>SEMN01001178.1:0-90502 GCA_005408345.1 Macquaria australasica | reverse complement strand
TAAATCTGGTTCAAACTAAGAGACAGCTGCTCTGTGAAATAGATTGCAGTGCCAACATTATAGAAAGCTCCAGCTGGCTCCAGACAATTCCTGCCTAAAACATGTGGTCTGTGACCAGCTGTCAACAGTTTACTCATTTGCTGGCATGACTGATTATTTTAATTGATGTAATGCAATAATGTGCAAGTCACTGTCATGAAGACTATCCCAGATAGATGCAATAATTCACAGTTAAGCAGTGCCACACAAAAATGTGTTATAATGGTAAACAAGAATAAACAAAATACATGGAAATTGATTGCTGGAATTTTGAAGACATGATGCAAAAGGAAATTCTCTGCTGTGTATGCTGTATTACTCACAATAAGAGCGACCTCTATGCTATTCTGCATCTGTCATCATCTGTTATTTCCCCCTCCTCCCTCTTTAGCTAAGACAAAGTGTGCATGATGTCAGTAAGTGGTTTACAGTATAGTATGCACAGCCTCATATTTACACACAAAGACTGTGTAAACATACAAACTTCCTCTCTTTGACAGATTAGGATGTAAGCCCTCATGCAGCTCTGAGACCTGTGCCTAGCTATGACTCACAGACCAGAGAGTCCCAGCTGGTTGGCTTTTTGTTTTTATTTTTTAATCAATATATAAATATGTAGATACAGTAAGACTGTAAAGTAAGAGTTCAAACTGGTACTGTGTACAAATTTTAAAGCTGGGTGAGTGTGTGGATGCAGGTGTATGTATGCCTTTGGGACCCTGAACTGCTCCATCGCAGATTTGTTTTCTCTAATGTGGGACAGTGGGGAGTTGCCTGGAAAAACCTGGCCATATGAGGCAATGTCTTCTGGAAAGCCTGAACCTTTGCATTGCTTTTACAGTATTACTCATCCCAAACAATTATTAACTAATCCTCGAAGGATATGAAAGAAAGAAAAACAGAAAAGTCTTATCTTAATCAGACATGAGTACATCACATCAGTTATGTAGAAATTCAGAATGTATTATTGGCAAATGTCTGTGTGTGTGTGTGTGTGTGTGTGTCTGTTGGGAGGTGTTGGTTTGCACATGTGTTACATTTCTGGCGTTAACAGGTGTCATTAGCATTACGCTTCGATTGAAGGTTAGTTGGCTTGAGGTGTGACCATGTGTCATTGTGGAGAAATTCAGACTCCACACTGCTCCATCTTAATTTGGTGAGTGTCACTTTGCTGTCTCTAGGCAACCATGAAATCAAGTGATGTCAATTAGTCAGCTAGTTAATGCCATTAGCTAAGTAAAGAAGAAAAGGTCATTTTTCATGTCTTCATACATGGACATGCTATTTGTTGATAGTCTCTGTTGAAGAAAAAAGCTGGACACAAACCACTACACGGCACAAAGTTTTCCTCCATTTTTCTTGTTTACATAAATAAAAGACAAGAAAGGCCTGCCTGTTTTCATCTGGTTGGACAACAGACCAAAATCTGTCGTGATGTAGGGTATTTTGCAGCTCAGAGTTGAAATATTGCAGGTCACTTCTCTTAAACAAGAATAAGAGTCTTTCTTCCTCCACGCTAGGGGCCCTGTGAGGCTGTACATTGAGTGGTGCTTTGAGCTAAATGTTAGCCAGCATGCTAATATGCACACAATGACAAAGCTAACATGCTTAAACAGGTAATGTTTACTATAGTCACCATCAAAGTTTAGCATGTTAGTATGCTAACTTTTGCTAATTACCAATAAACACAAAATACAGCAGAGGGTGATGGGAATGTAATAAGTGTTGCAGACATCTTGGAACCATGAATGTCTTTACCAAATCTTCTGCCAATCCATTTCACTGGATAACTGAAAACTGTGACCTGCTGGTGATTCTAGAGGAAAACTCAGAGGATCATCAAAATCATTAGGAGTAATCCTCTGGGGCCCATTATTGTTTGTACAAAAATTATATGGCAATCCATCCAATAGTTGTTAAGATATTTCAATGTGGACCAAAGTGGTGGATCGACCAACATTGCCATACAGAGCCCCACATCCTTTGTGATTATAGTCTTACATTACTCAAAAAGTAAACAGGATTATTTTCAGCTTGATGACCGTGCATTCTCCACGTTACCCACTGGGTTTGAAGAGTTTTTGCTGACCTTTCCTGACCTGTAGGATATCATGTAATCATTTACGTGAGAACTCAGAAATAACCTTCGATAGAATTATGAGATTTTCACTGACAGCAATATTATAAGGGTTTGTCCTTGGGGATAGTTGTTTACATTCATACAAGTCGGCGTGTGCGTGTGTGTGTGCATGCGTTCCAAGTATTATGGCCTCTTATAGACTCAGATTCAGTCCAAATGATGGATATCAAAGAACATCAACACTGATTGTTATTTTGCCTCTGGTCCTTGTTTTTTTCTGGATGAGTTAGCAATAAAATATCCTGTTTCCCCTTCTCGTTAATATTTAACACTTCACATCAACACACAACTGTGCCTTGTATGCAGTACATTTTATAATGCATCAAGGCAAAACAGTCTTGACATTGCTACCATTAATGCAGGCTTTAAATGCCTTTTTGCCCTGCATTAGCATCACTAACAATGTCAAGGCTTTAACCACCAAACACTTTGTGCCATTAGACCCTACAACAAGCAGCATCCCCATCTTCAACAGGACATTGAGTGACATTGAAAGAGACAGATAGTCCAAGAGATAGCAACACACCAGGTCATGCAAAAGCCCATGCAGCCAGGAAACAGGCAAATACACTAGCATCATGATTCACCGCTGACCAGGACAGTGAGCATCAAGAAAAGCCCCAAGGACTTCAGTCAATCTCTGAAGACTTGCACAAAATGGAAAAATCATATTTATAGCCTGACTCATGCCCAAAAATGTCAGGACATAAATGTTTTTCCCTGACACTGCCGGAAGCATAACAACCGAGGGAGATGGAAATGATCGAATTGGAAAGAGGAGAAATAGAAAAAAACAAACAAACTGTACGTTAGCACAATAGGTTCCTTTCATGTTGGACTTTAATCAGAAAAGGAAGGAATAATGGAAACAATTCTTCAACTGAATATGCCTTTGTGATATAACAGCAATGGTGGATGAGAGGAGCTGATGTGAGTGTGTATGGATAGTTATTTGGTAGATGGTACCACCATGTGTTTCAATAGAACATGCAATTAGGTGGTCCTTCAGTTTGGTCTATAGCCATGGATTGTCATATCAGAAATGTGCTGTACCTGTGTGCACTGAATTATATGAGTCTATATGTACGAAGAGATGAAACAAGGAGACATTTACTACATTCAGTATTTCCACTGAAGCCCAAACAATGCTTTGGTGCCGTTGTAAAAAGGTATGTAAGGTTATGAAGAAGTTTTAAGAATGTGAGGGAGCTAAAATAATACCCATCAATTAGGAATAATTCATTTTTAAGAACAGTTGCAGCAACAGATGTAAGCGATGGTGTCACTGGAAAGAGATATAAACATACACAGAATATTTTAAAGTCAGAACTTTTTGTCTGTTTTTCTCACCGCAGCCCAGAAACAACTGCAGACTTGAAATGACACTAACTGGCACAAAGTGTTCATATCCTAGATATTATACTCCCATTAACTCCCTTCCTTAAACTTCATAAGAGATCTGCTCGGAAGCTGTTTCCAAATTAGGATTTGGAGCAAAAATTGTCATAAATGAGTTTCGTGTATTATATCAAAGACTTTTTAAAAAATGTTTTATTTATTTTTCACAAGATCTGTCTTTTATCCAAAGTAAATTGCTGGAATCATGACCAAAAAACAAATGGGGCCATTAAACTATTAGAGATTTAATCTGAGATCAAACACAGATTCTGGATGTCCTGGAGAGTCAGCTGAAGGGTATTTCTGTCCTTCTGAGTGAAAAGCTATTTGACCAAGCTCTGCCAACTCTAACTTAACCACCTAATATTGTCAAATATTTATTCTCATGTATTTCCCAGCAAGGCTGCATTGATTTGTACTCTCTTAGGAGTACCGTCTTGCCATTGGTCAAGTAATCATTTTGTCAGCATATCAAATTCTGCCTATAGTGGATACTGGCCATTATCTAATTTCACTAATGCTAGCGTTTTGCTACCCTGAGGATTGTGCCACTTTACAGTCTGTGGTGTCATGAAAACAAAGTTCAGATGACAGCTGAATGTGCAAAAAGTCTGAGATGAAAACATGCAGACAATGACAGCACATACTGTACTAGTAGGGCTAGTGTCAGTTATGGATACTGTGTTTATTTCATTCTGCTGGACACACAAACACACACACACACACACACAGGTGAACATGCTTGCACATACACACAATAGCACAACACGTCTGATACTGTACTTAGATTAGTCTCTTTTGTTAGTCATTATCCTTGCTTATCACACTCACACACACACACACACACACACACACACACACACACACACATATTCATACTTTCTATTGTAAACCTCTGATTTGTTCTCTCTACCCATCTTGAACCCTTTCACTGTCCAAGGATCAGGAGACACTTCTTCACTTCTCTGACAGTAGATGCCTAATTGCCCACTGTCTTTTCCTCCCCCCTCTTGCTCTCCTGTGTCTCTAGAAGTGTGACTGCCTGCTCAGCCTGGAAGCCTATTCAGTAGACCAGAAGCACCGGGTGTGTCAGTGCCTGAAAGACAACATTGACAAGCAGCTCCAGCTTCACAGGAGGGAGGCTCACGTTCCGCATTTTGAACAGGTATGGCACATGGGCACACACATCTACTGTAGGAGCATTTCTAATTTCATTTGAGGCCAAGGATGAATCAGTAAACACATGAACACATGGGAATGCATATATTTGTGCATACCCCCATCACAGATACCCTGTGAACACCACACACTCCCAGGCATGCTTACTCAATCCGGAACATACTTTCACACTTTCCTACAGCTCACATTACCATCATTACGATTTTCCACTTAGCCCTCACATTTCTTTGGGCAAGTTTAATGCTGCCTCTTATCTGGCTGTATTTGAATAGTTGCACTGCTTTAGTGGAGTGTCAACTCAGTGCAATTTAAGCCCTGCTGGGCTCTGTTCAGTTATACTAAAACAGTGATATTTGCTAGCAAAAGCAGGTTTCTGTTACTGCACTTCATATATATAAACTGAAATTTGCTTTGACAAAATCACACTGTTTACAGCTGTGGTAAACTGTATTTGTTGTGATCATTTTGAACACTAACTACACTTGAGTCCTGAGCACTGCGAGTACCGGGTGTTTTCTCAGTGTGCCAGGTGACCAGTAATGTGGCAACAGGGGTAATACATAAAAACTACATACTGTATTAAGATACAAACTCTCAAATTATTCTGTGTAATTTGAGGTTGGAAAGCCAACTGCTCTGTTTTGTCTTTCCGTTCAGCTTCCATCTTGCAGTACATAATACTGGGTAGTTGTTGTTTACGGCTACAGTTTTCCTTGAAAATAAATGTCCATTGAGTGCTTTGGGATAAGGATACCTGCTACAACTGATTTTTTTTCCACCTGCAGCAGAAACAAGTTGTGAACACAACATTGACATATCATCACCTTTTAAGTTGATGTGACAAATGTGTTAGCAAACAGCATTCAATTGAAGTCATGTTTCTGTTCAGCTGGTGAATGTAAGTCCTATTTCCTTTTAGCTTTGTCTTTGGTCTCCACCAACTCCTGAGGGAAATATCTGGCTCTTTAGCTGCTAAATGCTCCACTATATTCACCAGCTAGTTGCTAACCTTGTCTGCTGTTTGGTGCTAAGCAGATCTTTTGAGCTTTTTCGCTGAAAACAGCTGCCTGCTGCGACTGAAAACAACGCTATGAGAGTGAACCAAAACAGTAAATTTACAGGCCAGAAAATCAAAACAACGTGCTGAAAGACACTAAACGCTCCATAGAGCTGAGGGAAACTGCAGAGTTGGGTGATAATTCTCTGTGGGCTCGTCACTACGAGTGACCCCTTTCACATTACACATAATCATTTGATCCATTGTTGATGTAAAAGTATTGATTATAGCTTCTTTAGGTTCGTTCTGACAATTCCCATTTGTAGACCTGTTATACTTTTTGGATGCACTGAAATCGATCAGATCATATTGAGTTGAGTAATCGAATCCAATCATGTGCAGAAAGTGAAGTTTTATAAATCTTTGCCGAAAAAAACAACAACTAATTAAGTCATTACACCCCTGTTAAGGATGCACTGTAACTGATCTCACTGGGCCTCGACCGCCCTTATTAAGAGGGTGACTGCTGGGGAGCCGTGAATGAGATTACTGTGGCCCAGTTCGGTCATTTCAAGCGTTACCTAGGGAAATCTACTCAAAATATATTTTTTCTTTTCTTGTCACATTCTCTAATTGCTATTTGGGAAAACTTTTGTGAAAGCTGTGTAAGCGAGTGCCAATTTGACAAAACTTTGGACCAAATAGATACATTCATGTCCTCTGGAGCAGTATTCAGAGGTGTGAAGGTGTAATATAATCTTGTCTGTAATGTGCATGTAATTGTATAGATTTTAGCAGATTATTTTTTTATTATTTGACTAAAACATTTCTTGCTTCTTTCACTCCTAATGCTTTTTTCCTTTCTTCATTCCTTACTTCTTTCATTTTTGATGAACAGCAAAGACCATTCACCTCATAAATTTAAAAGCGGTCCAACCCAGTTTGTTTGAGTTTCGCTGAAAGGTGATTAAAAAAAGATAAATAGCCTTGTGTGGAGATGTCACACCTGTTGTACATTAGGGCTTCATTTCATCAGCACATGAAAGAGAGAAAGAGAGAGGGACAAGCTGACAGTCTTTCATCCCTTTCTCTCTCTGCGTGTGTGTCCATGTATATGTGTGTGTATTTTTGCCCATATGGTTCATCTGAAAAGATTCAGGGTGAGACCTGATTACCCAGTAGTGTAAATGACCCAGAACTTGTCCCGTATTTCAATTTTCTCTAATATTTGAACTACTTTAGGGTGAACTTTGCCCAAGAATTCAACAGATTTAAACAGTTTCAAAGATAAGATACATAAGCTTCCAAACAATATTTTCCTGCAGGAATGTGTGTACACATATAGTAGCGTTCCACAGCAACACAATGGGCATTGTACATGTTGCTTTTCTTGCCTGTTTCAGTGTCAATTAGGTGCAACCAGCTAAATGTGTGAATACATTTACACGCACTGCAGTGTTCAATACGTTCAGTAACAAAACAGCTTGTCAAGCATACTCAGTCATGTAAGTCAATGTCATTTACCCAAACTCTATTGACCAAACCAGTGTATTGATCAGTATAGACATGGTAAAGAAACTGCCCTTCCGATTTGTATTGGTACTTAAGTTGTGTAATCATCCTTGTAGGGTATTCCCTTGGCCCACATCCAACTGTTTTCTTTTAAAAGGAAGCAAAATAAACCTTCTAGTATGCAAACTGGGGTGATGAGTCTCATAGGAGGAGGTACCTGAGTGAGACCGATCTCGCTCTCTCTCTCTCTCTCTCTCTCTCTCTCTCTCTCAGAGTATATTCATTCCTAGCCATTTAAATAAAACACATCCTTTTCTCTCCGTCCAGACTAAGCTGGTGTTTTTCCCACCTGAAAATTGAGCTTTTAAAAAACGCTTTCCCGAATGGATGAATCTGAAAACGGTTGCCATGTCTTTTAGTGTGGATGGGGAAAACGTCCACAAAACATAAAATGATGTAAGCCATCTCAGACACAACCGGGTACTTTGTGGCAGTAAAGTTCAAGTAGAGAGAACAACTTTCTGTGGCCTCTAACACATGCTGTGATCACTCATTTTAAGTGGTAGAGAGATACGAAGCTGCAGAGGACTGTTGGCCTCCACCCACACCTCCCTCACCTGCGTCGTTAGAGCCGGAGGAGGAGGCATAAATTATGCACAACCACGCTCCTTTGGAAATAAACAAAGTTTGTGCCCAATTAAATCTAAACACACATCTCCTATGATATCGTTTAGCTAGCTAGTACAACCCACAAGCTAACAATCAAGTGCAGTTTTATACGATGCCCTAAATCACATTTTATGGGATACATTTATGCAACGCCCCCGAGTTCAAGATGTGTCATCAAACATACTTAAACACTTTATAGAAAGAGAAAAGAGAAGGATTTTGCTGTAAAAAAATGTTTTTGTAATATATTTTTATGATATGATGAGATAAATGAGCAACAGGGACACAGGATTATAACATCAAAAATGTATTTAATGCTAATCACACAACACAGCTTGTCATTAACCTATATAATATCATATTGGATAAGTATATCATTTTTTAATAATGATTTCATTGACATCTCAAACTTGCTCAGTTGCCTCAGTTTTGATGTTTGCTGACTGAAATAAGATGAAGAACAGATATAGCTCTTTTCCTACATCCTATTGTTCAAGCGTTACAGTGTGGATGGAAATCTTTACAAAAACAACCTTAAAAATGCTTATGTGGACGCACGTCATTCTGACACGTAAACAGTTTTCAGATTTGGCCGGTTTAGAGTGGACATGGTTTCAGACTCACACACAATCACACATATTCCTATAGAAAGAGAAATACATCATTCCTCCTGCAAAAATTGATGGTACCGTCTCAGTGAAAATATACATGCAAGTGTGCATGCATGTATGTCCTGCCCTGTGGATTTATTCCTGTATACCTTCTTTGTGTAGTTATTAGAACCTTGTACTGTAATCTCTTATTAAATGGAAATCTGAACAGTGTCCTGAAGGCAAGGTTATACATGCTTAATCATAACATTTTACATCTAGACAAATTGGTTCACTTTTGATTGCATTTCTCCAGAGTACCTTAGAGGCAAATAGTTTGTATTCAGTCAACTCCAAATGTGTTTAATTATATGCAAATCAGCTTTGTAAAATATGGGAGATATGAGGAGAATGCCCTTGGAATTTTGGGTAATTTCATATTGGTAAAAGAAGAGAAGAGTTCAAAACATCTCAGGGAATGTTCGAGTAAATCGACATGGAAGAATATTCCTTTGCTAGTTCTTAAATAACTTAATTTCTGCTCCACTGTTACTGCTGAGTCAACACTAGAACTTATTTCGCAAACTGAATAGAGTGTATCTTTGATGCACTGTGTGTACTCCTGCCAAGTGAGTAAGAATTGCAGCAAAGGAGCTTTAGAAAATTGCCCATTGAATCACACATTTCCTTTGTGTCAGAAACGGCATTTGTCCTCTCGTGCACAAAGCCAAGTAAATCCACATTTAGCTGAAGCATGCACTTTACTCAGGAGTTATGTTCAAGTGTGCAGAGAGAGCAGAATCCACTCCAAAGGGAAAACACACACACACACACACACACACACACACAGCAGGAATCACATCCATTCTCTTCCATCCATCTATTTATGTTACTTTGTTCATTCATGTTTTTCCTCCGTCACACTGCTGTGATGTCAGCAGCTGCTTGAGTCCCTCCAGCCCCTGAACACTTTGAATACTTCCCTTTGGAAAAAATTGGACATGGGCCATTTTCTCTTGGAAATTCTCTAATCCTCCTGTCCCTCTGTGAGCGGGGCATGATGAAAGTTTGCCAGTTTCTATTATGTGTGGAGCTACATTTAAAGTCAGAGGATTTGGGAATGGGTGAATGTTTATGATGACTAACCTCAGCTTGAATAACTGATGCCTCTCAATTCTCTCTGACTTAGAAGGGATGAGATAGTCATGGAGATGGAGGAGAGAATTTTATGCAGTAGGTGATGTTACATAATCGGGTGTTATAATGGAGGATGATCCTGGACAGAGACCTGCATAAAGACCCTGAGGCAGTTGTTGGGCTGTCGGGCCAGAAACTACTGAACTGAATAAATTGCCTTGCCAAAATATGCCAATAAAATCCTTGTCAAACCTCTCAGTAAATTGGCAAGTCATGATGATTTAAATGCTGAACAGAATATTAATTGTGTACTACATTTATTTTGGGGTTTTATCTTCATTTTAGTTGATTTCGGTGACATATATAAACTCCAAGTTCATTCAGATTAAGGTATTATAATTCTTAAATCAAACAAGTGTTTTTCTCCAGATTATCTGTTCATGACTTGTACTACAACTTCCCTTAAATCACTCATATAAGCCACTTAAGAACAAATCTGGGCACACGAGTGGTTCTTGCACGATGCCCATTGATCTTTAATCAGAATCAAGGAGTGTTAATTGTGGGAACCTAAATCAGCGCTCCAACATGCTCAGTATACTGTATATAAACTAAAAATGTATAATATATATTTGAACCGTCTTATTTGTTTTCGTATTCATGTACAGAAACAAACACTTACCCTTGTGGTTTGGTATCCCACAGCCATTATAAGCCTGTAAACTCCTTCCTTGGAAAGCTTCCGGTGCATTCTCGTCTGGGCAGCATTAGCCACTAAGCTGCTGGAAAAACACGTTTGTTCAGCTGCACACACACACACACACACACACACACACACACACACACACACACACACACACACCCTCAAATGGGAATTTAGGCAGCACTGGCCGTTTTGAAAATGACAGTCGCACTTCATCACAAACAGTTAGCATTCGATGAGCAACACTGGCACTATGTCTTTGAGTCAGAAGAGGAAAGCAAAACTATTTGCAGTAAAAGCATACATTTTCTACATGAGAGCATAGGCTCACATGAACAGTGAACAAAAAATGGCTGCTGCTAATGAACAAAGTGTGTCTGTTGAGGTTTGGAGGCAGCTTGTTCTGTTCTCTTCTCTCTGGCTGTCTCATTTTACATTTATGAGAATCTGTTTTAGCTGCTGAAGTGGTTATAATACAGCATTAATGTTGGAGGAAGCAGTGAACAAGGACCCTCTCTCATTCCCTCTCTGTCTTGCCCTTTCTCTCGTTTCGTCAAACTGTTTTTTTTATGATGATACTACAGAGGAAGTGGTGGTCTTCCTGTTCTACCATGTCCCTCCACAAAACACGTGTGCACTCGATCAATGATACATGAAGCTTTGGACCGATAGGAAGTATCAGTGAACATGCATCTTTTGAGCAGCACATCTCACTACGAGGGCACGCTGAATCTTAAGCAGCAACACAAAATAACAAACAGAAAATAAGCTGATGGCTCCACTTCAGTTCAGGATTTATCAGAAAACTGAATAATTCATTTCCCCCCATTTTTCCCATTTCGTCTATAAAGATTTTCAAGGGCCACACACACATCTTGACACACGCCAACTTGTCAGGATATGCCGCTATCCTACTGTATTTCCCAGCGTTGCACGTCAACTCTTCAGAAAAGTAGCAATTTTACCACATTTACTCCCCTGATCGGCACATGCTGTCTAATGTACCTTGACTGCTTCTTCAGTCTGTATGTTGTTAAAGGTGTCAGTTGAAGTCCAAGACACCCAGTCGGTGTCACATTTTAATCACTGATATTAAGCAGCAGTTACAAAAGTCAATGGAGTCTCACTGGGAGATTGAAGATGTAGATTTCAAATGAGATATAATCTGTTTTCCCTCACTGTATATTAAACAGTGCCTACAAGCATAAATTAAATTGTTTAAAAATCAACAACCCCTCTATGCAGAGAAGAATGATAAAGATATAAAGGAAGAGAAGTACTTGCAAATTCACCTTGAGGATACTTTAAACACAAAGTAACACTTAAATGCACACTAGTAGTATTCTTATAACTTGATTTTAAGTTTATGCACAAAATAACACTGCAACAGTACACTTTTACGGTTTTGCAAAGTCGCTTTAAGTATACTTCAAGTACAAAATGAAACATAACCGTAAAGTAGTTCTGTAGCAAAGTACAATTAATGTATACTTTGAAGTACACTTCTATATACTAAAAAGAGGGCCGCTTTAGTCTCAATAAGTATTAAACTAGTCCAATAAGTATAGAAAAAAGTTTATCCAACAGTATACTTATTCACAGAGATATACTTAATGGTGTATACTTGTTTTTTGTAAGGGGACCAATGACTCAGTAGTATTCCAGTTAATGCTCCAAATTGGACATCTGGTTTGCAACAGAGCACAAGCTAAAAATCTACAGAGGAAATAGAGTAAATAAAAGATGACGAAGGCCAAAACAAAGAGTTCGACAGTGGGTGAGAAAGGGTCTGATTTGGATAATGTAGAGTGAATCTGTCCTGGACCAGAATGAGATTAGGGTTTGATGTGTGCCTAACACGACAGTGGCTTATCGCTGATGGAACAAGTCTCTTGGTCGTCTTGGCAGGAATCACAAAGATCTTGCAGGGGAGAGGGGATTGTCAGGGAAACACTGATGACAGTAGAGGAAGCATATTAGAAGTGATAGTTTGTTGATAGACAGGTAGGTTTTTAAGCTTAGAGAGTTGAAGAGAAAGACAGCTTCACTGGGTAACAATATGAGGCAGTGGGTGACACAAGAGAATGTGAGGAGAAGGCTAACAAGTAAGTGAAAGAAGGAGTGTGTGTGATTTTTGACAGGTTATCATAGGAGTGAGCTACACACCTGTCATCTCATCGGAAGTGAGGAATTATAAACAGTATAAATATAAATATTTACTTTGTAAATGTCAAATATAAGGAACTTAGTGAAAGTCTTCTTGCAAGGTCCCCACTCAGTTGAGGCAAGTCTGTAAACAAGATCGTAAATGTAAAGTATCTAAATATAAAGTAAAATCTGGGCAAGGTCTGTACTGGCACATGTTCACGTGATTAACATTTCTCTTGCTCTCTTTGTTTCTCTGCAACAGACACACACTTTCCCCTTCATTGTCTCTAATTAGACACGGATGAATTCTATTTGTCTTGTCTTTGCCCGTCTCTTTTCTTCACACACATGTGCACACACACACACACACACAACACACAAACAGCACACTGCATGCTATTTTAGGGATGTGTTGTCTTTCGAAGTGAGACATCCCAATTTAGAACTTGTTCAAATGGAGCAGATATGAGGAACCAAGCTGAAACATTTCGTGTATAGTCATATCACAGTGTAGTTATGACTTGTTTTCTTCTCAGTGGTATTTTCTGAGATTTCTGCTTCTGAAAAGATGCTTCTGAAAGGACTTAATGGCAACAGAGTAGTCTGCTGGTTTGAGAGACCATCTTTCAAAAAGCTTAAATGCAGCATCTACAGTATATCCATTTTCTTCAGGTGAAGCAGTATTTTTGCTAACGTTTTGCTTTTTATCACACTTTAATTCAAGTCTTACTTTTGCAGAGAAAATTGTCAAAGATTTGGTGTAAAGTATTGACGCTATCAGAAAGTTCTCCACTGTACCTTTGCAGAGTTTTTGCTGTGTGTTGTCATGAAGTAGAAGGATATCCAGGACAGCTGTCCACTGACTGCTACAGTACCTAGTCAATTATTTTGTGCGTGTGTATGTGGGTGACAGAGGATAAAGTTACAGCACTAACGTTCCTTTGCTTGCAGAAATACGGGTTCTTTAGCAAATCTAGAGACTACTTGGAAAACATTGACATTGGTGTCCTGCAGATAATACTACTCCTATGGGGATGCATATGTCAGTAATTTGAGAGCATATTTGTTACTTCTGCTGCACTTTATTCATTCTACAGTACATTAAAAAGATTAATCCCAAATCTTTTGTTCTCCCATCTTCAGTTCTTTAACTTTTCTAATTGTATTCCAGCAGTCAAGTGCAAATATGCAATCTTTCACCTGCAGTCTCTCTCTGTCTATCTTTATCACCGTCTTTGTTTCCCTCTGCTATCTACTTCTCCCTCTCCATCAGTTACACACACACACACACACACACACACACACACACACACACACACACACACACACACACACACACACACTCACAGCTCAGCGATGTTATTCATTGTGGCTTGTAGTGTAGGATTAATTCCCCTGTCTCTCTTTAAACATTAATGATTTCCCTTTGATGGAGTGGTGTTTGGCTTTATTTTAGCTCACCTTTAACTATTCATAACTGCATTATATAATGGCAATTATGCAGGAGCTGGGATAGATAAGAGCCTCGCGGACTCAGTCCTGAGAAGGTACAGCAGAGCATGAAATCCATTCACTGTCTTTTTTAATTACGCACATTCTTTACTCCAAAAAATGACGTTTGCTCCACTGAGCATGCAATGGAGCTGGGATAATAGTTTAATTTGCAAATAACAGGGCTCTTTTTGAGACAAGGACATTTTTGATTAGTACAAGTGCTTGATGACAGTATAGTGACACTGAGAACTTTAAAACATTCTGCCACCAATTAACCGGAGAAAGCAAAGTGCTGGAAGCAGATGAAACTGGCAAACGTTGAAATCTAGTTTGCCTTAAGTTGATAATCTACTTTTCAAATGTCAATCATTACTTGCATACCATGCATCATCTGGAAATGTTTCTTCGAGAATACCTTTAGCCAGAGAAGGTGAGGGAGACAGCGGTCTGCACAGTGTAATTGACAGTGTTTAAAATAGCTATTTGAAAAGCCCATTATATATTAGCACATGATATGATTAGATAAGGCCTGATGAATAGCTTACATGGCCCCCTTCAGGTCTGATGCAGACACATGGTCACTGTAACAGACAGGGTTGTGTGTGTGTGTGTGTGTGTGTGTGTGTGTGTGTGTGTGTGTGTCTTATTAGGTGTGAAAGACATGGCCCTTAACATCCTGCTCTTTGATAGGTTTTGATTCAGTGCTTTGATTTGTGAACTTCTAAAAATAGCTTGTAGAGGAGAGAGAGAGAGAGAGAGAGAGAGAGAGAGAGAGAGAGAAGGACACTGACTGCTTTGGTCTCCAGAGAGATAGTTGCATTTGATCTTTTCATAGCCATTGCTCCCTCTGTTTTTAATATATCACATTTTCACAATTCCTCCTTTTACTCTCACACCTCCGTCTCTCCCCGATTCCATCTGTCTTCATTTCCCCTGCTTCACCAAATCCCTCTTTACCCCCCCCCCCCCTCCCCCCATCTCTCTCTCTCTCTCTCTCTCTCTCTCTCTCTCCCCCCTCTCTTTTGCACACACGTTGGCACACACGTTATTACCGAGCTGGGGGAGAAGCTGGGACTGCAGCAACAACACAGACAAGAAACAGAAAAAGAAAAGGAGAAAAAGGAGCACTGACACTTCCAGAGAAACGGACAGGAAAAATAATCACATGTGGTCACATTGGATTAGCAGCCTGTGTCTGTTCGCGCCGCACATGTGCTCTGTCAGTGTGTGTATGTGTGGATGAACTGTGTCATCCTTTGCCATACTCTGGGACACAGCACCAATAATAACACATTCACACAAGCAAGCAAGCACACTACGCGTCCAGATGCCTGTGTCTAAGGTAATGTACAGTGTCTTTTGTACTTTTATGAAGGTCAAACTGAGAGCTCTTTCTGGAGACTTCTGGTGGTGTCTCTGTAGTTGAGATTATTGTGTTTGTGTGTGTGCTCATTACTGTAAATATGATATATATATATAATATAATATATATAGAGTGTATGTGAATTTGACTGTGTTTAGGTCTGTGTGTGTGTAAGTAGCACTATTTGCATGCTGCGATCACAACTCCTGTGCGAATGCTGTCCTATAAAGTCACAACTATTTTTACATTTCTCACATTTATATAACATGGGACTTTTTTTTGAAAGATATTATATACACGCTCCACAGTAATTGCTTCTTTTGAGATTAGTTGGACGTTAAAGTTTTAGTTTTTTTTTTGGTTCTGATAAGCATGGATATTTTCATACTCATACTGAATTACATATTTAAATACCAGTCATTTAAATTATGTACAGAGTTTTTCCTAATTAATGCTGCCTTCAGAATGAGAAAACAGCGATTGAGACAGAAGTATGGGGGGAAAAATCTGGCAAATAGCTCTGGTGTGATTCATTCATCAGTTAGTTGGGGCTCATGCAGTTCCAGTCTCTGGGTGCCTTATTTTTACTGTCTATTTATGCATAAAATTACATTATTGGAGATACTCTACAACTGTTAATGTTGACTCAGTATCAGAGTAATTGCGGTTAACACTTTTCATTCATGTTTTTTCTTCGCAGTAATTAGTATTGAACTGTTACCTGCTGTATGTGACACCATCTTGTTTTACCTCTTGAAGGGTATTGTCAGTGATGGATAGTTGTTGACCCGAGCAACCGTGTAGAGAGACAGCAGGTGTGTGTGTCTTCTACCTTTCAATGTCAAATGTTCCTTGTCACGCTGAGGAGATTAAAAACCTTTTTTTCCTGAGTAGCATTGAGAGGCTCTTGAGATAACAGAGTGAGAGGAAGGTGAGAAAACATAGAGAGAGAGAGAGAGAGAGAGAGAGAGAGAGAGTGTCAATGAGTGAGTGAATGAGAGAGAGAGACAGAGAGAGAATGTGGTTCAGTTAGTCACTCAGGTACAGCAGGTACATGTGTTTATCTAACAAGAAACACCAGCCAGGTTTCCATCTGCAAATTTTAACAGAAGAAAATACTGTTACACGAATATTAGGAGTTGGTTCATTGAGATAACTGGTGACTCTAATTCTCTGGTCGGGTGCCATTAAACCATTGCAGAAGAAGAGGGTGCGCCGACATGACGTAAAAAATAGCGCCAGCCAAACCTCAAACCATTGAAAACATGATGGAAATATGGCGTTTCTATTTGTTTCATGTATTCATTTGAGGAATGTTACAGTCATCCTCCTCGCTCCACACAGATCTGATGTTTTCCTCTGACGCTATTTTTAGTCTCTTCAGTGGAGCGGAAGCTTCAGTGGACGTTTAAGTCACATGCTTCATGTATGTCATGATTTTTTTTTATCATGATTAAGTCTGTTTCCATTGTCACATTTTGCTTTTATCGATACAACAACTTTTCCACCTCAGCCAAGCGTAACATTTTTTTTGTAATATTTTGAGGGGTTGTTTTCCCCAAATTTTTGGCACCCTTATTTTTTCCTCAAATTGAAAATATGCATAAAAACAGTTGGATGGGAACACACCTAGTGATTTATTCACTTTTGATGCTTATATCATATGTAGCCTTTTTTGTAACACTTTTGCACCTCTGCTGCATTAACAAACACTCCTTAGGACTGGGTATCTTTAGGAATAGTACGACCAAAATATGTCTGTACAGTTTTAAAAACGGTCAAATATTCACAGTTGGCATGGAACGCTTGGTCAGATTCTTAGCGTTGTTTACTTGTTCTTGGGATGGATTTTCTTGTTTGAATTATAACTTATTTCTGTACTTAGCCAAAGTTCAAAAGTTGTATTGGCACCTGTGTTGAAAAATGTATAAAATTGTGTTTGTTTGTTTTAGTAATAACTCAGCAAGTGGCACAGAGCTGCGAAATTAGCAGCCATGCTAGCTCAAGCACTGATGGTGCCTGTAGTGCAGCGGATTTAACACAGTTTCATGTGTTTATGCATTATAGGATGTTTTCTTATTGGTTGTCTTCATCTTAGTAACTTCTGTTAATGTAATTTTCTGTATGGAAACACAGTACAACCCATGCTGCTGAAGTCAGAAGCTGCCATTAGCCTGGTTTAGTTGAAAGTGGCCCTAACATTTTCCAGCTCTCTTGCAGAGTTCATGAAGTCCTTCCTGGTCTCTGCCTCGTTGAGGCATTGTTTGAGTAGAAATGGTACATTGATGTCATCCAAGTCAAGGACATTGTGGCAGGCTATGACTCAGTGCAGTTATAGAGTGCAAACATATCTATATATAGCCATACAATACATATCTATAATGACCAAGACAACAACAACAAAAAATAACGAAACTATCACTGCAGATCAATAGCAATTGGACAATATGAAACATAATAGGCTTTACAACTCTGCACATTAAGTTAGATTCTGACATCCTGCTTGCATGTAATGTATAAAGTAAGTCTTACAGACGTGCTAAACATTATCTGTTTAATGTCCAAAAAAAAATGAGTAAGTGCCAGATTTGGAAATGTTAAAGATTAGAAATTTAGAAGAGGAATTTAAAGAGAACTGAATTTAGAAATGTGGCTACAAAACCAGGAAGTGTAATGACATTCCCCACATTGGCAGTTAGTGACAAACACTTTACAGCACACCTGCGACACATAGATGTCCTCTCAGTGTTATGGCTGCTAATAAACAGCTATTAAATAGAGATGTTTAAAATTGTGATTGTTTCCTTTTAAGATAGGAAGTTTTTACAATATGGCATGGTTCCTGCTTCATAAATGACTATGACTGTGGCTGCATTGTGTGTGTCAGAAACATGTATGTGTGTTTAAACATGTACTGTGTGTGTGTGTTTACAATGGATATGTGTCCATTGTGTGCTTTTTGCATCCTGTGGGACCTATGCTGTAGTACCTTAATATCTTCACAAAGAAATGACGAGCGGGGTTGTTGTGTGGGCACAAATGGATGCAATAAATGTACACATATGTCAGACAATATTTGCAGACACACACACACACACACACACACATCAATAATGGAAACCAGTTAGTATGTTCAGCGGACATATACACCACACACATGAATGCATATGCATCTCTCTGAGCTCTCACTGCTCATTTGTCTCTTCTCATTATTGCCATCTCCTCCCTCTCCTTCTTTCCTTTTCCCTTGTTTGTGCAGCTTGGGAGTCTACCTTCTTAGCCTCTTGGGCATTTTCTCTCTCTCTCTCTCTCTCTCTCTCTCTCTCTCTCTCTCTCTCTCTCTCTCTCTGTATGCACAGTTCAGTTGGCCTAGCCCACACTGACAGAATCACACACACCAGCCCAGCTAGCCAGCCACAAACACTCACACACCAGTTTGACAGAGGAAGTAGGCCACTTTAATAGGGATGTGTGGAGTGCCTGTATCTGCCTTAAGTGGACTGTAACCTGGAACTGCTTCCTCTTGCCAGGTAGGGGCTACAGCTATCACTTTATTTCTCATCTACAGAGTGAATTTTATTTTGTGGCTAATCTAAAAAAGAGAGGTTTTATGCGAATGGCTTTTATGGTGTTTTTCGTTGGCTTTGGAGAAAGAAGATTTTTAGAGTATTCATGCAGTTAGTTTGAGTTGCTGGTATTGTTGTGCTGCTGCGGGGCAGGGAGTGGTTTGGTCATGCGGAGATAGAAACAAGACCGAGAGATGGGAGGAAAGATAGGAAAAAGCAATAAGGGCTTATTTATCACCAGGCATCTTTATGACAGGCTCATATGAGGAGTTGGGTGTCAGTGTTGTGCACTATTTTGATTCATTTAACTTCACAATTTCTACCTGCTGCTGTTTATTGGATTGTTTTCTTTTCTTTCTTACTTTCTTTCTTTGTTTTATTCTGTCTCTACCATGACCTCTTCCTCTCATAGCTTTAATAGCTCTCTTTAATATAATTGCCCCTCTAATATCGCCTCCCTCTTAATAATGAACAAGAGTTGTGGATGGTATTTTCTGAACAACAGATTGTTTACATCCCCCATTTGGCGCTTTTATTTCAGTCGTTTCTGCTCTGGCTGTGTGCCAGTGACATGATCTAGCCCTCCACATGGCTGGGGGAGTCGTAGGGTGAGAAACAGGGAGACTGAGAGAGAGGAACGGTAGGGAGACAGCCATTAAGACGACATACTCTAAATCATGTCAGAGCCAAGCGGAACATGATCGAGACAAGAGGAGAGAGCAAACAGAAAGGACCAGAGGGGGGAAAAAAACAAGCACACTGGGGAAAATTGCGTTCCTCTTTTCCTCATTAGTGGAATCGTGGGGTTATTCTCCACTTAGAAGGAGAAAGAGAGAGAGAGAATTAGATGCAGGGCTGTGTAGTTTGTGTTGGTGCCTGTTGATACACAAATAGGGAGATGGTCGATAATACACAGTTTGAGCAAATAGTAGCTTGTGTTTGAATGAATTTTACAGTACTGTGTAAAGATATGGAATTTTAGAAGTTTTTTTAAGTGAGAGAAGATGCATAGGCAGAACATTTTCTTTTCCTCTCCTCTCCCCTCAATCTTCCCCTTGTCCTTGATCAATAGTAGACAGTGTCAATGACCCATCCCTCTGCTGCGCACACGCACAGACACACAAGACTGAATGTGATTTATCAGCTGGTCTTACACAGCTAGTCCCAGCTTGAACAAATTAGATGTTTGTTATTTGTTATAACCTGGGAAAGACATTGTCACACACATCACAACCCCTTGTTTGTCACACAGGCGCACGCATACAAAACAAAAGACAAACGAAACAAAAGATAGATGCTTCTTCTCTCGCTATTACTCACTCTCTCTCTCTCTCTCTCTCTCTCTCACTCACACACACACACACACACACACACACACACACACACAAACATCTCTCTCTGCTCTTTCTACGAAGGCCCTTTCCAGTCTCTTTCAGTGGTCACATTGTCTTCAGCTGCCTGGCGTCACGGGGCAAGTTACGTCAATGACATTTTCTCTCTGAACCCTCAGCTTCTATCAATAATGCCTTTGCATCTTTGGATGTGACACAGAAAACCCAACCCCATCCCATTTCTCCCGTGACACTGTGACTGGTTTCTGTGAGAGAATGAATGTTGATTCTTCCAAAGGTTTTGTAAGAGCGGCAGTGCACCATGTTATTCTTAAAACGAGCCTGGTTGCAATGTAACGACTAAAACATAAACACACACATTCAGGAAGTCACCAGTTCCCTGTTTAAGCTGAAATATTAATGAGAATAGACTTTATGCTAATAAATTGCACTTGACATCGCCCAAGGTTTAACTCACTGCCAAGTATTCCTGTGAGATATTGAACCACTGTATTTCTTTTGCTATTCTTCTTCAATTAGCGTTGTTGACAAACAGAATATTCTTGCTACGCTGCAGTACTGGTACCTGAGATGAATAGCAGTATTGTTGTGTATATATGAGTGAATGAACTTTATATTTCTGATGATAATGTTGCTATTGTCAGATGAGAACTTTGCTAGTTTTACTTTTTACTTTACATTGTTGCCAAATTCATCTGTTAAAACTAAAAAATGTAGACCTACATAAATACTAGAATTCTATGAGAATATAAAACATTTGTATTACTCCAGCCAGTAGACTTTTGATAGCATTTTATTCATGATTCAGTTCACCTGGCTTCTTGTCCTCCTGGGTTTCTTTGACCCCTTTTCACTTGTTCCCTTGCTCCCTTTGCCATTTTCTGTTTTCTCCTTCCCTTTCGGCCTGATCACAATGGAGGGGTCTGACAGATAAACGACTATTACGTCTCATTGCTCTTCTCGCAGTGAAATCAAGGGCAAAATAGTCCAGTGCATTGCGGTGCATATAATGAGGCCATTCAGAGATTGATCGTCTATATGGTCTGGTCCCTTAACGAGTTATTGGTATTACACAAAGCAATAATGGCTCTTAAATTTTCAGGCCACAGATTGATCTGGACAGTACATGTCAAAACATGCCTAATATATATTTAGTTGGCGCCAACATGCACACATAGATACACACACAAACTTACAGGCTGTCTTCTTGTCAGTCATACACATACACTTTTTCAAAGAAGCAACAGACATCAGGATGACTATCATATCAGTACTGCATGGCAAGCGTATCAACATATACACCTTCTAAATTAGATAGAACATGTGTGAGTCTTTTGTTATATATGACCTGTGATTGCAGGAACGTAGAAATTGAACCATCTGTGTGTAAGTGTGTGTGAGTTTATATAACAATCTGTGACGTGGGTTGGAGCAAATGATTTCACTTAAGGCAAATAAACAACTTGGGCTATGTGTGTATAAAAAGGAGTCAGTGGAAAATAATGTGGTTCACAAGTACTGTAGAAAACAAGTTTGCTATCGCTGTTGAGGGAGATAACAAGCAGCATCACACCCTCAAGGAGGCTTATGGTCTCTAAATGTCTTTTCATCTTTAATATCTTCCACTCATTCCTTCTTTCTAATATTTTGAGCTCCTCTTCTAATGAAATTGTTTTATATGCCTGGGGCGTAAATTATGTAACTTTCACCTTCTGAGATATTAATTTGAGGGATATCAATGCCAGGGTTGGAAAGTTACTAAGTGAGTACTTAATATTACTATTATATATATATATTACTAAGTATTGTACAATTTTACTACTACATGTTATATGCATCAATAATAATGATCCAATAATGTAATATATGATAATATAACTCAGACAGTGGTCATTCTGCTACACATTTTGCCAATAATACTTATGTACTTTTACTTGAATAAAATTTTGCATGCAGGACTTTTACTTGTAATGGAGTATTTTTACAGTGTAGTATTGCTGCTTTTACTTTTAGTAAAGGATCTGAATTTTGCACAAGATAAAGATGTTATTTTTTACTCACCACATAATTAAAAGTTAGGTAGGCAGGAAAAATGCACAGAAAAATCTAAACCAGAGGGGTCTGGCGCTTACCAAACACAATTGGCAAGGCATCCTTGTTGCTAAGATCTAGGGAGGACCTCCATGCGAGGTATGTTCTCTTTGAGGAGATGCAGATGAACACTGGAGAAGTTAAAAGGACTGTCACATTACAATATTGGGTGAAAAGGGAAAACATGCAGGCAAAAACCCATGGTTAAAATACAAAACTAAACCACTTTCTTAGGAAAACAGTCATCAGTATGCTAAGTATGTACTACTTTTAGTAAATGGGCCAAAACAAGTAACTCCTAAAATGTGTAACCAAGGAGATGGAAATACTTTTCTCATCTGTTAATGTAAATAAAACATGTAAGTAAAAGGAGAACAAGGGTGAAAGTGCCCAGTTTAATTAACTTTGTTCCTATTTCTTGTCCTCACTATGTTTACTTTAAGTTTTCCCTCTGGGCTATGAAGTCTCCTCTAGACTTCACTGACCTTAAATGTCCTTTGAAGAAATCAATAAGATAAGTCATTGAGCAAAGAAGACTAAAGAAAGGGTAAATGGGTAATGCAGACTGATTGGATGGAGTTACATCACTTAGACATCCTGCCAACCAACTTGCTGTCATACAGATCCACCACTTAGTTAGTGGGAAGAAGTGAATGGACACAGAGGGAGTGGCAAAGAGGAAGAGAAGAGAAAACATGTTCTTTCGGCTTGCCGTGTACAATATTTTTAACAGCATGGCTAATTGAGTTGAGCTGGATTTATTGAGGTTGAAGGTGGATTTGGCAAGTGTAATGGTGGATACATTAAACCATTAATATTAGACAAGTATAGTGAAGCAGGGGAAGACTTTAATACTCTTTAATGTAATGTCTTACTTAAAAACCACCAGGACACAGGAAATTAAATAGAGAAAAGGGAAAGGAGGAAAGGGAAGGAAAGAAATAAAGATGAAAGATGGCACCTTGAAATTGAGAAGCAGGAGGGGTTGGGGGAAACTACAATGACAGAGTTCATAGGTACATCTTTAGCTTTTGGTGAACGCACACCACAGCTGCTCCCCTGGGATGGGTCTCTCATTGCCATGGTAACTGTGGGACAGAGTTCACATCATTGTCCCTGGGTGACTGTCCACGAGTGTGTTTGTGTTTTCCTGTAGTTTCTATCTTTATTTTGACCTTCAGAGATTTAGACCTTCAGAATAAGAATATTTTTTTTTGCAGACGGAGGTCATTTTTGTCAGTTTTCATTTCTTCAGGAAGATATTTTAGAAAAAGGACTGAGGAGGTATTCACTGCTTTTACCTGGTTTCTTCTGTGTTTCTTTTCCACCCAGTCGACACAGTTACACCAAGCATGAGTCATGAATGAGTAATTTGGCAGGTGTCACTGGAAGGTGTAACTTCTTTTCTTAAAAGATAGTGTTAAGTGTGTAAAATACACCAGTTGGAGTAAGATCATTAGACAGTTGAGTGCATGTGCAACATCATTTCTATCCCTATGACGTCAGTGCTGGCTGCAGGTAAACACATTAATACAATTTAAGGTCCATTATGTGTAGGATTTTATGTTCAAATTGTATTTGTAATATGTAAATCGTGAAATAAAACAGTATGTGGTATTCTAAATTCCTGGATGCAGTTTCTGAACTCTATCTCTGTAGTTGTGCACATTAACAAGTCACAATATACAGGAAATATGGTCAAAGGTAGCTTCTCTCTACGGCCCATTTTGGGGGACTCCCAAGGCTGACAAGCATGCATGTGTATTTGGCATTCTTGCATCGTTTATGGCATATTATTTGTCTGTGTGCAAAAGAGTTTTACAGTATCTGTGTCACAGTTTTGTCTATTTACCATATAGCCCACAGTGATTAAGCAAAAAGGGAAGTGACAGATCTACAAGTGAGTTTTCCGTAGTTTAAAAAAAAAAAGTTTTATGCATCAGAGCCATTGGGCCTTTTTTCCTAAATGTTCCTTTTGTTTAATTTTTTTGTGATTTTTTCTTTCTTTTTTTAATCTTTTAAATTTTGGATCTAAGCACAATGGACAGGAGGAAAGAATGGAAGGAAATAAGCCCACATAGAGCGCTTGCGTGTTTTACCTTATCCAGCTCTTAACTGATACGTTAACAAGAGGCTTTAATGCTCACTGTAAAGAAAACAAAACAGTTAGATTCATAAAAGTTGAGGTCCAGATTTTGTTTTTGATCATTAGCAATAAATGTAATAATTGGCCAGAGGGTGATGTTAGAATAAAGGTCTTTGGCAACTTCAAAAGGGTTTATCATGATGTGAGCATCAAAGTGTTAAGAGATGTGCATGGCAGTATAAAGTTTATTTTTGTAAGGTTGGTGTAAGCAGACAGGTCAACATGTTAAGTCACTTGTGAAATTTTATGATAACATATACTATATAGTGATGGGGAGGAAATATGTGAAAAATGAGTTTGAAAGATGTAAGAAGTACAGTTTCTGAACATTTAGCCATGAACATTATCAGTATTTTCATCAATGCAAAGACACAAAGTGCAATTAAGGAAGATGGGAATGTCATTCATTCTGGAGGTATTTGGTCATAAATCAAAGCACCAGACAAATTGAAATTTGAAGTGGTAATGGCACTATGAACTAATCTTTAGAGGATCACCAACGTTCACAAAGACCATGAATGCATCAAATTGCATGGTAGTCCATCCAACAGCTGTTGAGACAGTCCACAAATGTTAACCTGCTGGTGGCGCTATACGGGAAAAGTCAAGGGATAACCAAAGTCAGTAGGATTCATCCTCTGGGGACCATGCATGTCTGTACACAATGGCAATCCATCTAATAGTTGTTGAGATATTTCAGCCTGGACCAAAGTTGTGGACTGACTGACCGACCCACATTGCCATCTGTACAGCCATGCCTCTAGCATGGCTAAAAAACATTTTCTTTATTGTAGTATTGTATTTTATTGTATTGTTGTAGTAGTTTTGCCTTTATTAGACAGTAGAGAGCTGAAAGGAAAGGAGGAGAAAGAGATGGGGTATAGCATACAACAAAGGTCCACTGTTTTCTGCACAGCGCCCATAAAGAATTGTATAAAATATGTAATATGACCTAAAGTGAAATTCACTGGGGCCCGCTAACTCGTGGTAGAAAAATGTCAGTAGCCAGTATGGCTGCCTCCTGGCCTTGAACACAAGTAATGGGCACAATCTCTAACATGATGAATCACAGTTTTAGCTCATCGAACAAATTGAGTTAGCTGGCCAACAAGGCAATAAATCACATCTTCTCAGTGAGCTGAAATCAATCTTTTGCTGTTTGACCTTTGACCACTAAGATGAACAAAACACTCCAAAATTATGTATGGAAATTCATATTCGCCCAATTCATTTACTATTCTTGGTAGCTTATGTTAATGTGTTATGTCCGTTTGGAATTTAGAGAAATGGCAGGGTTAGTGTTAGCTGCTCATTTGCTAGTTAGGTCATTGTGAGACCAGTAATGCTGTTCATGGTCCAGCTACATTAAAAAACCAATATGGAAATTTTCCAAGATTTTGTCTCCTCTCCTCTCCTGTTTTATTTCTTTCTCTGCCCTCTTTCACTTACTCATCTCATTTCTGTGTCGTTGCCATTGTCTGACTCCCCTCCTCCCTTCTGCTTGTCTTATTCACTTTGTCTCCTCCATCTATTCACTCTCTTACCCTGCATCCCACTCTCCCTGCCTTTTAGCGCTGGTTTTGTTTCCTCGCTTAATTGAGGCAATGGAAGGGGTTGTATTGTGTTGAATCATTGATGACTTTGAACCTCATTTGAGTACACGAGTATTATACATGCACGTATACATGCACATAAACCCAAGCACATTGCCCATTAGCTTGTATCTTTTCATTTAGCTTTTTAAGCAGGCTCATTGAAGAGAGGATGTGAAAGAGTAATGTGGTAAGTGTCATAATTCGAAAATGCCTTGAAGATGAACAAGTTTGGTAATATATTGGCTCTTTTCATATCTTCAGATAAGACACAAGAGGACACAAGGCGTGAATTTGAAGCTGCTTGATTTTGTGTGTGTTTGTGTTTCCGTGTGTGTGTCCACTGTAGAGCGTGTGAGAAGGAACAAGTGTATCTGACAGGACAGGTGGCTCCATTGTGTCTCAAGCCATATATTCAACAGTCAGGGGTTTATGCATGTAAGACAGGGAAAGAGAGATGAGGGTCAGTGAGGTTAAGGAAGGGAAAGAGAAACTGTCTGTGTAAATCTCAGGTCTAAATATATGGTGGATAGATATAGGGAAATAAATGTTTATCCCATGATGTTTGAAAATGTTAATACGATGACAAGTCTCACAATCAAAAGACATAATTTTTCTGACAGTGACTCACTTTTCTGACTTGGACCACCATGAACAGAAAGAGCAGGAAAATGAGGGGTAGAAAGGGATAAAGACAGAGGCTTTATTTCTACTTTCATCCATGGGTGCTTTTATGAAAGTGCATTTCGTTCTAAAAATACCCCTCATACACCCAGTGCATCAGTAAGAAGCCTTGATGTCTTGTTGTAACACTGCTGTGAACCATTTAGATAGGATCACAGGGAGGTTAAGAGGGAGTTAGAAGGGAAAATGAGAGGTCTGGATCATCTTGTTGCAGTTGTATATATCCATGAACATCAAGAAAAGTCAAATTTATATTTATAGCCCTGAGTCACTGCTCTAGTCTAGTAACCCCACCCAAATACCACCCAAACAAACAAGCAAGCAAAAGGTCTGATAAACCTTGGGTTGTGCTCCTCAGAGAAAGATTCTTAACAGAATGATAAGGCATCCTAAAAAATAAAATAGAGCAGGGGTTGCCAATTAGGTTTGACCAAGGACCAGTTTTTCACTACTGTTCCTTGGGGTCTTGGAAACTGCTAGAATTACCTCTTGTATCCACAATGTCATTCTTTCAGTTCCTAACCCAAAACTTGTGACCATAGGTGTGGATTGGAATGTAGATTGACTTGACACCGCACCAATATGCCTGTTGATTTTACCCTCACTCTCAAACAAGACAGCGAGATACTTGGATCTTCTCCGCTTGGGGCAGCAACTCACTCCCAACAGAAAAGGGAGCAATCCACTGGTTTTTGGCAGAGAACCATGGCCTCAGACCAAGCCAACAGAACCACATCATCTGCAAAGAGCAGAGAAGCGATTCTGAGGTCTCCAAACCTGTTTATGTGTTTGACAGATTCCCCAGTTTGGGAAAATGTCAGATTTCATTGGCCCTCTACCACACAAACATAATACACACAACAAACACATACAAACCTTGGTGTAGTATCTGAGTCTGGTACAAGACATCAGATGTAAAAGTTTGTAAGGGGATATTTGGTTTGATGGGTCGATATAGTATATAGTGGTAGGTTTTTAAATGCCAGATTTGCAGATAGTGTCAGTGAGTGATAGCATGTGTACACAAAGAAAAGAAACTGGCTCGGAACAGAGTCTTGAGGTTCTCCACTGCCCGCATTACAAAAATATGAGGTCATATTGTTGCAGGAGAATTAGGTGACCCTAATTTCAGACTTCGGTGTACTGTATCCAGCCATACTGCATTCAGATTGTGCCTTTTTCACATACAGTTCATAGTTAGCACCATTCAATATAAAAATAACCAAATACATCATTCTGCTTCTACTCCAGGTCCTACACTAAAAAACTAAAGCAAAATAGACTGATTTATATTCTTGGCACACACACTCTTATACAGTATTTATATGAGCTACAATTTCAGACAGTATGCATGACATTAGTTTAGGGAGTTGATCCTGACTGAAGGTTCTAAAAGCTCTTTGCAGTGTTAATGAATACAGGTTGAAAGTTTAGTGCGGAGTGCAACCAGGGCAAGAGTATGTGGGGAAACTAATTTGAGCTGAAAAAGTACACAAACAGCTTGTGAAATATCATGAGGGCTGTCTGAAAGGAGGCAGCATTAACTCCAATTAGAGCAGAACATCTTGTGACCGCAGCTTGTCATCATGGGTTAACTTGACCAGCACAATGAGGCCCTTCACAAGATTTGCTACAGGCTTAAAGAAGGCAGAATTTATTTTACTTGTTGTAATACTTTGTTAAAGTTATAATTATGCTTGTCTTATTTTGGGGAAAAAATCCTCAGTTGCCAGCATCATTACATCAAGAAAAAAGTTGTGTGCATAACTTTATAAACATTTCCTTAATTCAGCTTGACATATTCAGAATCATCGAAAACTTTCTGATCTTTTGTCGAATTTAAAATAAAATTCTGTGGGTTTGAACGATGTTGGCCCACTCAAAATGCATCTGTAATGATCCTCCCACTGAGGGCTCTGAAAGCTGAAAGAGGTTAAAGCGGCATTTAAAACCAGCAGATTTTGGGAAGGATAGATAGATTGCCAAAGGCAGGGGTTGAGGACAGGCAGTGTACTGTGTGTGTGTGTGTGTGTGTGTGTGTGTGTGTGTGTGTGTGACAGGGATATTGTGTTTGGCCCTAGGAGGTGGGTGAGGGCAGTGGATGGCTTGTATGTGTGTGGTCATTTGGGCTACAGAGACATTTACAGTATGTTAAAATGATAGAAACATATCAGAGAGAAGATGGATGGGTGAACAGATGGGTGGCTGGTGCTAACACTTTGTAGCAGTAATCTCATCAATTTCTGCGAGAGGTTTGGCTTGGTTTTTCTTCCACAGTCCCTAAGGGCACGGTACCAGTTAGTTTGACTGAATCAGTGCAGCAAGCTCCAGTGTAGTACCGTAGCTATAGCAGCACGAGTGAGCAAAACAGCAGTATATCATAATATGAACTCACTGGCACTGAAATTACAACGTGGTCTCGGGCAGATCAGCCTTTTGTCAGTCTTATGAATGAAAATTAGCATTGGGCACGACAATTTGTTGTTTTATCCTGTGTAGTAAAATACAACTCACTCTGCATCTAGGACGCCTCATGAGGCCTAAATGGAAAGACTAGCATGTCATAATTCTTATGCTGTTATCTGCCTAATTTGACAACATCCACAACGTACTACATGATGCCATGGTTGTAGACAGTCTAGCTCTGGCCCCTCTTGTTCGAGCCCGCATGTCATTAAAGACTGCATGCTATGATCAGTCGGGGTTCAGCGTGTAGTCCATCTCTTGGGCAAGTCACGGAAGGACTATCATCGTTTAATGTGACATTGTGACCTTCTCAAAAGATATAAATGTCATCTACTCTGATCCTGGCATTACAGCTAAGTCACACCAACATCTAGCATGACAGGGATATTTGAAAACCAAATTCAATAACCGGTAATGGAATAGTTGTGATAAGTGGATTTGCTCATGGCAGCCAAGTAAATCTCAATCAGCTGAGTTAAACCTGTTACAGTTACCTAGATAGACAGTGCATTAATTGTCCAACAGATTTGACTAACTATTCTCTTCCTATGTCTTTCTGTTTCCTTTTCTAGATGTTGGAGCCTAAGGTGGATACCCCTTCATGTGAGCTGGGCGGAGTAGGAGGAGATCGAGGAGGTGTGTGCCTCCACCTGCCCGCCCGCAGCTCTGAAGGTGAGGAAAGCAGCCTGTACCCCTCCAGTCCCTCAGAGCCCCCAACCCTGGGCAGTCCTCACCCCTCAGAGCCTGTCACCCCTTTGGATGACATCTACATGCCCCTTGGGGGTCTGATGGGATCCCAGGAGCGACATAAGGTGCCTCCCACACCACCTCCTTCCACAGAGGGTGAGGATTGCAAGAGTATGGAGGAAAACGAGATGGAGATCTGGAGAGAGGGAAAAGATGAGGAGAGCAGGAGAGGGGAAGATGAGGAGGACGAGGAGGAGGATGGGGCCAGCAGAAAGAGTCCAGGGAGTGAAGGTGAAGAGAAAGAAGACGGAGAAGAGGAGGAGGGAGAAAGGAATGAAGAGGAAGTCGATCTAAACCTGGTGGTGTCAAACACAGATGAAGACAACGCCTCGGAGCCTCCTGACACCAACGCTCCCCCCTCGTCCTCCTCATCCTCATTTGTCATCCCTGAGTTGCGCCTTGATCGCTCCTTTAGTGCCGATGCCCTCTCCTCACCCAACACTGATGAAGAAGAGTACGACGAAGATGAAGACGAAGAGTCCGAAGAGGAGGACGATGAAGACGACAGTGACGATGCCTACCTGCAGCGTAGCGACAGCAAGCGCCGCAGCATGGTGGAGGGCGCCACCTGTGAGAAGCACGGAGGAGGGGGGCTCAGTGTGCAGAATTCCCTCCGCAGGCGCACCCACAGTGAGGGGAGCCTCCTGCAGGACCCCCGCACGCCTTGTTTCACCTCCGACAACGCCATCAACTGCCTGGAGGTGGGGGGAGCGCACCACAAGGGCGGCTGGACACTCCCATCGCCTAAAACCCTGAAGAAAGAGCTGACTAAGAATGGAGGCTCCATGCATCAGCTGTGTATGCTGTTCTCTGGGAGGAAGGTAAGCAGCTTCACACTGAAATAATAACATATACTGAGTCATGCAGGAATAAAGTTATAGAAATACAGTTCTTAAAAATTATAGAAAATTCTGCAGCTGCCTAGACAACATTGTTTATGACAAGTGATATTAAAACACACACAACCCCCAACACACACTACTACTGGGATTTGGTCTATAATTGTGTGTTGTTTCCTATGTGTCTCCTAACTATTGCATCAGCAGTGCTTGACAATCTAACAGCTCAGCCCTGAGTTTCAGTACACTGGTTTCTGTAAAAAGGATGACATCAAGTGGTAAAATAGAGCAAGTGCACAAGAATCCTGTAGTCATAAGGGTGTTGTTTAAATCTAACAAGGTTATCTACTACAAAATGTCATAGTGATTTCCAAAAACAGTAGACATATTGGCAGTGTATTGCAACTAAAGTTGTATACCAGGACAGTCTTGTGTCTGAATATACAGTACTATGTATTGCACAAAGTCTAAAAATATTGATTTATTGCATTTAAGTCTCAATACATTGTATGCAGGTTAATGACGTTAAAATATTAACTGTACAAGAAAAGGTACTCAACCTCATTTGCATTTATATAACTCCCCTGCTGAAGTCAAACAAACAGTTTTTTGCCTCTAACTATGCTTCCACTACACAGTACAATTACCTTATAGAAAATGGTATATAAACCTTAAACAATTACACACAAGGTTAAGTTCGTCAACATAAAGGGGGAGGGTGAATTAGGGTAGATTCAACAACCTCTTTAACAAGGTTGCAGTTTTTCACGCTCTCTTACATAGTGACGCTATAAACAAGACATCCCAAAACATGACACTAAACGAAACAAAGACACTAATAATACCGGCTAGTAATACCAAGTATTCATGCCTGCTTTCACACAAACTGCACATTTGTTTAACCTTTTAGCAAAACACTAATATCTCTTCATAAGAAAGCACAAATAAATCAATGTACAGACAGGCAGCACTGTCATTTAGTGTACAAAATGCAGATTGTTAAACTAAATTCATGAAATAAAAGCTGGTCTTGTGTATTGTCTTAGTTGCACACTTATGCCATTATGTACATACATTAGCATCTGTAGCAGAGTGAAAAACGAGATTATCATGAAATTATGATTTTTTTTTTAATGATTGATGACTTTTGCAGCAGTGTGTATTGTTTTAATGTAGCATCTACAGTATGTAAAGTACTTGTTGGCTGTGTGCCATCTGGAAGTAAAGATTAATTCATATATAAGATTACATGGTTTCTATTAACAGTGCTTTATTTTGTGCTAAAAGTTCAGCCAGGTTTGCAGATTTTTGCAATATCATTTCATGTCAGCAGTTGTAAGAAACTGTAGTACACTTATCACTGGGAGTCACAAGTAAAGGAGAATACTTTAATACAAAATTAAATATGTTCAATTTTCAATATTTGGATTGCAGATAAGTACTTTTTCAACTTCTATTTGAAAAGGATTTGTGCAGCGAGTATGACATTACTTTCAGAGCAGGTAGTAGTTGTTCTAGTTGTCCAACAGAGGGAAGCATGCCTCACTCTGTGCACCATATTTTTTCTCATTTCACTTTTATAATTTCTCTAGAATTATTACCCTTTAACTGGAATGCAGACAGGCTGTCATCTCTGCAATGATTTCTCCCAACACTGCAATTATATAATAGTTTGAACAGCACACCTGCACACCCATTTCATCAGTATGCATTTGGCAATGACTCTTTCTCAAAAGAGTGCAGACAAATGGGGAGAAAATAGAAGAGAGAGAACATGACAGTGATATCGGCGCTCCACAGACATCCCATAGACTTAATGATACACAAATGACAGAGGTGATCAAGTGTTCACTCTGTCACAGTGCTCCTTTTTATCTATCTCTCCTTCTGTCAGCACACTCGGCAGCCTTAAATGGCAGTGTGTGTGAGCTGCAGAGGAGGAATGCAGCAGACAGGGCTGGAGCCTATTGGTCTTGGCAGATTCAAGGGTAATTTTACTACCTATTGGCGTCATGGACACAGTCCTTTGAGGCTTGTGTTTCCATGATTTAAAATTATCTGTCAAGCCCCCCTCTTTCATAAATCTTGTGACATCTCTAGGTGCATGATCGTGTGTGTTTGTGTGTGTGTGCGTGTCCAACCTCTGACCAAGAGAACTTAATGGGATCAGTAGTGTACAAGTTGTCTCAATGATGGGGTGAAAATATGAAAAGGAGCAATTTAATTAAAAGTTTGTAAAGTCAAGACTAAATGACAGTTAGTTGTAAATTCATTGATGTGCATTCTTAAAAGATGTTCTTAACATTTTTAGAAAATATGAAACAATTTCAAACTATTTTTAAATTCTTTATTTATTGTGTTTTGATGAACATTTTATCCAGTCGTAATTTAAACATTATTTGATATCAACAACATGAAGTAAGCCTTAGCTATCCTTCAAATATACTGTAAGCCCATTTTTGATCAGATACAGAAACAATGCAATGTAATCTAGCATCAAGAATATAGCAAGGACATGTTTTTCTTTATTTTAGAAGTCTTTTGGACTTTTGTGTGCAATTAATCATTTAGATGCAGTGACTGACCAAAATAGTGTTCCCAGACTTTACGGAAGCAAATTTTCAAAGTCTTGCCAGGCAGTGTTTACTTGCCCTTTAACAAGCAGCGACTCTGGTCGTGTCTTTCTTTCCGCTCTGCACCTTTTCCTCTCACTTGATGTCTTTAGTGGCCTATCATCAATGCAAGGAGAGCCAGAGACAGACACAGAGCAGGTCAAGAGAAATAATGTCAGTTTGCTTGACTGAGAGATTTTTTTTTTACTACAACTTAAAAGATACTGTGTTATTCCTGCCACTGACTGGTGAAAAATTGTGTCCAAACTAAAATTTATTTAAAAAAAAAAGGAATGAATGCAAAACATACAGTAGAATTAGATTTAAAAAATGTGTTTGATGTGTCTTATCTGTGTGTGCATTGTTCAAGATTAAATCTGTCATATCAGTATTTAGATTGGGTGTATTCTAACAATAAGTTTACCACAAAAATCACTAATGGGCACAAATCGTTTAGGACCTTGAGGGAGGGAAAAAAAAGAGAACAATACTGGTCAAAGAATTGAAGAATTGTTGTACACCACATGAATATTTAGCCTTATGGAACAGGGATAGTCATCAGTTTACATTGGAAATTTTCTGTTAGTCAAATTTGATAAGCTAACAATTGGCTCAGTCTGATAAGGATTGCACAGTCTGCCCATCAAATGGTGAACAAACACAGAGCACTCAGCTGCACTGACATTCAGCAGGATATCATTTGCCACCTTGTTGAGGACAGTTTCAGATCTGCTGTTAAGGGTCTGTGTAAAACCCCTTCCAAATGATAGTAGCCAAATGTAGAGACCATCGTTGGTTAAAGAAAATATGAGCTATGGCAGGATTATGAAGGCCAACAAAGAATGTTTTGTTTCTACAGGCAATATAATAGCACCATTAAAACATTTAGGTAAACAACAAAAAAGGACATTTAAAGGAATGAGAGTCCAGATGTAATAAAAGTGTAGCCTCATTGGAACTTGGAGACCGAAAAATCCTAATTTCCATCACAAGGCGTCGAGAGGCATGCCGTAAATAGCCATATAAGACTAAACCACTGCATGTTCTTTCCAATCAGACTATTAAATTAAACTCTCATCTCGCTGTCCAAACCCTCAAGTCCTCCCTCTTTTTCCAGACATCACACCATCCATCATCTTGTTTCAGTTTGTGAATGTGTTGCATCCACGCAGGCGTTGTTGCAACAGACATGTGTGGATCTGAACCCAGTGCTTTTGGCTTAAGCAGGCCAAACATTTTGTTTATGGGGCCTGAATGTTTGTTTGAAATCTGGATAAATACCGGCTGTCTTTCCAGACGGTGGGGGGAAACAATTGTAATGTGTTTACTGATGGTTGTGTGACGGCTTACATTCCTGCGTTGTGTCAAGGATACACAGGGGTGCATAGTACAAAATAAAAATAGGTTAACATGCATTCGTACTTGAAAACAGGTGTGCTAACGGATGGTGCTGCCTGTGCGCGCACACACACACACACACACACACACACACACACTTAAGAACATAAATAGAGTTGGTATGTTGGAATGGATGAATGAATCACAAAATGGGCCCGGGGTACTTCAGTCACTTTCATTATCACAGATCTAATTTGCGATTCTCTAAAAGGGAGTCGCAGTGAGTTTTGTTACACACAGTGAGAAACCAAATGAAACAGAACTGCTAATCACATGGAGGAACATTTAGTTCTGTCCTTTATTATTTTTTACATCATCATTCCTCTATCCTTTTTATGATACAATCTAGATGTAAAACAGTAAAAACAATTGGTCATTAATAACAGTTTTATATTTAACAGTGACAACAGAAGGGAGATGATATCTCTTGTTTGGCTTGAACTATATTCAAAATTCAACACTCAAGCAGGCAATTTCCATTTACTGTTGGTGCACTGCACACACAATAAGCCCATGTATTATATCTGTCTTCAGACCTGTAGGCTACTGCACAACTAAACAAATGTTATAATGTAAATTAAATATTGCTGCTATAGCCATAAAAGAAGAGTCATGCAGGGAAAATCGAAATAAATTATTTAAGATACTGTCAGAAATACAGGAAACAGCATATTTTGCCATATTTGTTGTTTGCAAAAACAAGCCAGATGAACACTGCAGGGTTATCTAACACTAGGCAAAGAGTACACACTGCGTCATCAAATCTGACTGACTCACCTTTGCCCTCAGGGTTAAATCCAAAATAGCACATATCAAATAGCGCGCATACCTATACAAACAGTATGTTGTCAAATGTGTACAAATTTAGTTTGGACTGACTTGTATAAGTTTTGTCAATGTCAGTTCTATGGGCTACAATAGACTCCAGTTGAAAAGCCAATAATAACAGTACAATCATGTGTCTGTGCAATAATGTTTATTTATAGTTGTTTTACCTTTTAGGATAGCATAAATACATGGGGTAAAGCACACAAAAATTAGTTTAGAACAACATGTTCAGAGAATTGTACCTTCCGAGTATAGCGTTTCTTCAATTTCCCGGACTTCCACTAAATGTCCACTGCACTGCGATAAGCAGAATAAACAGTTACAGGAACCTAAACATAGAGAAACGTAGAAAAATATTAGTAAACTTTGTGTACTGTTAAGTCATCTTCAAGTACCTCAGCTACATGTCTAGGCTCTCAGCAGTCTTCCAAGACAAAGCTATTAGTGCTGACCTCTCATCAGTCCCCAGGCCCCAATGTTCTTGTAGTTTACCTAATATTAGTATGAGAGAGGCACAGCAATTGTTGATATCAAGACCGCGATGCATACCTCACATGGATCAGTGTGCATGATCCAGAGCTAATAATAGTATGTTTTTTACTGAATGAACTGCATAAGAGGTTCGTGGAAACTATTTAATAGTACTGTGTATCGATGAGAGCCAGTCTCATCCCTTCAAGTGTTGTTTTGTCCAAATTTGAAACAAAATAGATTCCACAGGTAATTTGCCTAGGGCCAAGGTGTAAATCAGAATCAGCACCTATTCTGTGACAGCACTGTGACACACTGAATGGATAGTATCGCAGGTCAACAAGAGGGGTTTCTTTTGTTTGACTGTACAGTAGGTGGCCCAGAAGAGACAAAAGGTTTCCAGGGTTCAAATCCATGTGAGACGCAGCCAGACTGGATATGTCCAGTCAGTGAAATACTAAATGAGTAACATGTAAATATTTACTGAGCAAACTGAACAAACTTTCAGGACAGTCAACACACTGTCCAGTCACCCAACTATATATTGACAAAAATGTGAATGAACTGAACATGATGTTTTTCAGTTTATGGTGTTTTACTTCACAGTTTACAATCAAATGTCAATGACTATTCTTGCAAGAGTCCACAAATATTATGGAAGGCAATATATCGGATATGAGATTGCCCCAAAAGAAAGCAGTTATATAAGGCAGAACAGACAGATTTTTTTTGGGAAGGAATTCTTGTCACTTTCTTGAAAAAGGAAGAGGAATGCACAGTAAAGGAGAGCACAGGAAGATAGAATAGATCTATCTATCTAGCTATAGCATCTATAACATGGACATATACACATATCAGTGATTGCATTGCAAGTTCTGTTCTCAGACATAGCTAAGATACATTGCACAACCAAATGGGCCTCTCACATTCTCTTTCCATTTCTCTTTCATTATTCCACCCAACTCTCTCCATTGTTGTTATTTACAACCTTGGCTTGAACAGTCTTGACACATTATAAGGAGTTATGGCACTTTTACACCACACATACACACAAACACACACACACACACACACACACTATGGCTATGAGCATTTTGAGATTAGCGTTGGCTCTTCTCACTGCATCATATAGGTATTGTGAGACAAATCAAAAAAATTAACCCTTTGCTAAGATCCGCCCTCCTTAGTCACTGTTACTACGTCAAGTTTTCAAATAAAGCATGGCACATAGGCAGTTTATTGGCAGTTTGATTAAACACAGAGGCAAACAAAAGCAGGCTTCTCGTTTCTCGCCGACAACTTCAATTTCGTCAGCTGAAATGTTAACGGTCGACAGCAGATTTGATCAGCTGTAGCTAGTAAGCTAGCATTGGCTAGTTAGCTTGTGGGGAACTCCATCTTGTGCTGACTTAATGTTTCCAACTCACTTGTATCCAAACGAGAATCCACATGGTGGCTACATACATAATATAATGCTAAAAGCTATTGGTCCCAGGCTAAAGGTCAGCATCCTCACCAGATGATGATCAGCAGCCTGCTAGCCCTGGTATTATAGTACAGTATTATAAATTAAAATGTGATTAAATGTTATATCAATCGTTCTTGCAAAGCCCTTTTTGGATGCTTACTACAGATAAACATACTTGGAGCAAGCAACACACGGTTTAGATTAATGCTTTATTGTCTCACTTATACTAGAGAAAAGGCTTTGAGGCTGAGGACTAACTGATATATCTGACAAACATAACGCTGTCTCGGGTAATACGTTTTGGGTGGACTTGCAAATAAAGACCAGGACAGAGCAGCTTAGCCTAAACTCTGATATAGTAGAGTACGTGAGACATAGATAGGCAGCCACGCTGACAGGAAGGGGAAAATCCTTTGCCAGACAAATAAGAGTCCTCTGGGAGGAGCTATCACTTTCACTCAGTCGTGATACAGACATTTTATTGTGACTTTGACTGTCAAATGAAATAACTTCTTATTATATAAGTTCTTCACATCTGCTTATTACATTTCTTTCTTCCCTGCCAAAAGTCAGGATGAAGTTAAATGTGGGAGCATGTGTTTTCACTATTATTCTCAGATTTCAAAATGTGCATGCGTAAATGAGTCTTATAGATGAATGTATGGTTGATAACCATTATGGAATCTTTTGATTCCTTTATTTCTGTAGTCTTATATTGCTATCCTTACACTTTATATTCAAGTTAATTTAAAATAGTATGAAATAGACACATGCAACAAATGGAAATTTAAGATAATTTCCAAAAACATAGTTATACACTTTTGATATGTTTCCCCTGAAATGAAACCTATTTGTCTTAGCAAATTTAGTAACCCCTTGTGACTTCATGAGAGTTCAAAGCTTCCCACGCTAATCCTTCTTTGCCAGAGAAGCTCCCACATGGCCAAAAGCTCAGCATGTATGCATGTATTCTTTCTCTCTCATTCTTTCTCTGTACTATTACTAAAACACTCAGTAGGCTCCACATGGACTTAATCCTTTTCACAAATCCCCACCAAAAAGGCTAAGCTAGCATCCCTCCTGTTGACTTGTTGGCAATTGTTTGATTACTGGGGTTTAATGAGCTACCTGGATAGTTACTGCTGTGAACTGTATGTGAAGGGGTGTGGGAACATGCTGTTTCCGTCCATTGACTCTGATATTGCTATAATACAATGTGAATCATGGATATAATAGCTTCCTTTGAAACTGATTCTAAAAGATTATTCGTTCCTGGTTGTTTCCCATTTGAACTGAGGAACAAGAGCACAGAGGCCTCTGGCTCAGTGCTTGTAACCCTGTCCACATGGTAACAGCTATGCATGACACTTGCCAACAGTACTGACATTTGACAAAATTAATGACAAGGCAACAGCAGGGGTATTGTTCCTCATGAATGATATACATATAGAGGAGGACAATATAACATAAACACCTTATAATACAATCCAGCCTGTCAAAGCCTGGAGATGATGAGACAGGGCATTGTTTCATTTAGCATCAGCTGGTTTGACTGAGCAAATAAAGATGATGATAATGAACATGACTAATACAATAACGCAAAGGGACACCACATGGAACATAGGATTTTACGGTAACCAACTTAGGGGAATATACAACACAATGAGCAATCTACATTTCCTCAGTGACCTTTAAATTTTAACGCTGTTCGAGGCATTGATGTCTTTCTGTCGTAAGACGTGATGTCCTGATGTCATGGCACTTAGTAACTGGGCCTATTTCAGCAGACCCATGCCTTCTGCCCACCTTAGTGCCCTACAGTGTATGCAGTTAGGTCATTAAGTGACAGGACTTTGGATGCTGTCACTGGTACAACAAAGCCCTCTGCTGACGTTCGCCTAATCCAAGAGAGGATCCAGAAGGCCCCTTGTTTCATAGTTGTGTCTTGTGTGTGTTTGAAGGGAGGTGTTTACCGCGCTCGTTGCCATAGCAGTATTTAGCAGCACAAACTCACCCTCTGTAGTCTTTGGATCATAAATGTTCAAAGATGATAAGTGAAGTTGTCTTAACAATAGATGATGCACTTTGAGCACTATACTCCAGTTTTATCAAATTAGCATGAAATCTGAACATGGAAATGAATGATCTTTGTGCAAAAGATAGATAAATACCAGCACCAAAGGATTTCATAAAGTAGACACAGCCAGAGACAAGAAATACATTGAAATAGTGCAGTGGAAAGTTTTTCCAACTGTAATAATGTTCCTAAACATTGTGGTCAGGGTGGAGAGTGGGCATGCCTTAAGTTGTAAAGATCCGGGTTCAATTCCCAACCCGCGCCAATAATTGTCCTACATTGAGTTTTAATAAAGTAATTATCTAATTTAATCATGGCCAAAACCTTTCATTAACCTCAAACAAGCTATTTTACTTGTCTCAACTGTGACCCAAACCTTCATAAAGTCATGTCACTGCCAAACTGTGCATACACAAAGAGGTATTTTGAGTGCCCAGACAGATGTGCTGAATCCTGACCTGCCTGCATTCTCAATGTCTCACTTGCTCAAAGCTTTGACCTGCTCTCTGCTCTCTCAAAGCTTTGCCTAACATTAGCAAAGATTAATGACTGTTCATTTTCTTATGCTGTCTTTCACACTACTAAATTATGTCACTCACTATTTGCATGTTCTAAATCAGTAATTCAAGTATTAGAATAAAGTGTTCATTATTTGATACAGCAATTATACTTAAGATGACATTCTTTACAATAATTATAAGTACAGTTCTGGTGCAAAATGTTGTCCTCTAACAGAATAACAAGATATTTGACATTGTATTATCTTATTGAGAAGGAAATAGTCTTTATAGTCACTCAAGATGAACATTTCTCAAAACTTTCATGAGATCAGTGTTTATAAATACCTGCAGCACCTGAAATCAGCAATTGCACCTTAATATGCTCATCCTCTACCATTTTAGGAGGGCTTTTGCAAATTGCCAGTGTTGTCATGTGTGTAGCATACAAAACCTTTTGTCCGAGTCCCGGCGTGTTCTGTCTCTGGCGTAAAAATGGTACATACAGTGAGATAACAGGAACACGGTGTACTTTATCTGCATGCCAGCTATGTGGTCCACATCAGCACTCGACCCTGGCTATGTCTGAATTTTAGACATACGCAACTGTGTAGCAGCACATGCAGAAACAGGACACACACAATCACTCACACTCCCCAGGAGGCAGGAGGCAGAGTGAACAATGCTGGTGGGATGATGGGAGTACACATGCTGTCCTCACAGTATGGGAACAGGGTCAAGGGAACAATCAGTCCTGGAGGTAGAGAAAGTGAAATCAAAGTTCACTCCTTGATGTTAGAATAAGGCGTGCATTCGGAAATAAAAGATTTAATAGAAGTGAATAACCTTTTTCTGCCTGACACTGAAGTTTGTAGCAGTCACCTAAGGGTTGCTGCTGCTGGCTATTTCTTGCGATGGTTACAACAAACTGAAGTATGTCCCACATTTACAGCACTCTCACACAACTATAAAACCCATTCAGTTTGCAAACAAGACAGTATCTATTTTTCTTTCTGTTCTTGCCTGGCATTGATTTTCATTTGTCACAATTATGGAATAAATAGCAGCAGGATATAACTATTGTATATACACTATGTAAAAATAATTCAGAGGATGTTTTTTGGCTCTGGTCTGATTAAATTATCTTCAACTTCAAAATCAAATTTCTGGAGTTATGGCATTTGATCCAGTGAACCTTTAATGTTTTTGTTTGGGATATTTTGTTCACTAAACAACTGATAATCCACAAGCACACAAGCCCTGTTTGCTCTGTTTTTGTCAGAAAGCTGAAATTATATACTGCAAAATGTATTAAGTACACCAGGAGCTTTCACAGTCGACACAACCCTTTCTTTTAGTGCTGGCTGGAGTTTCTCTTTAGAAGGCCAAGATGAGCACCATAGCAGTTCATAATTTATCATCACTGATACTGGTATAATTTGCTTTCAGTCTTCTTTTTATCTATGCATCAGTTTACCTTTTAATGGATTCTTTTTTCATGGAAATAAATGACGCTATGACAACAAAATGTACCTTTGTTAAAGACGGTGAGGCTAATGGTTTTACGTTATATAACAAATTCAATGAGACTTGTAACTTGGACTCCAGCTTCACTTAAAAAACACAGGGAACATATGCTTTAATCTGGTCTGTCACTCCACAAATAAGCCAATAGTAAAGTCAGATATTCCACTCCACTGCTATGTGTTGGTTCCTTCCACTGGGAGGTGAAGCACAAGCTGTACATGAGCGTGTGTGTGACCCACATCATTCCCCGCCTGCCACGGCTGGAATCTCATTTGCAACATTCCTCCTTTCCCTCCCGACCACCATACATCTCATCCCGACAATGCTGCTTTCCTAGAAATCATTTGGCTTTTCTGGAAACCAGCCCTTCATTTTGGCTGTGGATAGAATTCCCGTAGTTAATAACAGGCGAAAAATAGCACCTTCACCTCACAACACCTTACCTCTTTGAGTAGATGTTACAATTATCTTCCTCTTGGTGTTATGGAGCTCAGTGGTGCAGACCTGTCGGCAGGGACTAAATGGGAGTGGAATTTGTAGAGGGTTTGGCAGCCAGCCCCACGTTGCAACGTCAAGACAGTGTGACAATGTGATGGACGTCACTCACATAAATGTTCAAACACAGTGCTGCAATTAAGCATGAGAAATGTATTTACAGTGATGCAGTGACCAAATGGTACATTAACATGACTTCACCCTTGTAATACGCGAATAAGAATAATGACCAGTTGACCAGTAATGCTATTATTAAGTGATTAAACCGTGACATATTGTAAAAATAAAAACCTGTATGACCTCTGATAGAAAACAGTGCATCATGTCTGTATCACAGCATCACACTCACCTTATAAGCATATTAAATCCAACTTGACCACTGTAATAATTATTTATTATTAGACAGTGACACAGTATAGTAATTACTGTATAAACAATAATGGCTGTGCAGCAGCTGTAATAACTACGCTAAGATATTTGGATTCTGCAATGAAACCTCCAACCTAATCTTTCAGACCAACAACAATGAAACAAATCATGCTCAGAAAAGACTGCCTGACCGTACAAGGTCAGCATATTCTCTTTCTTTATTCTCTTTTTAGCTATTAAACCCAGTAGCAAGCAAGATGCAGATTTTATAAGACAGATGTTAGATGTTTTCATGCACCTGGAGTTCATAACATGGTTTTGATATCCCGAAATAACAACTTTCATCTGGCCAGTGTGACTGACCTGAGGAGCATGTGTCACTAATATTTTCTTACTGTTGCTGCATCATTGCAAGTGACAAAGCCATCATCTTTGGTAATTGCCTTATGAGAGTGTCTGCCAATAGGGAAGCCTCAGTCTGTCTGCAACAGATTGAAAGTTTTGATTAAAAATTCACAACTGTCGTGAAGCTACTGAAAACAAATCATGTGATTTATGCAGCCAATGTAGCATAATAACAAAATATATTCATGCTTTGCCCCATTGTGGCTGCAGCCAATTGGGAATCATTGGCCCATTGGTGCTCCTGATGGCAAATTTGTGCATAACTGCCAGCTTTGGAAAGAATTGTGAGACTGCAGCCATTAAAATTCCAAGCAGAAAGGTCATCCGGTGTTCACAAAATGTCAATAACGTTTTAATAGATAGCACCAGTTCCAGGACTGCGTAACCTGACATCTTTTCAGAGCAGCTCAGAGAAGTGACGTTGTACAAGCATTGTTCATTAACAACCTGTGACATGGGAAGTACTCATGCAGGAAGCAGCCATCTCCTGAGCGGTGCTGAATAACAGGAGGCAAAGGAGAGTCAGATCAAGTACAAAACACACACAAATACACATACTGGTCTCTCTCTTTGTCACACACACACATGCAAACGTGCAGACAATGCACCTTTTGTATCTGCTTTCATTATGTAGTTTGAGTAGGAATGAGTCAGTATCCTGTCTGTGGGTCACTGAGTTTATTTTCAGATATTACTGAATACTGTAGCTGTGCCATTGTACTGTATGTGTGTGTTTTGTGTGTGAGTGTGTGTTGGCAGCTCCCATCCAATTACACAAGCTCACACGCTCTCACAGAAACACACATGCACAATCAGACTCCCTCGGCTTCAACCGCAAGTTCATTTTACCCCAAAATTTCTTTTTATTTGTAAAGGAAGTTGGGAAAAATATTTCCTGTGACATAAAGTGAAACAATGAAAAAAAGAAACCCATAAAAAAACATGGCATTAAAGCAGTTACACATCAAAGACAATTAAAGAGGCTCAAGGCTTTTATAAAACAAAGAAAGAACTGTGAGGAAAAACTGTCTTAAAAAATACTGAAAGTCTTTCTTTATTAATACATTTTGTGAACCCTAATCATAGCCTTATGAATACTAATAAGTAGACATCAGCTTCATATATGAATTAGATTGCGTGGTAATCATTGAAACTTCCCCACTGAGCTCAGCATTTGATTTTGTGTGTCTCTCCCATGTTTCTTTGTTTAAACATCAGTTTGTGCCTTTATTAAATCTTTTTTTCTCTATATCTTGTTGTATTTTCTGGCTCTTATAAAGGCTCCATTGTTCCTTTCAATGCCCCTTGGAGAGAGAGAGCCCAGTCTTCTGTTTTTTGTCTCCCTTTTCTTATTTTCTTTCAACTCTCTGGCCAAGATCTACGAGGAAGTTCAGACACATATCAAGGGCAAGAAATAGCCAAGATTATCATCAAACAATCAAGCTGTGTCCAGTTATTTGCTTGGTTTACTAATACTTGTTATGCAAATGGAACATTTCAACATAGAAACAGCTAGCAGAATTATATTTTTGCAAGTAAATTAAAATTAGGCATGTTTTTAACTGGAACTATATAACTTTAATAGCACTTTACAATCACATGAAAAGTTCCTCATTTCTGGAAACATATGTTTTCTGACTTTGGGATCAAATTCTCACAGGGCCTGTATTTATCAAGGATGTCACAGTCACATCTGGGAAGTAAAACTAGGACTAAATTAAGTGTAAATTGCAAGAACTTCTTCCTGCAAAACGTGCACGGTTTGTAAATGGAGCCATTATCCATAGTCAATTGCAAGAAGTGTTTTACCTGTCACTGTCCACATTTGGACAGCTCTGCAGCTCTCCTAAATCCTGCAGTAGATCAGAGTAATTTTCTAGGTAAAGAAAGTTCATTCGTCTGAGAAGCGTTATACACAGACCTAAAACTGATTGACTTTAATTTTTTAGTTGTTAGATCAAACAATCTGCTATGTTGGATGCTGCAGCCTAATAAGTGCCTCACACTCTCACACAAAACAACGCGTGATAACTGACTGTGACTGTGATTCACATCTCGTCCTGTGCCAAACTAACCTACTATTGTCTACTGCCTATTCATTGTCAGATTATTGAAGATAGAGAGGGAGGTTGACAGTGAACAGAATGGTACAATTCTAGATAAGGAAGAAAAAGCAGGAATTAAATAATATTGCTAATAATGATTCATGGCTCTTGTGACTGCATATGAATGTGCAAGTTTTTTGACAACTAAATACAGTATGACCCATGTTTTCTGTATACCAAATAGCAGACGCATTCAGTGAATTAAATTCAGTGCAGTCTGGTTTGGTAAGTCACATGGAGACAATCAGGGAATCATTTCCTCCTCTATTTGTGCACTTTATAGGTTCCACATCCTGATAAACACATGACTTTGGTTAAGTCTGTAGTGCACGCTTTCCCCTTTCTTTAATAGTAGAAAGTGAAAGTTGATACAAACAGAAAAGCCCTAACCAAGAAATGTCTCTCTGTGTTTTCTCACAAATATTAGCTTCACAAATTCTATCATGAACATAAGGTTAAAATCCCATTTAACCCCGTTTAACCACAGGAATCCCTGGTTATCACTGTTCACACAAGTCCCACGTCTGAAAGCTCAGTGTACATCACTGCCAAAGAATTAAACCAGACCTTGTGTAAATATAGCAGTACATTAAAAGATGTAGTTGCAACATTTACTTGAAATTCAACATAACGATGGGAAGTGGTAAAACCTTTCTTTAATTAGTCACCTCATGAAAAGTAAATGTAACCACTCGCATTCAGTATGTTCAAGTATCTATTGAGATTGGGACTAGCAGAATTTGTTGTTGAGAAAGCTACAACAAGATAATAATACTGTAATATTTCAGTAGCTGTATTGCAATCATGTGGTTATTGTTAAAAAGTGTGTTCATATCAAAGCTTATCAGCATCGGGCCCAGGGCAGGAGCAGGGCCATGATGCCAGGTTGGATGACCTTACTGCTTCAGTTTAATAGGGGTATGACACACTAAGATATACATACACACACACAGAGTAGAGCCACACAATGTCAGGAAGCTAGGGTCTAACACATAGCAGCAATCCAAGGCTGCACTAAATAGAGTGGGAGATTGTCTGGGTCCCCATAACAGTGTTCAGACGCCAGCTTGTCAATTTGTTTTCGAATAAAAGAAGAAGCGGGGGAATGAAGCCCGAGCAGCCCGAGGGAGGTCTGATGAGGAAAAGCAGCAGGGGTTGAACTGGTTTAAATACACAAAGACCAAGATTCATTTCTCCACCTCTGGGGTTTTAGGTTGTCGGAGGATTTGGAGTCTGGGTTGACTGGGTCAAGAATGTTTCAGAGCTGTGATGAGAATATTGTTCTTACAATGGGTTTGTTAGTGCAGAGCACAACTGAAGAATGTACAGTTTGTTGAGACAAAGACAGACAGTTTTGCCCTGTCCTATCAGGGAATAGCAGCCCATTGGTGTCCCAAACTTCTTTCCCAACCACACACACACACACACAGACACACACACACACACACACACACACCCCATTCTTCCTTGACTTTGACTAAACATGTCATGTTCCCAGGTCATGTGCATATGTGTCTGTGTTTTCATTAATGTTTTGAACTCACTTTAGCAATTCCAGAAACGTGTCTGCTCATATGATTTCCTTCACACGTGCATGCATTTATAGGTACATGGGACTGTAGAACTGGCTTTAAAGCCACGCGTGCAACACACATGCAGCCAAGTTAAACCTTTATCTGTGTATCTGCACAGCCACCCTATAACCCTAAGCAGCGTGTCAACATCTGCATCCCATGCCTCAGGAGGCGATATTGTCGTGTGGTCTTTGGCAGATTCTGTGTTTTCTTACTGTCTTCAGTGAGGCATGTGAGCAGCCTGTGCATACAAGCATGCACACACACACACACACACACACACACACACACACACACACACACACACACACACCAGGGTTATTTTTAGAAAAGACTTAGACTTTTCTATGCTCCACTGGCCATTGCCAGGCCGTCTGGGTGTGTGTGTGTGTGCGTGTGTCTAAGTCTCTTTTGTGTGTGGGTGCCCGGGTGGGGTCTGGCTGCCAGAAAGAAACTTGAGAATAAACCTGTAATGTTGTAATATTCTAAGATGTTGCTAATTTAACACAAAACTACTCAGTACTGACAATGTTATACAATGTTTGACACTAATCTAAGACAGCTTTGTATATTACATGTGGAGCCTGATTAATTAAATACAGTGTATGCCAAAATAGCTCTTATTACTTAGGTAGTCATGTAGAAATACATCCTTGAAAATAAGTTTAATATGACTCAAAACTATTTTGTTAGAGGCTGCTGCAATTCAGTGTATGTGTTCCTGTAGATTTTACCCTCACTATGAATGGGAATTAAAAGGAAGCTGGAAGGCCATTTTAATTCTGTATGAAGTCATGGTGTTGTAATTTGAAGACGTTTCTTCCTTTTAACTGACAAGATAGGCCCTTCACGTCTCAGAAAATATTCTGTTTTATGATCTGTCTTTGGCCACTACTCCAGCTTGAATGCCATCCACATTGTTCTTTTAATACCTCTGCAGATGTGTTCAGTAGTGGGTGTGTGTTGATTCATCCAACTTTACATTATGATTCTAAAAATATATCCAATTAGCCACTTGCTAATGCTAGTTGTAGGAAGAAAGCAGACACATTTCACTGTGTGTGGATGTGGATGTGGATCTCATCCAGCTGGAACATAGCAGTCTAGTGTGAATGAGCACCCAGTCCTTACATGCAGGCAGCTAGTCGAACAAAGGCTGACCCAACAAGCGGACAATCCCCCTCTGATCTCCAATGGCTACACAGCATAATTTGCTCTCCTGATACCCCTGAATAACAGTGTACTGGGGGACTACATCAGGACAAATGTCTCTGGAGAGGGCAAAGTTTGCGTTGTTTTCAAATTGTTTTCTGTGGTTTCAGGGGAAAGCCTAGCTGACAGCCCCATGGGGACTAGGACTCCCCGTTGTGCCGTTCCCTCTGAAATTACTGATTAGATGTTGATGTTTCTCATGACCGTCAATGATTTAATCCCTGCTCATGCAACCTAATATGACCTGTGTTTGTAGCTGTTTTTGGAAGGATGATTTAGTTACCTTTAGAGCTGGAGGATATATACCAAATATCTTATTGTGGTGTGAGAATTTATCATCTGGGTTTTGATTATAGCACTGTAGATGAAGAACTGATGCAGTTTTCTGAACTTAAAGTACGAGTCTATTCTACAGAGTGAGAAATGAACAATGACTTAATGCCTCTACTTGTTTGTTTATCATATTCACATTACGAGTTGTCTTTTCTCCAACATTTCTTTAGTGTAAATGCCTTCAAGCACCAGTAGTCACATTATCACATTAAAAATATCAAGCATTTTGTCAGTATTACCCAAGAAATACATTAGCTTGCAAACATATACCAAGTATTTTCTAAGTCATGCAAATAGACCCCCCTACACACACACTGTACAGTTCAACAGGTCTTTGTACCCATCAAACAGCAGCCCTAAAAATATTTTGTTCCTGCTCTTAGCTTGTACTTATTTTTAGACAGCTCCTACATAACACACACTCATTCACCTTTCACAGTCAGAAAGCGTTGAGTGCATCAGTGTACACTTCCTATAATGACAATCTGAATCTCAATTGGAGGGAGGAGTTATGAAACAGAAGGATGTGGCAGAGAGATGCCCTACTGTCATCCAGGATTGTGAGCAGACAAATCCACTCACAGACACCAGGACATATTTATATGATCAAGGAATAGCTAGATAGCTAACTTATTATCACTCAAATGGCAGGTAAGCAGTAAATCTTTCAATTAGGATGCTACAATCAGCGGGATCAAAAGCTGCACTGAGGTCAAGGTGCACTAACACACTGTGCTCACCCACATCAGCACCGAACAAAGTATAATTTTAACAAGTCTGACATGAGGCGTTTCAGTGCTGTGCTGCCGACAGAAACCTGGGGGGTTTTCTATTATCATCTTTAAGAGGTGTAATGAGACAGCCTTGTCCTAAACTTTATAAAAGAAAAGTAATTTAAAGTCAGAATGATGACTGCCAAGCTTTTTTTCTTTATAAGGGGTTAACACAAGCAGTCCCAAAACATTCAGGGACACAACCAGAGCATGGATAGATATTAAGGATACAGAACAAGCTTAGACTTTAACTTCTAGGAGAATTTTGGTTGGTAAAATATCCAAGGTACAAGAAGATGGTTTTCATGAGTCATATAGTATTGATCAGTTCCTTCACCCTCCAGTGACTCTACGTATTTTGAAAATGGCATCACATTTTTTTAAACATTTGAGAAGGCACCAGGTGAAACAGGGTCATTAAGACGGTTAATATTTTATTTTATTTTATACAAATTCTGAATTACAAGAAATGAATGATGAAACAATTCACAGCCAAGACAGAAAGGCATCATTTATGTCTCATAGAGCAATATCATCTAATGGCTAAACATGCTTCTCCACCTGTTTTTCTGTGTTCTTTGAAGTTGTCAGTCACTCAAATACCTTAATATGGGTGATGAATTCACCAGGTTCAGCAACAATGCAAAAGTACAACAGGATATTACTTTGGGCAGCGGGTAAATGTAGGGTGGCTCATGATGCAGGAAGTGTTTGCTCATGGGGCTAAGCGTTATTGTTTAAATGCAATAATAGTCCCAGAAACACAATGTGCACACACACATTTTCACTGTATGCATGCACACTCGGACACACAAATACACATCAATATGTTTGTATTATTATACTAGTGAGGACCCTCATTGATGTGAAGCATTTTTAGCTTCTAATCATAGCTTTTGCCATCGCAACTACAGTACATGACTAGCCTTAACCTGTACTCGAAACTTTTAACCTCAAAGGAATAGTTCGACATTTTGAGAAATAAGCTTTATTTGCTGACAGTTAGATGAGAAGATTGATACCACTCTCTTATTTGTCTATTAAATATGAAGTTACAGCCAAGATATGATTAGCCTAGCTTAGGATAAAGACTGGAAACGGGGGGAAACAGCTGATATCGATCTTCTCATCTAAATCTCGGCAACACTCACCCGCTGTAGGCTTGAAAGGTGACTGTAAAAAGTTTGCAACTACCTCACTGATGGAGATCAACAGCTGTGGTCAGCTTGAAGGCAGGCAGTTTCCATGGAATGGTAAAAAGTGTTAATGTGAGTAAAGTAAATATGGATTGTTATGTTACTACTGGCAGAAGTTTGGGCCTTTGGGGTTTAAGAGGTTTCTAAAGATATTTTGATAGTTTTTTCCACTGTGAAAACCTCATCTTTGGAATTCATTATAACTGACTGAATTCAAGCTGCTGTTCTCCCTCAGTGAGGTCACTACAAACTTTTTAGCCAACTTCAAAATCAGCGGGGGGAGTGTTTTTCGGGTAGACTGTCTCTTTAACCTCAAAACAGCACCTTGGAGAAGTGAAGGCCAGCCAAAAATGTCCTCAATTTGCCAAAAATGTCCTCACTCTGAAGGTTGAAACTCAAATTGGGTCCCACAAAGAAAAGAAAAGTCACACCATGTGTTACCAGCTGTGGCCAGTATCTAGCTCAGATTCAGACTGTGTTTTCCTGTAATACAATGGCTCATTATTTAGAGCCTCGCACACACTCACATACAATGGGGCAGCTTTAGGCCATCAGATTAGTGGAGATTGACCCCTTCCCCACCCTGAAGCAACTTCCCTTTTTCTCTTAACCAATCAAAATGGTGGGTTGGCAGAAAGTGTAATGTGAAACCAGGGGTCTTGGCTCAACACTTCAAACCTAGGGCACAGTTGGAGGCCAACAGAAACAACAGCCGTAGTCTTTCACACTCTCTCACTCTCACAGAATTTCCTTGCTTTGTTATACCCAGACACATACTGTTTACAAACACCATCTGCTGCATACACACAGTCATACACACTCAGTTTTATTCAGCAAGATAGAGACACACACACCTCTGAGAGCTTTGCCTTGTGGGATTTACACTGTGGACTGCTGCTATGGATTAATCATGTTGGCGGCTGGCTGCGTGTGTTACAAACTGGACTAGTCTCAGTCTCGCCTAACTGGACACACAGAGGACTTACTAGCTCACTAGCCAACTTAGGTTGTCATTGCCTGTTGGGGCTAGTTAAAGCTAGCTACAGTGTCTGCATGAGGCTACTGGGCCCTCTTTCTGTGTGGAGGGTGGATGATGCAGTGTGTGCTCTGCTTCATCTCCCCTCAGCTGAGCTCCGGATCCCCCTGTAGCTGTGAGGTCAGCCCCGAAGGGACAAAGAAGAAGAAATCCAAGAACCTGTAAGTACTCAAATCTCAAATGAATCTGTTTGCTGTGTGTTTCCTTTCTGTGGTTATTTTTAGTTTTACTGTCTCATATTGAAAGTGGTGAACAATGAATGGCATGTTTTTTCCCCCTGAATGTTAATTTTAACCTGTGGCAATATCACACCTTTGTTTAGGGGACAAAACTTTGACTTTTAGATTTAAAATTAAAAGATAATTCATTATTTATGTGTGAGAAAGAGGAGGAATGAGAATGAGAGTGAGTGAGAGGCAGTACGATAGATAAATCTTTCATAGTCTTGACAACTACAATTTACCACTTCTGTTTTCAGTGTTCAGTCATCAGCCTTTTATTTTCATGCTAATTTAATCGTGTATCCAGCAAAGGGTGAAATGTTCACACCCTGCTTTAACATCCTTTGTTTTAAAAGGATGTCTTTGCTTGTGTCCAGACTAATGGTGAATGATAATGACCTGCTTCAGCACATTGGGGGAGGGTTAATGGAGACATCAGGACTTATTCTGACAATGTGTTAGTATGGGTGTGATTGGATTAGTGGGGATGTTAGGACATATACGCACTACGATGGCTAAATTTAAAACCTTGCCCGTTCATCTCCATTTTGGCTGATTTCATTTATATTAATTTAGGGGGATGCAAACTTTAATGTTACTTACAAATATTTTGGCCATTTTGACCAAAATGTCTGTGCAATACCTGCACATGCTTTAAGGTGACACTGAACGTTGAAGCTCATCATTCACCGCTGATCATCATCTACTTAATTAAGTGGTAAATGATGTATGTGCTGCCTGGGAGTGTGGTACCATATGTGTGTCTCACATTCTCAGCGGTGTGAGAAGTAAGGTGTGTGTGTTGAGAGGGGCTGTTTGTGTGTGTCAGATGTGTGTGTCGACGCCTCAGTGATTCATCAGCTGTTGAATGGGCTTTATTCACGCTCCCGTTCATCAAGATGAAAGAACATTTCACGCCGCGAGGACAATAAAAATAAAACTGTCCTTGGGCCTGATAGCTGTCCATTCTTTTGCACAAGCTGTGTTTTTATGTTGTTTAGTTAACCAGCAGATTAAGTGATTAAGATTCCACAGCCTTTTTCCAGATTCCAGAGTATGTTGCCTTCTTGTGAGCGGTTGCGAACAGCTTCACATCAGCTTTATTCGCTTTAATAAAACACTTCATAGAATAAAGGCATGGAATTGCAATAAATTGTATTTAAACACTTGCTTTCATTAAAGTAAAATCATAGTAACAGGATTTATTGAGTCGATTCATTACTTCTCATAGCACTTTCAGGAAGAAAAACTTATTTAACTAAACACTTGATATTCAGAATAAAAACCGAGCTAGTAATGACTCCCTGTGTAATGTGTACCCGACAATTTCATTCATGGCCACACATAGCAACTCAGCTTGACAGCATTTGTTGACTTAGGTGGTTAGCAAACAGTGATTTACTTACTAACAGTAGGTAAACAAACATGCATCAGGATGATAGCTCATCTAATAATACACATCACTCTGTCCCTGTGGAGGATTCTTTTTGTTTCCAAGACAAACACAACTGCGATTAAATAAAATCCTGCAATTTTTTAATACACTAAATAATTTGAAGTGGCCAGACTAGACGACAACAGATTTATTTTTACTTTTCAAATACATTTAGTCTTCCATTTTGATGTGGGATGAGACATTTAAGCTAGATCTGAGAAAATAGAAATACACTGAACAAGTCCTCCCCTTCTTTATATATATTGTAGACACTTTGAGATATTGCCCGGTCTGTTATTATTACCACTTCTTCACTTCATTGAGAGAGATTTTATGAATTAGTAAGTCTGGTATTTTTATAGCGGACCAGTCTCTATCTTTTTCCATGTTCCAAGGGTAGATGTTGACAGGTTGCTATGTAAATATCTGATGCTAATTACCTTAAATGGGTTTTTTGCTAGTTAAGAGGCACCTGTACTGCATAGTTTTGACACTAATGAAGGCTGCACGGAAAAAAACATTTTGTCTTCTGTAGACAAAATGACTTCTGGTCATTGAGTGCAACCTTTTTCTGCCATCATTAGTCAATATAATGAGGATAACTCACAAAGCTTCCTGAGCATGCTGGAAACTCTACACGTTTACACACTTGTCTTCTGTCTCCTGTATTTACAGCCCCTCGTTTCCATTCAATTCTCAATGTCACGAGCCTGTTATCACTTATTAAGATTTTTTCATCGGCCAGTATTTGACCCATTTTCAGCCATTTTTCATTATCCACACTGTAAACCAACACCACAGGCAATAATCTACTCAATCATATTAAGTCACACCAATAAACATACCCTCAATACAATATCCTTCTGTGTAACTCAGAGGAATACAAATGCAATATGTTGCAGTTATAGATGGAAATCTCAGGCTTTCTATATAACCAAGCATGAAGGAAATTAAAGTGTTTCCCCCAGATGTTGGAGACATACAGTATATATCACATATAGGTAGAGCCAATGGATGCACATCAGTGGCCAACAGTATCTTACATGGCCAAATCATGCAATTTATAGCTTAAAGAAGATACTCTGACCTTTGGCCATGTGATGTTTGGAGCACGGTAACCCATAGTAGCACTGGAATTTCCCTCCTGTTGTGTACGTTGTGTTTCTAACCTCTTTTTTAACTAGATTTGATGTGGTTGAACACACTCTTACCTATGTTGATATAGACTGCAGTTCAACTTAAAAAAAGTGCAAATGTTTTCATCTCACACTTCTGTTGGGTTGGTTTCAGTCTGGCAATAACTGCCGGTATCGCTGTAAGCACTCTTCTTCTTGCCTTAATCACCACAATCACCATTAGTGATTAGGAAGATTGAATGAAACAGATGTTAATACACATTGTAAACATCCATAGAAGGAGAAAATAGATAGCATTTTTCACTTTGAGATGAAATGGTACTTATATGTAAGAGCCCATTACATTCTTCCTCTTTGAAACCTCCTCTCTTCACTCTTATAAAGCACTTGGCCACTCATGCATCATTTACAACAACAAAGACACCATTCTGGTCATCGACTTCTTAAGCATTCTTGCTCTTCTGCTCTACTTCTTCCTTTGTACATTTTGTTACTTTCTACACTTCGTCCTCCTTTTTGCACACTGAAGCTCCCACTGTCTAGTTTTATGGATCCAGCGCAGCTGTTTGTTTCCCCCCTCTATTATCACCTTTTGTTTTTACTCAGTCCAGGTGTTCTGCTTCCCCAAGAAATAGAGCCCTACACAGCTACACTCCCTTTTCCCCCATCTGGTGGTTTCCAACAAGTAGCAATAAAGTCATACACCTACAGCACATCAACTAGTGCACCAGAGTAATATATGCAGAAATGTGAGCTTGTTGACAGAGTAATCTAAGTTTATAAAAATGATGTATACCCAGAGGTACAGTTTTTCATTTCTTTGGGTGTATTTTACTGCCACAACAAACATGTACATACTGACAAGATTGGGATACCAATAGCTTAGTGACAAGAACTGGTATCCAACTTTGATTCATAAAGGCAGGAAATACAGACAGATTGAGAGGGCAGAGAAGAACGAAGCAAAACACGGAGTGCCTGTGAAGTGTTTAATACAAACACAACACAAAATACCATCTGCGTGTTTGTGTTTCTGTTTCTGTGTTTGACGAATGTATGGTTTACTTTACTCATGATGGACAGCTTAAAAAAAGCATCAAAATAGATGCAGCAGAACCAGAGATATTGTCTTTTATATTCCACGCATCCTTCTTGCTTGTCAAAACCTGGCGCGAACATTACCCACAGTGCAACCTGACAGACGACAGTTCTGTCGTAGTTTCGGGTGTGTTATGTTAGTAGTGGCTAATGTATCTTCAAGCTACATTAGGTCTGTAACCTCACTTGTTTCCAACTGCACACACCCAAACTTGTAGTCTTCAGCCCCAACTGACGTTGTCTCAATTTATCAGACTTTGTGCAGCTCCCTCCGGAGACGCAAAAGGCTTTATACTACTCTCTTCATTCATTCACAGAGAGCGACAATCGCTGTGAGCAGTAGACTTTTGTTACTGAAAAGGTGAAGACTACTGAGTCTTTCTTCAACTTCCCTAAAGTTGTCTTCACCATCAACTATCTCTACTGGCAGTGGTGTTGTGAAGTTACATTTGTAAGGAGGCGCATGCCAGCTAAGCTGTGTAGCCTAAGCGTATCTTCAGCAGCTACGTGCGTAGGTTTAGTAGCTACGCCGTAACCCCTTAATACACAACCATGAATCAAGCATTAGCACCTCTAGTTAAGGTTATGAGATCATGTTTAAAACATGACTAAAGCCCATCAGATATTGTATTAAAGAACAGGAGCTACATATAAGGAGTTGACACAACTAGAAACTAAACCTGTAGTCATCTAATCAGTTAAATAAAGTTTAATGCTTACAAGCATCCAGTGCAGAGAAACTACAGAAGAGATAATATGATATTTTGATGTGTCTTTCTTAAAGCCTGGTAGCAGATTTAACACAGAGCTCTACCACTGCTTGTCATCTGGGACAGATGCACAGATGATTACAGTAGTCAAGTCGCTAAAAAGACAAATGTCGTCTCAACCTATTAACCCATAAAACTAAAAACCTGTCCAGGCCCCAGTGGAAGGAATCTGTCCTCTCTAAACACTGCGTGGTGATTGGGTGAGCCCAGGGTCCGCCTTCTCCAGAACCCCCCGGACTATATAAAGCTCCACCAGAGCCTCTCAGGGGTTAGAGGAATGTGATTGTCAAACAAACCCCCGGACCCCGAGCACCGGCACTCTTGACACACGCTTACATGCAGTCAAATTTCCACACACACCAAGTGAACCTGCGTTCAGGCTGGCATCCATGTTTCACACTATGGTTGATTTCTCAGAGAAGTACCTTGAAAGGTAAGAGCAAGGTGCTGGACGTGTGTGTGTGTGTGTGGGTTCATCTGCACTTTTTCGTTATCAAGAATTAGAAACATCCGAAGGGAGGGTGAGGGAGGCGTGGGGTGGGGGCTGTTTTGCCTCCCACAGGAATCGATGCTCTCAAGCTGGTAGGAAGCTATCTGACCTCTACGTGGATCTCATTTGACAGTCGCAGTGAGGGAGAAGAATCCCCCGTGAGGCTGAAGCGCTCAAACTATTTTGGAGGAAGCAGCTTTAAGTTCTAACTTGAGGCTGCCCCTTTTTCTTATTATACGCAGCCTGGATTTCAGGAATAGGATTGCTCATGTGGTCTTTGTGGCTAGGAAGGTGAGTTTGCTCAGAAATAGAGCTCCTTCTTTTGGACTTGATTGAGGCAGACTGTGAATGAGATGGTGTTATATTTATGGACAAAATTTAGGACAATTCCCTTTTTCATTGTTCTTCTAGGAATATTGCAGAGTGACTTTCTCTTCGTTATGAGGCATTGTATATTTATGCCTTTCTCTTTCTTGTTCTGTTACTGTATGTGTTTCGTGTTTTTTGGATACATCACATCTCTGGACTGTTTTGGCTGTGAAGAAAGTACAGGACAAACACTCACAGTTTGTTCCCATATCTTTTTAAGGCAGAGCCCAAATAGTATGAATGTTATTTAAAGGGTTACTGACACAACCCTTGACCCATTATGCTCGCACAGACAGATACACAAACAGACTCACACACTTGCACAGTGTTATTTGTGTGTCCTGGCCTGTTTTCACTTTGCAGGCACACAACTTTCTGTAAATACAGAGTGGCAGAGGGAATAAAAACAAGCTTGAACATTGCTCACCTTGAGCTGCTGTTCTCACCATCTGCATTTCAATTCCTCCTCTGTTCTTATTTGCTGTACCCCAGATCTCACAGGTTAGGCTTTAAACAGTAAGTAAGTAAGCTTTATTTATATAGCACTTTTCAAAACAGCAGTTCCAAAGTGCTTCATAGTTAATAAAAATGCATAATAGTACACAGCATGAAAACAGCAAGTAAAAAATACAATTTGTAAAACGGAAACAGATACTCAACAATAAAGCAATATAACAAACAAAATGAAAAGACAAATAAAACCAATAGGAATTGCAAGCAGCAAACTTATAAAAATAAATGTCAGCTTTTTTTAAAAATGTGGTACAAAGGGTGAAGTCCTGTCATTGTGGGAACCAAAGCCTCATGTAGCAAACAACAAAATGTGGGATGAAGTGGAGCAGTGGATATGGCTTGTGCTTGTATTGTACATTGTGATCTGCTGTATGTCTGTCTGCAGCGCTCCCCCATGTGCTCCCAGAGCCTTTCCCTGGGAGTGCGGCCTACTTTTCAGAACACCAGGAATAGCCAGCGGGGTGCTATTAGTGCGTCTAATGTGAGCCAAGCAAAGAGGGAATACAGAGTACGGAAACCTGCGGATAATTGCGGAGCCAAAGACCTCTCGCTCTTTTACTCAAGCACATAAAGCGCTCTCTCTTGCACAGACACAAGCTGACACTCAGGTGTGTGTACACATTATGCCTGTGCTGCAAACATGGATATGCACATGCGTGTTCGAGGGGCAGTGGAGCAGACATTTCTGGGTGGCAGCGTGTTGGATCAAAGATCATCCTAATTTGATAATCCTCTACAGAGCATGTGTCAGTCTTTTTGCAGATTAAGTTAAATGTAGGGGTCATGGGGTATGTAATAAATCCGATGGAGTCCGATACAGTACATCACTAATTGTATTAGCGCTGGGGAGCTATTGGCAAGCTCAGCCGAAGAGATACAGTAAAGCATCAACTTTAAATACAGAGGTTCTCAAAGTGAGTAACTGTGAGAAATCCCATTAGCACATAAAGAGCAGAGGTGCAAAGAGCACGGGGTAAATAAAAATTCAAATACAAGTACAGTATCATTAAGTGACATTACTCTAAAAATAGACTCAAGTACAAGAGTACTTTTCATCTCTGATATTGAACAAAACTGACACAGAAGTATGTGTACCCGTGGTTTTTTGTTGCTTTTTATGTCAAAAATAGATGATGCTTCTTTTCTGTGGCTGCATGTATGAGCCCCATCTTCCTCCTGTTTTAAGTCTGAGCTAAGGGTTAAAAGCTTCACCCAAGGAGACTCAACATGCTAATAGTGTTTTCCTTTTGTTTAAGTGATTAGTTATAGTTGGGTAGCTGATTTTTGCAAATCTCTGGCATCTGGAGGATGCAGGCATGACTTTAGTCCTCTGCATGACACTATTCAAAGGATAAAGAATATGTCTGCCCTCATTGAGGGAGATTTATTATGTGGCCCTCCATCAAGTTGGAGTCACTGTTGACTAATAGCTAATAATCACGCAGGCAGTTTCATGTGTGGCTGTATCAGTTGGGCTGCCATGCAGGAAGAAACTCTCTATCTCAGCTTAGCTCCAGAAACCTCACACCTCCTGCAGAATGACATACTAGCTAACATGCAGACTTATAGGAAAAAGTGTTACTGCAATCAGTGCTGCCAGTGTGTAGTGGTTTATAAACGAGGCAGCTATATAATATGTATCACTTGTTTTCAAGAGTAGTGTCTGCGTTGTATTTGAGTATCTGAAAATAAGGGGAAAGGTAAATCATGGGATGATGTAAATTGTTTCTAATCTATAAAACTGTTGTGAGTAAAAGAATGCCTTGCAAGCAATCTGTGCTGCCAGAGGGCTGAAAATGTCAACTGTTTGTGTTTGCAATATCCACTGGCACCCACATGGTGGCAGGATAGAAACATACATTTTCCTTAAAGTGACTGTTGTTATGACATCATTGTCACATCATTCCCACGCTGGCTCGGCTTGTATAAAACCAGACATAATTAATAAAGCGTCTTTTGTCAGGCCAACAAAATATTTTCCAGCCCTTTATAAAAGAAGTTTCTTCTCTTCCTCACATGTACTGGCAAGACAGAGGCTCTCTTTTAGTGAACACATGCACAGCACAAGACCTAATTGCCTTGAGTACAACCTAAAAATAGAACAATCTAATGAATCCCGCTCTGATGTTATGAGTTTATTTAACAGCAAGAGCGTTTTTATTTGGGCAATAATGTCCTTCAGGCTGTGAGCTATTCACAGGGATACTGCGTTAGAGCACCCTGTTATTTCAATGCAAGAGAGGCCTGAATTGTTTTCAGCAGTTCAGGATCTGGTTTAAGCCTGCTTCATACAGGGCACTTTTGTTATTTCAATCAATGGATGAGTCATCTCTCCCCCAGTGACGCTGTGTGGATGTGTAGGTATTTCTTTGGTATAGATTTCTCTGGTTTTAAAGGGAATTTTCTGGGTCTTCTAAGAGTCTTTCGATCTCTCTGTTGCCTTTTATCTATTTTTGTCCCCACATCGAATTTGCATTTCTTCCCTTACCTTGCCTGAGAGAAGAAAAAAGCTTTGGCATAGCTTTTTCTAGATGCCACACCGATGCATGCATTTACTTTTTTCATTTATTGGTAGTACATTAATTTTCTAAGCCACTCATTTGTCAGTTTTACTCTCCTGAACCTCACAAAAAAAGGCCTCTTGTGGGTTTCTGAGTCGACTATAGTAATCTGCACCAGCTAAACCTCCCCAAACCCAAACACACCCAAATCCATACACCCATAAAGTCACACTCATCCTGATTTTAAAGGAGCCATTCAGCTGCTGTTTCCAACAGCTTCTGTAGTCATGTAGCATCATGTGAATGTGCATGTTTCGACCTTTCCCGTCCTGCAGCAGTTGGAAAAACTCACATCAGACAGCTGACTGTGTTCTCTGTTCAGGTCTGCAGGCGTGCTGTGTGGCCGCCGCACATTTACGCATGCATAAATTATCTCTCTCCCACTTCCCTTCACACACACACACGCATGCACACACATGCTGGGAGTTTTCCAACACCTGTGACTGGCATGAAAGCACCAGTGAAGTGGGCATAAGTTGGCAGAGGTGCGGGGGGGGGGGCTTCTTTCATCCCCTTCTGAGTATATTCATGTACAGTATTTGTGCTAATCTGCAGTTGTGTGTTCTCCCACCCCTCCTGTGTGTGCATGTTTGAATGATAAGTGTCTATAACTGGAAGTCCTGTTTCTTAATTTGGGGTGTACATGCCCTCCTGGGGGCTGTGGGTTGGCAGTGGGACAGCTTGCAGTGATTAGGGCCAGCGAGCACACACTGCTGCGCTGCATTATTAGCGGGCCAGTCAATCCACAGTGGAAATCAAAAGCAGGGACTCAGGAAATGGGTGTTGAGTGAGGTCACATCCCAGCGAGGCAGCACGTGCTCCAGGTCGGGAAAAGCCAGGACACGTACCAAGGGATTATGGGAATGCGTAGAATGCTAAAGGAACCCATGGGGACTGACGGTTGGTGTATCGCCTTGTATGAGATTTAAGGTGGCGCATGTGCCGCAGGGGGTCTGTGTGTGTGTGTGTGAGATGGTTGGAGGAAGGTGAAACATCTGAGGTGAGCGGTCAGGAGGATTTTGGGATGCTGCTGCTGGAGGGAAGCAGCAGAGGGGTGAGGAGGTCACTGTGCCCTGTTGCCTCGGCCCTGGGTCAGCTCCCTCTCAGCAACCCCTCTAGGCGCGTGGAGAATGGCGTGATGAAACAGAGGAGTGAGGATTGAGTCTCTCTCCTCCTTCTCTGCCACATTCGCTCAGTCCCTGCCGAGGAACCTGCCAGGGACACATCTACAGGAAAGACTGTTAGAGATATTAGATTGACAGGAGAGGCACTGACACGAAGCGAGGAAAAGGGAGCTCGACATCCGCCTTTTGGAAAAATTCGGTCCCACCATACCAACATACCTGGCTGAAGACTAAAATGTACACAACACGACATTTATTTTCATCTTTTCTGGCGTTATCGGTTTGATTTCATGTGGATTGGATTTACAGTGCTGAAGAACTTAATTGGTGATTCCCATGGATTGTTTTAATTGTGGACTTTGGACTTGGACTCAACACACTTTCTTCCCATGTCTCTTTTTGTCTACCTCCTTTGTCTACTTTATCATTCCTTTCATCCTCATTCCATTTTTTCTCCTTGTCCTGTCCCAACTTTCCCCCCTCCTTTGCCTCCTTCTGTATTCATAAATCTTTCTTTCACTCTTCCCTCTCTGGCCAACTTTCTCCTTCTTCCTCTCTCCTATCTGTCTTTCACTCAGGGCCAAAGACATGAAGAATCGGCTGGCTTTCCTGCGGAGGAGGAATGAATCCCCAGGAAGCAACCCAGCCAGCAAGTTAGACAAAGCTATGAAGTCAGTCAAGTAAGTGGCCACTTCCTGACAGCATGTGCATGTGGGTGTGTGTGAGGCTGTTTTCCGGGTCTCGCCACAACTGGTGATGACCTGGCCTTGGAAGACAAGACGTGGGCAGTAGCAGTGATGGGAGTGTGCTTTGTAATGTGTGGCTTTAATAAAACGAATGAGAGAATGTTTGTGTAACAATGGCACGGCAGAAGGAGGGACAGTTTTTGCAGGTTTTTTAATTATCTAGAAAATATGTTTACTAAATCAAATATATTCATGTCATATATCAGAGATCAATGTGATATTTAAGACTGATATGTTTCCATGCCTGTGCTTTGGTGATTGCAATAGACTTCACAGGAAGCTAACAAGTGTGTGAGATGAGCAACCGTTCCTTTATATACTTTTTACATGTTCTTTACTTAATATCCATTTGGTTCCAAACAACGGCAATAAATGTCCTTTGTGGTATTACATGAAAATATCAGTATTATAGATTATTGTATTAACATTTCCCTTATATTATAACAGTATAATAATATCATATATATAATATAATAACTGCCAAGCAGCTGCTTCAACACTTAAATGCAATATTTGTACATACATGTTCTAAAAGACATAACAGAAAGAGAAACAAAATTGTAAGAGCAAATAACATTTTTGTTGATTTGATAGAATAGATGTCAGAATGTCTGCTAAAACTCAAATCCATTATCAAAAGAAAAATTGGCTAAAATGTACCTGAATTTACAAAGTAACTTTTTTCTTACTGTGTCAAATAAGGCTTCAGATGTTGATTACAGTGAGTGTTAGATGAGCACTGTGAAGAGGCATGCTTTGTTGCAGGGTACAGACAAGGATGAGAGGCAGCAGGGGGCAGACAGACACTGGTGGGGGGGGGGAGGTCTCTAAACCCGACTACACATCCCCATTGGCCGGCTGGAGCCCCTCCCCTCCCGCCTTCCAAGTTGCATTCAATGGGAATATAAAAGCCTACCCCCACCAGGGTGAAACAGCAGATAGAGTCTCAGTATTGTGAGCGTTCATAAGGCAGGACCGAATGTGAGGGAAAGACCAGTAGACACAGACTAGAGTGGAAGGAAGCAGTGGAGAGGAATTACCTTACTTCCACGTTTCCACTCATCTACCCAGCATAGACAAAGTTCTGCGGATGGGTCACACAATGAGAAACCTTGCTGAGATGGGCTTGTTAAAGAATCGCTCTGCTTTTATCTGCAGGCCCACCCCAGAGGAAGCACTGAAATGGGGGGACTCACTTGACAAGCTGCTGGCACACAAATGTAAGTTACTTTTAAATCCTTTTCCTTATTTTTTTTTTCTCTCTTGTCTCTCATCTTCTGCCTCCTTTACATACACAGGAATCATTGTCATTCATTGTCTTTTGTTTGTTCGGGTATTTTTTGCGATATGTTTTTGTGCAATGTGGTTCTAGAGAGTGGGTGAATATATAGATACAGTGCTTGCATGAGGTGGTGGGGGAGGGTGGTGAGCACAGGAAACATGCATCTTCTGATATATGGATTACACACAGACACACACACACACATACGCACACACACACGCACGCTGCCACAGTGAACAGGCAGCTTGCAGCAAGTTTCCCTAATCCCAACGGAACAGAGTCCATGCGTTACAGGGAGAGAAGGGGGGAGACTAAAACAGGCAACCTGCAAGCGTGTTGCTATTTTTGTTTTCCACAATTCATCTTCCACAGCTTCGTCCCAGTCCTCTTTCAAAGCTGACACGAAGCCAGCGCTACATCTGGTCCTCATTCAGCTTTGTTGGCCTCTTTATTCCCCCTCTTCTAATTTTCTCTCTTCCACTTCTTACCTCACTCCTGCTTACCAGAATGAGGTAAGAGATGACCGCTTGCACTGGCTCTGCTTATCAGCGTGGGTGATTCATGGGAACGGAAAGGTGCAGACGGGAGCCGTGGGTGGACACGGCTTCCTGCTATTCTTTCTCCTGGATGCCTTCTTCCTCAAATCATTAACTGGACTGGTACTCAAAAAGCCCAAAGTGCCAGAATTAGTCCTTTTCCCCTTTACACTACAACAGTCATCTCTTTGTTCATTCACCGCATGTGCGTAGGGTAATGCATAGGTGTCACGCTGAATAGTAGGATTGGGTCCGCGGGGTGATGTCACCTAAAGGAGATCGGGGACTTGAATATTTGCTGCGGTGTGGCGAGGGTTTTTTTGTATGTCTCACTTTATTCCAACCACATGATTCAAAAGGCCGTCACAGAGCTATTTTAGGTGCTGAAACTCCAAGGAGCGCTTCAGCTATGAGGTTGCCATGGCACTCTAGTCAACTCTCCTCTTGTTTATTCTCCTCCTCTCTGCTCTCCCTCAGATGGTCTGGCAGCGTTCAGAGCTTTCCTGCGCACAGAGTTCAGCGAGGAGAATCTGGAATTCTGGCTAGCATGTGAGGAATACAAGAAGGTCAAGTCGCAGTCCAAGATGGCCTCAAAAGCCAAGAAAATCTTTGCAGAATACATCGCTATCCAGTCTTGTAAAGAGGTGAGTGTACACAACTTATGTGGTTACTGGAAAAACTGTCATCGAAACAGCCTCCTGCAAAAAAAACCAAAACATGCATTTTCCCTCCTCCTATTTCTTCACAATAACAAGCGTAATCTTGCACTTTCCTGACTTGTTCTACTCTTTTCCCCTGCAGGTAAATCTGGATTCGTACACCAGAGACCACACTAAGGACAACCTGCAGAATGTGACACGCTCCTGCTTTGACCTAGCGCAGAGGCGGATATATGGGCTGATGGAGAAGGACTCATACCCCCGCTTCCTGCGCTCAGAACTCTACTCGGACTTAATCAACCAAAAGAAGCCCAGCTCCACTCCGACCTCATCTTCATCATAAGAGACCAGAAAAAGATATATAAGGAGAAGAGAAAGATGAAGATGAGAGAAAAAAAGGGGCAGACTTGAAAACAGTAGAGTAGGTGGGTGGGATGTGAGGTTCTTTGTTTTGCCTTTTTTTAAGTTTATTTTGTGTCTGTCATCCTGTCCACTATGATTTTTTTTTTTTTGATGTTATGGTGTGAGAGGACGCGACAAAGCTATGGCACTGCAAAGGAATGTAGTTTACCAGGTGGATGGATGAATGAATGGACTGATGAATGGATGGATGGGTGTTACGAAAAACACAGAAGCCCACAAGCGAGGGCTGGAGCAGGAGCTGGACGCTTGTCTGATCACTGTCTCTCTTTTGATTTTGCCGTCAGTCTTTTGGTCGTGTTAAGTTTTTGTCCAGTTGTACTGGAGAAAAGGAGGAGTTGCTCAGAAAACCCTGCAGACATGAAGACAGTCCGGTACTGTTTTGTCACTTTTTTTCCTTAATTTCCTTTTAAAACTCCCACTTTAAATCCCCTCCTTTCCTCCACCTCGTTCTCTGTGAAGCCACTTCAAAGCTGTTGGTACGACACAAAGTCCTTTTTCTTCATGTTTTTTTGTTATCAGGCTCTAAACTGTATGTTGGAGGGGGAAAAAAACATGATGTCTGAATGAAAGCTAGCGCTATGGCTCTGTTTCACATGCACCATCTCAAAGCTTCTATAAACAGCTTTCACCATATTCAGTTCATCCCAAGCATGTGGAAAGATACTGTGAGCGTTCAACAGGGACAAAGATGGAGACAGCGATGGGCAAAGAACACAAATGTATAAATAACGAATGGACTGGAGCTGTGATGAAACACAGACATGTGTCACTCTCACATTAAAAGACATTAAAAGTCACATTCAAAGCCAGTAATGGGGGGAAAAAAAGACGACTTGCTTCCTGTCTCCAAAGACTGTTTACAACAAGGAACGAAAACTGAAGAAGGAAAAGAAAAAAGTGTTCAGCCAAACGACATTTCCTTTAACATTGTAGCTCATTCTGGACTAATCGAGGAAGCATTCTCAGGACATTGCTATGACAGGTTCCAGCTTCGTTTATCTTCTCAGCTGTTTTTGTTTTTCTACACACTCACTGTTTTTATATGCTTTAGGGTTCCAACTTGCACTCCCTAGCTCTACTGAGCAATACACAAGAGGTTGCTCGTGTCGTAGTCTGAGGAAAAAGTTGCTTCATGTTGTACAAAAGTTTGCCTATTTATTTAGATTAACTTGCTGGACGCTTCTACAGACACCCTCACCTCCTCTTAAGCACTCAGCTAAAAGCTCTCACTTTCCTCTTAACCACCAATCAGGTCCAATGCTGTCCTGAACTTTAAGTGCAATATTTTAATTTTATTTTTTTTATTATTTTGTTTGGTTTGTTCATTTATTTGGATAATTTTTAATTTTTATGGGGAAAGACGAACGGCTTGAGCTCTGTATTAACTTTATTTGTTAAGAGAAAAAAAAACGTAGAGCTATAAGGTTGACTTACAACGCAAACTTTCAAGAAACATAAGTAGTTTAATGAATTTTAAGCAAGTAATTCTAACTGTGTGTTAACCCCTGGCAGCAGGCAGCTGGGGGCGTTATGGTTGTAAATATAATTCTTTAAGAAAACTATGTGATAACACATTAAAAACAAACAAAAACAAAAAACCAATAGGTCTCTGCTGGTGGTGAATGTGGGACCCAGCTGTATCTATGTAAATATGAGAGACTCAAAACTATAAGATGACATGTATTGTTAAAAACAAAAAATAGGTGAGCAAGAGCAGGTACAATCTGCTCTTTTCCCTGGTCATACACTGCTTGTAAGGAGTTTTCTGAAATGCATTTTATCATTTTCACTGTTTACAATTCAAAAATGCATCTCCTATGATAGCAAGTGAGAACAGTAGAGTACATTTGGTGTCATTGCTAATGATAAATAAACCAACCAACTGATGAAGTAAGATGTGTTGTCTCTGGATCTTTCTTATAATGTGTATTTGCCCATTGGTCACAAACATGCCAAGACTGATGTGCATTCAAGCGGCCCATGAGCTCCCATGCACTGATTAAAAGTAACAGACCGTTGTATGAAGTTGCTTAAAGGAATAGTTTGACATTTTGACAAATGCGCTTATTTGCTTTCTTGCAAAGAGATGAGAAGATAGATACCACTCTCATGTCTGCGTGCCAAATATGAAGCTACTGCCACTTAGCTTAGTATAAAGACTGGAAACAGCTAGCCTGGCTCTGTCCAAAGTTGCCTACCAGCACATTAATCAACATATCTTGTTTGTTTAACTCATAAAACAAACTGTAAAACTGAAAAAACAAAGATATAATGTGTTAATTAGTGAGCTTTAGAGGTGCTGGTAGGCACATTTTTTTAAACCTTCGACAGAGCCAGGCTTGTTGTTTTCCCCTGCTTGCAGTCTTTATGCTCAGCTAATCGTCTGCTGGCACTAGCTTCATATTTAGCACACAGACATGAGAGTGGTATTGAACTTTTCATTTAAGTAACTGAACATTAAAAACCATTTCATATAAGGAAATTCTTTTTTATTACCACTTATTTTCACAGTTTTAGTTAACATTCCTGTTGGTAATAATAACATTATACTCACCAAGTTAATTTCTGAGATCTTGGAATGTGTTGGCAACACTGAAAATAAAGCTGACGGCTAAAACAATAGCAGTTGGATGATTATATCGGTTTTAAACAAACATCACAGATAACAGATAGATTCCTTGTTCAACTTTGACCTGTAGGGCCGATGTCCGCGCACTGTTTTCTTGTGCAATGAGAAATTATCACACGTTTTGGTTGAGCTAAATTTTGGTTTTATGCCCCAAAAAACTGGTTTAGATAATATGGCTAAACTGATTTCTTGCCCTGTCACACTTAATCGTAGCAATGTCGCTATGTTCCCAGATCCCACTGAGTACAATGTTATTATCATAACCAAAACTATGAAGGGAAGGTCCAAGTTGGTAAAGAAAAAAAGAACATTCTTTACTTTTACATAACATCCATGAACTCCCATACAAACTGAAAAAATGTGTTTGTTTCTATACGGACTGTCAACAATCCCAGATAGTTGGTGATGGAGTGGAGTAGTACTGAGATGGTGACGCAGAACCTCAAGACTCGTCCTGATCCCAGCTGTCTTGCTGTTCTGAAAAGAAGAACAAGTGAGTGTGACACATGGTCAAGTGTTGGCCCGGTTGTTTGGGTTGGGATGAGAGGAAACGGTTGAAGTTCTGTGAGGGCTGTTTGTGTGTGTGTTTTTGTGTGTTTGGGGGGTGATCAGTCTGAAGTGGTGTTGGTAGTAGTAACAGCGTCTAATCTTCTTAACCAGCTGCCATCTGTTTTGACAGACACAGTTTTCTTTTTCCAAAAGGAACTGTCACGAGCTTTTCTATCGCCTCGCTCGGCCTGTTTCCTCTCCGTCTCGCTCCCTGTTGGCTGTCTCTTTGTCTTCAGAACCCACGCTTGTATTTTTTTTCACGCTCATCTCTTTATGCCATACAATGGAGGTCCCGCTCTAGAGCTGGATTCCTTCACCAAATCCTTTTGTTCAAGTTTCCTTCCTCTCTGTAATCTGTGTAAACCATATCACAGTGTCTGTCATTGTTTTCAAATTCAGCTGTCACGTGAGGCGCAAAACACGCCAGCTTGCATTTCCTGCTCTGATCTCTTGTGTCCCTCTATATGGATATATACGGCCGTCATTGTTTCCTCCACTGAGACTGAGTCTTTTACTTTCACGTCAAGGGAAAATTTGTTACCAGGATATGGAGTGACAAGTGTTATTATCTTTATTTACAGCAGTTTTTCAGGGTTGTGCAACATTATAAAGATACCCATGTTTTGTCTGCTGGGCAACGGGGAAATAAGCTTCCAATCCCTTTATTCTTTATTGCTTTGTCATTTCAGCGGCCCTCACAATACACATGCTGTATAATTAGAATAAAAGAATTGAAACCTTGTATGTGTCTTGTTTTATATCACAGTTCTGGCATAAAAAGATCACTTCACATAGTTAGTGCTTATAGTTTGACATTATGGGAAATGTGCTTATTTGCTTTCTTGGTGGGAGTTAGATGAGAAGATTGGTACCACTTACATATCTGTTAGTTAAGTATGAAGTTAGAGGGGATTAGCTTAGTTTAGCATAAAGAGTAGAAGCATAGGGAAACACTGCCTAGCCAAGAAATTGTTTCCATAAACCCCCCCCCCCCCCTCACACAATTTATGGATTAATCAAAAGAGATATAGTGTTTATTAGTAAGCTTTAGAGGTGCTGTTAAGCAACATTTCTAAACTTTGGACAGAGCCAGGCTAGCTGTTTCCCCCTGTTTCCAGTCTTTATGCTAAGCTAAGCTAATCACCTGCTGGATTTAGCTTCATATTTAACGAACAGTGGTATCAATCTTTCCCAAAATGTCAAACAATTCCTTTCAGTGTCAGTTACAGGCCCTAAAACTTTAATACAATTATTTTCATTCTGTACTAGCAGATATACACACTTTAATATGTCGCCAATTCATTTTACCTTGAACTACCTAAGACTACCCTTGATTTTGGAAAAAGGTCAACTATTGCTGTACAGCAATTTCAGCGGCACATAGAATGATATTGTTCACACTGCATGATAAGTTTGTCTTTGTGTGCAGCAAGTTATTTTACCATTTACTTCATACACGGATTTATTTCTCTAACTCTTTAAAATATATAACTAGTAAATAAGATCATTCCTGGAAAGAAATTCAATGTTTATTTTCAGCTTATGAATTTTGTGCAGTGAAGGGAAAGTAGCAGATACACAAGAATGTGAAGAGTTGTACAAAGGCCTACTCAAATAAAGACATGAAACTACATAACATTCCAGTGTTTTTATGCCTCTATCAGATGACCTCACATAAATAACTATCTCAAAAGCAAGCTGTTAAAGTGTGTTTTGATATCTGTTTTTAGCACCATGAAATCGGAAGATCCATAATATGCAGTCATGCTGAATTAAGTGGGGCTTCCCCTGTGGTCTCTCATCTGTTTGTGCAGCAGTGGCTTAAGCCTTGATTAATCCTTAAATCTCAGATCAGCCTATCCTTTCAACTCTTGGCAGCTTTACAAAACATCACGTCTACCCAGCTGCCCTCGCTGACTCATTGGACCCCTCAGTCCTGTTTGGGGTGTGTTTGTTGATGTCTGCTCTACTGTCTGTACTTCATGGAACCAATCCCTTATTTTCATCGATAGCTGAGTCTCATCCACACGGTTCAGTTTATCACAATATGTGATGGACAAATGAAAGAGGATCAGTTTCATTGGAGATGTATTTATTCTGCTCCATTCATCACATTTTCTGACCTACATGAGATGATGTCATCATGAACGTCAGATATGTTTATTTTCTTGCACTCTGTTAACTGTACCATCTGTTAATTCACAGGTACATGTTCCGGATTTGCCTCAGTCTGGCACAAGTGAAAAATACGTTCTGGGTTGAAGGAGCCGAGGGGGCCCTAACGGCGCTGAGCTCACCTTTATTGTGGAACATTTCGCATGTGGCACACTAGCTGCCTCATGCACAGGCTTGTCCAGTTTTCCACCATTAGCGTGTAGCTCGGTAGCTTTAGCGGATGTCGTCATTGCTGCAGGGAGACAGGGACAGTTTAAAAACAGCAACAGACAGATGAAAGGAGAGTGGAAGGAAGCAGAATGTAATTGTCTGTCTTATCCCAGTGGTCTAATGAGAAAAGGTCAGCTTTATATATATAGATGGCCTTTATACAAATAGATAAGCTTTATACAAGTATTGTTGATGTTTTTGCAAAATGCTGGACATGGAGGGCTTTAAAGTAATAGTTCGACCTTTTGGGAAACACATTTATTCTGGTTCTTGCTGAGAGTTATATGAGAACATTGATTCCACTCATTTCGAATCATTTTGACCCCAAAATTTGTAAAAATAGGGCCCAGGTTTAAAAATACCGGAGTTACCCTTTAACTAATCACTTAACTATCTCCAAGGTGCTGGGCATTTCTGTAACAAGCAATCAAATGCACATGTAAATGAGTTGGGAGAAGGTCTGTATGTATGCATGCATGTGTTTGTACCTGTCTGTCTATGTACTGTATATAAGCATGTGTGTGTGTGTGTGTGTGTGTGTGTGTGTGTGAGGAACCTGAGGAAAAACTCTTCCATTCATTTTTGAAACATGACCGAATTCTACAAGAGATTTAGGCAGGCACAGCCAGCCTGAGAGGAAGCAGCTGTGGACCTTGGAATTAGACACACTCAACGCACACATACAGACACACACACACTATACATAAAACGCTACAACAAAATGTGACGTTGTAGCTATCTTATTTGCACAACATGAGAAACCTATAAATGTCAGAGGAAAGCCTTATTTTAAGCACTTAAAAGAATATTTTGACATTTTGGGAAACTCACTCACTTTCTTGCAGAGTTAAATGAGGTGATTTACACTATTCTCATTTCTGTCCATTAAAGCTACAACTAGTAGCCAGTTAGCCTAGCTTAGCATAAAGACTGGAGACAGAGGGAAACAGCTAGCCTGGTTCTGTCCAAAGGTAACAAAATCCGCTGGTGGCCGCTCATTAATTAACACGTTGTATCTCTTTGTTTGATCTGTACAAAAACTAAGGGAAGCAGCTAGCCTGGCTCAACAATTTTTGGTTTTACGAGGGTTATGTGTGGGACTATTTCATGGCCGGGCGCAACCTCACAGTGCCAACAAGACTCGAGGAAGTCACTGCCAAGAAGTTGCCCCGCACATAACCCCCTGTAAAACCCAAAATTGCTGAGCCAGGCTAGCTGCTTCGCTCTGTTTCCAGTCTTTATGCTAAGCTAAGCTAACTGGCTGTAGCCTCACATTTAATGGACAGACATGAGAAGGATATCAATCTTCTCATCTCACTCTCGACAAGAAAGTTAATAAGCGTATTTCAAAAAATATTGAACTATTCTTTAAAAAAACTCTAAGAACTTGCAGACATAATTGTGTAGAAACCCTTTGGGAACTTTTGAAAGCCCCAGTGTTTTATTGTCTTGCTGTGAACTTGACTGTGCTGAAGTAGGAAAGCTGTAGTCATGTGCAGCGCTATGCAATTTTGCTGTCAAGGATTGGCAGATTGCTCCCTCCTGTAACCAAACTGTTTCTGTGCATAACTGCTGGTTCTGTTAAACTCCTCAGCTAATATCGTCAAACCATCAATTACATTACGCAACCATTTTTTTTTCTTTCTGGGACCAGACCAACAACTTAAACCAATGTGTTGTCTCATTGTCTCCTCCCAAGTTATTTTAAGGTTCCATGTAGTCACTTCTGCTGCTTCTGGAGCTCAAGGACAGTTTCCTTCCCAGGAGAAGCTTTGGCGGTGACACCACTCCAGATGGTTCCTCCATAATGAAACAGCATTTAATCAACACCATGCAACAGTTTATTTTAAGCTGGACTGTAAAATTAAAGCAACCTTCTGCAAGGTCAAACAGAAGAAAAAAAAAAAAACAGACACCAACTGGAAAGCATTTACATGCAATTGAAGCGTCAGGTAAGAGATGTTTTTCCTGGCTACAATTGAGTCCATACGCCCACTTTAAACCATCTGACGTGTGACGATGTTTCCACGTTCACGGTGCATTTCATTTCACAAAGTCTGATGACACTTCAGACAGGGACATGATATGATGGCACAAGAGGATATTGCCTTTTTTCGCTCATGTTTTTATAATGATGCTATCTGTTTATCTCTTTATCTTAATCCTGTCAACAAGAAAAATGTTTAGATTTATATTTTATGTCATTAAGCTACATTAAGCCATTGTTTTGACCTTTTACATATATAAGTATATTTTCTGATTTTTCTTACACATTACGTCTCATATGCCCCAACAATACCTATCAATAACCTACCGTAACACCTCTGAATTACAACCACATGCTACTGTCATGCAAAATTCAGTTTTCCATTGCGCCCCACATGTTGGAACATTTTCAGTTTTACCTTAAGGTTTTTGTCTAGTCGAGCTGTTTTGACATGAACCCTGCAGGATGCTCCATCAAAGAGAGAAAAGGCAGGTGGGCTCTTCCACAACAAAACACTCAAAATGATGAATGTAGTAAGTACACTAACACTAAGCTTCAATAGTGCACTTCACTAATAGGATTGTAATCAGCTGAAAACCCACTGACCTCATCAGATTACTAGCCAATAAAATCCTACAACATCTATTGTGTTGTTTCCTAAACCTGCTTCTTTATAAGAATTAAAGACAACTCAGGGGCATGGGACTTATAGCAGATATATAACACTAAAAACAATCAATTTAATTTCAGCTGGACTTTAACCAGGTAGATTTAGTTACCTAAAATTACCCATGCATTAACCACAGGGGTATCTAGAAGTTCTGAGTGAAAGGCAACCAGATTGGCTGTTTTATCATTTTTTGTGTGACTCATCCAGGCTTCTTTAGTTCTCCTCACCGGTGGGCAAAAACTCACTCCAAGACATTTTAGCCATTCCTGCACCTTGGCTCTAGGGATGACAATGTTGGTTCAGACTGACATATCTCAGCAAGTATTGGATGGCTTGCTTTGAAATTTGGTATACATACATTCATGGTCTCCAGAGGATGAAGCCTACTGACTGTGGTGATCCTCTGACTTTTCCCTCTTCCTCCACCAGCAGGTTGACATTTGTGGTTCAGAGCAAAATGTCTTGACAGCTGTTGGATGGATTGACCATGCAATTTATTGCAGACATTCTGAACTGTGACTTTTTATCTAGCACCATCGGGTCAAAACTTCAATTTGTCCAATACTTTAGTTTATCTAACAGTTTGGATTTCTTTACAATGAGCATTACAGCTTCACAGAGCCGCAAGCATGGCTGTTGACTCTTTAAGTCTTGTTTTCTTCATCTCCTACTGGAGTGAGAACTTCATAGAATAGGAGCAACAGATCAGAAACCACTGGTTTTAGAATGCACTCATAAAAACCCTATTTTGTTGTTCACTAAACCCACATCCAAACCAATGCATTTGTATTGCCATCCACGTTAATGTAACTTAATCTGCATCTGCTGTTTCCATTTCATGTTGGAACAGTTTTTCTTTTCTCTCAGTGAAGTGTTCCAGACTTCTCTGTGTAGCTTCCAGACTGCTGATGCCAGCTAGAGGTGCACTCTCTGCCAGTTATGGTACTGTTTCCTCCCCATATGCTTTGCTTTACTGTTGATTGTGTGCCTTGGTTCCCATTAATGAGCCATGGTGAACTGGCATTAGTGAGCGTGTGTGTCATTCAAAGGGGGGAAATGAAACAGCAGAAATGAATCAAGCTCATGATGTCACCATGGCACGTCCTAACTAATACTTCGTACCAAAATCTTGTTTGACTCATGGTTTGGTTCACATATATTATAATGTAGCCAGTACAGAGGCATGCAGAATAATCACTGTATTCCAGGAAGAAACTGATTTCTACAGGAACCACCATCCAGTGAGAACACCCCCACACAGTAATAATGATAAACTCACAATTTTTCATTCACTCCTCTTGCTGTCACGGACACAATTCCACAGAAAATATGTTTCGCTGACTTGAATTTTATCTGGCTTCAAAGCTTGAGATATGTGAAATGATTCAGCTAAATATAAACTGAACAGAAACATTTTTAGAGGCACACTTATATGGAAACAGTGTTGTTCTTGAGGCTCATTAGGGATGGAAAGCTGGAAGAAGTGAGAGGCATAATCACAGGAATGATGATCCATAACTGTGAAAAGATAACGCTCGCAAATCATTTCATGTGACCATGAACTTGTTTGGAGCTGAGTGCTGTCTTCCTTGCATATCTCCAAGCACTGAGGCACAGAAAACAACAAAATGTGTAATTTTCTCCTCAGCTGATTTCATGCATTTTATACAATGTCAACACCTCATCACCTGAGTCAGCCAGTGGGAACGACCGTAAATGCACACATTCTTTGCATTTAAGCACACGCCATTGATCATGTTACAAACCCTTTGGCAACTCAGGCTTATAAATCATTTTCTGGAAGTGCTGTTGGGAGTAAAACAAAGGCCATTGACTGTGCCAGAAAACAGATTAAGGTTTGTGTAGTAGATCTGATGTGGCATGGATGTCTTGCAGCGCCAATTCTGTAATCATATGATATGGAGACAAGATTTCATGCATGCCTCAAGACAAGACAGGAATAACAGCAAGAACTGACATGCTCCATCTGTCTCTCTTTTCTCTGTTTCTTTTGTCCTGATCGCAAATCAGGAGCTCTCGAAGCTGTGGATAAACAGAGAGACACTCATGACTGGAGAGCAGAAAAGAGAGCAGACACGTGAGACAAAGAAACTTGTTTGGTTAACGTCCATCCAGCTGTAACGTGAGAAAACATCAACACCAGTTCCCTCTGATCCCATTTACTACAGTACCATTTGACCCAGCTTTGTTTACCACTGTACAATACAGCCAGTGCCAGGAAACCTCTTGACCTTGCCAGTCAAACTACTCATCTATCCTCTGCCGCCATGTGGCTCTGGATTATCTTAAGGCCACGGCTTGGAACATACACAGAGGCTGGGACTGAATCAAGGGAAGCTCGAATCAGAAGGATTTAGGTGGTCTGGATAGAAGCCGTAAGACATGGAATTACTGTTTGAGTAATTTTTCAACTCAAGTATATTTAGCTACTGTTTTAATAATCAAACAGGAGTGGAAAGTGTTGAGATGGAAACTTGAACATAGATTTTGTCCTGTTATTGTGGCTCATAAAAGTCAAGAAGCAGTTCATGTAAAGTAGCTGCCCTTAAATGGAGCTCAAAGTGTAGATTCAGGATTAATACGAAGTAGTTTAAGCGACTCAGATCAGCTGATCATCATTCCTGGAAAGACATATTAACTTTTGTTCTGTTTGAACACTGAAAACAAACCATGTACCATTTCAGCCTTCACCCATATAATTTCCTTTGAATCTGATTGATTTTTTTCACATATGTGTATGATGCACCATGGATGTGTACCTATATTTATTACAACTTGGGTGCACATGGGAGAAGCATGTTTTCAATAACATGTTTTCATTTTCCACAGTGATGATAAAACCGTAATTTCCTTGTTTCACACTCCATTACTAAAACACAAAAACCTAGTTTAAAAAGAAGATCAAAGGCGCTCTTGAGACATTGTGTTATCCAAAAACCTCTCATGTTCTGTAAAGTGCAATTTCAGCTATTTTCGTGTTAACAAGTCATTAGTCAGAGGCAATGCACAGAAGACGGAAAGGCATTAGTTCTTCAGAAATCAATGTGGTTGCACACATACAAACACACAAACATCAACAAACTGCATTTCCTGAAGCACAAAGACACACACAATACTCTATGTCCCATACACATACAAACATAGCCACGTGCACTAATCAATGCAAGATTTACACATGGATTAGGTGTACTGAGCTGCATCTGCAGGTGTCTGCCACAGCTGAATGATTTATCCATTTTCCATTTCTCTGTTCCAGTCATTTGGTTATGCAACAATTTAACACTAACCAGACAGTCTTTCAACTTTTCTTGCTTTCCATTTCGGGACTTGTCATTTTGTCTTCACCTTCATGTGTTGTAAATACATGAAGTACACTTCTATGTGTATTTTCTGCTGAAAGAGAAATAGATTGTGCACGTGCGTGTGTGTGTACCAGGAAACTATGTATAGAAATAGTAATAAGTTTTGCAATATGCTGTTTATTTCATATGATTTTAGATTAGATTAGAGGTGTTTCCAGCATGGTTTAGCAAATAGGATGCCAAATAAAACAAGGGGCATACAGGGAAATACATGCAGCCGAGTCTGTTTGCAATTACGATGATAAGCCAATGTTCTGCTTTAAGAGTCTGAGTTGCACCCAAGTGGTATTTGTGTTCCTCCTTATAGACAGACAAAAATAACAGATTTAAAAAATAGCAACATCTTTGGGCCTGGCAGGTGGAGAAGAAAACAAAATAATTACTATTTTTATATGCAGAAGATGGGAATACAAACAGCTATTACATAAGATGCATGTGAGATACATTTGGCAAAGATCTCACTCGCTAATACAAAAACCTCCTTTGCAGAGAGATAAATATTTGGGCAGCAGGCATCAATCCGAACTCGGTTGTATAAAGTTTATCTTCCATCACTAAGAATGTGGTGACTGATGGCAGTGGGTGAGCTAAAGGGGTTTTCGGCAGTTTCCATCTTGGCAGTGAGTCATACATCTGCAAACTGGATCTCCCTGAGGATTTATGTGTCAGCCAAGTCGGAGCAAAAGGCAGAAAAAGAAAGCAGGGGCTCAAGTAAGCACACTGCATTTATGTGGCACCTTCTGATAAATAATAATAATGATAATAATAATAATAAAAATAATAGTGAAGACGTACTTGTCAGTTTATGTTTTTCAGAATAAATAATTCCACATTATCATGATAATAACAACACTAACACTATTTAATGTCATTTTTAAGTTACATAGTTACATATAAATTATGTTGATGTTTGTTGGTAAACATCTTTTGCTGCTAAATGCTCCAATATGTTCACCAGCTAGTTGCTAACTGTGTCTGCCTGTGGTTTGGTACTGAGCAGGTAGTGTACAGTGGGTTTTTAGAGCTTTTTCTGTGAAAACAGCTGTCTGCTGCTGCCAAAAACACAGATACATAGATACTTACAAAACATAAAAGATGTAAAACAGATATAAATGTAAAGTTGTGAACAGTGGAAAGGGGAATGAGGAAGGGAATAAATAGGAGATATGGACTTATGAGGTTGGGGAGCTTTAATAATGTAACCACTCTTGCTGCTAATTATTTTTTTTCTGCTGTGATTTTGTACTCTCTCCCATTTATACATGCACATAAGTAGTTGTTATGTATTACATTTAGTCATATACTACAAGATTATTTTGAAAAATGGTCAAATGAAAATGTTTTTACATTTTGCATTTAAATGCACCATCTACACAATGCAAACAATGGATCTACATTTTTTTTTTTTTTTAGATCTGCTAAAGTACTCCACAGTTTAAGGCATTCATAGAAGGATCTGTTGAAAAGCCATTATTGGCTCATACCATGTGTGTAACCATGGCATGAGAATGGAAAAACATACAGTAGGAGCTTGGCCACAGCTTTTAGCTGCATTAAGTAATTTCTGACTTTTAGAGTGATGACTCCAAAACAACCTCACAGCAAGAATCCTTGAAATACTTTATCACCCTTTTAGTTTTTTATGTTGAACATGTTAGCAAGTATTTCCATGACACACCTACATGTCTGTAAGAGCCAAACAGACAAAGGATGGTAACACCCAGTGGGAGCAGTTATGGGTTTGTTGAGGCAGGTTGCTGTCTGACATGAGAATGAGTTGTTTCCTCTGTTCTCTGTTGGTCTCATCACTCAGGGTGGGGGTGGGGTAGTGGGGGGTGGGTGGGGATTTGTCTGAGGAGTGGCGCTGTCATATGGGATCAGAGGCTGACACATCAACAGCTGCTCACTGTTGGCTTTTGGCCACATCCTGTGATTGCAGACCACTAATTCTTTAATGGCGCATTTATAGGCTGCTGGATAAAAATGGATCATATACTTGATGTAAAAATAGACCAAGAAAAGAAGGGTTGGGTGTAAAAGAGGAAGGATGGCGTAAAGTATAAAGCAGAATGCAAGGTCAAGATAGGACACAATACAACATACTGCACATACACATACATTACACCAAGTTTATATTGTATAAATTACTGCCGGGCCAACTCCTTTTCTAATAAAGGCATAATTAAAATGTTAGACTGAGTAATTTTTGATTCCCATGTTTTAAATCAAATTAAATAAACAATTCTATGGCTTTAATTCTCCTTACAGTGCTTTTATTTCTTGGTGTACATTGCAAGTGTTTTGTGTTTGGCAGGTTTCCTTTCTAAACTTCACAATTTATGATTTCAAAAAAGAGGAACAATACTGTATTACTGTAAGAAAAGGGAACAGATATCCACAACGTCCCCCTTAGGTTTAAATAAAATGTTGCATGGCAGCAAACCATTAGTAATGAGCAGTGGGTTGGCCACATCATAGAACACAACTCAACACAGCAAAAACAGACCATAACCAAAAAATGTCTTGTAATTGTAAAAGAACAGCACAATTAAGCTGTAGAGTTTTCAGTGTAGCATGATTGCAAGTTGAGCCAAACTAAGAGCTGCAGTATCTGCTGTAAGTCATCCCATAACTGGAAGCCTCATCCAGCAACAGAAGCAGCTGCTTTGGTGCTATTTCAGACTCCCCAGAAACAGAAAGAGTCCTCCTTCTCTGATCTCATCACCGCAGTGGTTATTTTGTAGTTATGAACAGGAAAGCAAAGCTGTTACTGCTCCAGGAGAAATTCCACAGTGAAAGAAAATGAAGCATGGTCAGTCTGTTTATGAATGTCCGGCTGGGTGATGGGTAATTTCCCTACTCTGCAGTTGCCTGTTGTGTGGATTCAGGCGATGGAAAATATCACTCAGTAGACAAAACTTAGCTATAAATACATCAGTAATTGTAGCGACAGAAATGCATGCAGGAAGGGAAGCCACCTTTTCTGTGTCCCTGTACGGCTGCAGGACTCTTCCTCCAGGTGTGTTGGGAATGAATACATGACAAGAATCATGCTTGAACACACTTTTAATACTAATCTGGTAATAGCCCGGTGATGCACTAACTCGTACCTGGTGGCAGTGGGCTGTATTTCCAGAAGGAAGAAGATCTTTTTTTTTTTTTTCTGTTGTTGTTGCTGTTGTTTTTAAGGTCTACACTTGTTCTGTCTTATTATCTTATCATCTGTGAAGCACTTTGAACTGCACTTACCTGTATGAAAGGTGCTATACAAATAAAGTTTGATTGATTGATTGATTGATTGGTTCCAGGACAAGAAGTGTGCTTCAGTGTGATCCAACCGTCACTGAATAACAAAATCATAATCAGTGAGGCCTGCCAGCCATCTGAGGCCAGTGGCATTCAGTTTGGTTATTATCACACATGTGGAAGGATCGTTGTCTATTCTGTTATACAACAATCCTGGAATTTATTCACACAAAAAAAGTAAGAAATTCCAGCTGATGATGGGGTACAGCTTTTCACATTTGTTTTTTTTCCCAATCCCTTTGTGTATCCTCTGTTGATTACTGCCCCTTCAGGCTGAAATATATACTCCATACTGACTTTGGTTACATCACCAGAAGCAAACACATGTGGATGGGTGAGATCGTGGATGATTTTGGAAAACACAGTGGTGCAGTTTTGGTCGCCAAACAGCTATACTTCTTTGAGGTTGTTCTTGTCTTCCTTGTTAAAAAAAGGACTTTAGAAAAGTTTATTTGGTTGGTGGTTGGACAACAGCAGAATAACTCGTTTTGAATCTACAATAGTAGCCACAGAAGCCTAGTAAAAAGCGTAGTGATGACAAATGAGCTTTTTCCACTGTGTGACTGCTTTCACTTCCTTTGGATCTATTCCTGTCTCAGACACTGTGTCCCACATACTTAACTGGTGGTTTGAAAAATTGCAGGTATACAAGGATTCGCAGCAGTTTCAGGTCTCCCACAGTCTTTTCTGTGAGCCTCTTAAAAACAGCAGGGGCTCTATAGATTTCTTGAAGAGCAAGTCAAGGTTTGGATCACGTAAAAGCTTTCTTCATGCAGTCAGGCAGCACCCATTCCCTAGAGATCAAGTGAGGAAAAAACATTTGCATTCTGACAAGCAGCTTCATTGTGAAGCGTGGTGTAGAGTTTGTAGGTTCAGAATGTGATAGTTGATGCACATTCGCTCCTTTCTTTCCTTCCTGGTCAGTGACAATTAAGGATTATTTTGTGATTCTTTAACATGATCTCCTCTGCCACAAGGTCTTACATGTGACCTCAGCTGACATCTTCAGGACAATCAAACGTCAAATTCAGCTATAGAACTTACTCTCCTTGTGATAGTTTCCCAAAAGGTTTCTCTTTTTTAAGTTGCAGGGATGGAAAAGTCTCCAAAGTCTGTGTGACTACGTTTTACACATCTGTGCCCTCTGGAATAGAACTTTCTTTCAGTGACTTCTGTTGTAACTGCACAGTGAAGCTATTTTGCAAAAGGCACAGTGCTTGCTTGTTTGCTGAAATGCCTCATTATGAGCCTGTGTATATATACACATAAATCAAGCTGTCACGGCTCCTTCACATTGTAGAAAAGGCGGTGGTTTCAACACATTTTCTGTCAGGGATATTTTTTGGCAGTAAGAATATTTTTTATCTTGTTTGTGCATGCTATTTTTGAAATCATTATGTTTAATAATTGTGTTTTTTATCTTTCTGTGTGTCATTGGATGAAACAATTTATTTCTGTGTATCTGTGGCATCTGTGGCATTCTGAGAAAGATACATAAATGGCTGTTTCACAAAAGCAGCTCTGTAACACACACCCTCTCTCTCTCTCTTTCATTGCAAATGTCAAGGAAAGACCTCATTGTAGATTCAATTAATCATGCTAAACCTAACAGGAACACATGTCCTCCCCTCGCCCACAGACGTGTTACCTAATACCTCACACTTCATGTCAGCATTGTACTGCCAGGTTTTGAATGTGGGACCTATATTTACCAACTCTGGACAGAAGCTACAGAAATAAACACTTGAGCAAAGGTTCATCAGGCTCAAAGTGAGGTGACGAATGAAGCTGTGATAAGCAAAATCTGTGATACACTTAAGAGGAATTAATAATTTTTTCCTTTAACACAAACAGGGTGAATGATCAATTCTGGAAGCTAACAACTACTTACTAACTCTATAACAACAAAGACGTTGAGGTTATAAACAATGATTGGTACAGAAGTGTACTGGACCTATAATGAACTTCATATCATGTATGATAAAACTCATAAACAATTAAAGCTTTACTATTAAATCATATGCAGTTGAGTTTAATTTCTGTGGTTTTCATTGCCTAAGTTATAATTACAAACAAGATATTATTTATTATATTATTAATATTATAATATTATATTTATTATATTTAAGTTATTGTCATTACTTTGTAGAAATGTCCCAAATGGAGCATCTGAGAAACTCTTATAAACTCATACAGGTTGGAATTTTACTTTTTATTTATACAATTTTTAGATGAGTGATTCTGAGAAAATATTTTGTCAAGTGCAAGTTAGACCCCTAACTTTTCAGGGCACTGGTGTCCAATACTAGTTTTTGTCCATGAAGCAGATAATCCATGCACGAATCCAGCCTCATCGTAGTGGCGTCAATAGGGCCTTAATAGCCCTGGGAGGACCAGGTGATGCTGTTAACCTACTCATCCTTCTCATATCTCTGCTCCGTGACACATTATCAAAGACACGCTGCACAGGATGCGTAATCACACAAGGAGGTACAATAAACTAAAAATGAAAGTACCTTAGCTACAGTATAAGCCACTCTCTGAGTAAAACTAATAACTGTTGCTGATCTCTTTCAAAGGTAGAGCGTCATGTTTCAGAGTGTGTAATTATAAGAAGGATGAACATCCATATTAGTAGTGTTTTGAATATAAATTCCTCCAGCTTCTTCTGTAGTGGAGCAGTGATCAATAAAGTTGTGTCAATCAAAAACAGCCAACAAAGTAGGATCTGGGACTGAGGATTATTGGAGTAATACATATGTTTGCATGAAATAACAAACCAAATGTCTATAGTGATCATTTTGTATCATTTCCCATTTCAATTTTCCCTTTCTCTCACTCATACACTCAGTTTTTCCTGGTCAGTGATTCACTCCTACCATTCCTTTGGCCCTGACTGTCCATTAGCCTCTTAGCAACCAGGGCTCGATCCCTCAGGACGCAGTCAGGAAACTCCTCATCTCCTTTTTTTTCTGATGTAAAATTAGAAAACAGGAACCAGGGACTGGCAACATAATCCCTCATTGGACTCCCTGCTGGCTTGACAACCGGCCAGGCTGTATCAGTCAACAGATTGTAACTTAGCGCTTTAATAAAGCTGCTAAATGGTCACAGCAATCATTAGAGTGTAAGAGAGAGGCAACATGGTGATATAATTTGTTGTTAGATCAGGGAATCTATCTATCTTTTTACTCTCAGTTATTTAAATTTGATTTATTTATTTCTATAGATTCGTGAAAAAATGTTAGGGGCAAAATCAAACGCTTTCAGTGTATTTATTACGACTAATTTCTATTTTATTCCTTTTTGTGGCATGCAGTTGCATGTGTCTGCAGTAGATCAGGAGGGGATCATAGGGAGTTTCGGGAAACATTTGGGAAATGATGGGATAGGATATTTTTAGTGGCACAAAACCTTTGCGGGAAACCACATGTCTAAGAAAGGTAACGTCTGGTATCTGACTTCAAAAAAAGATCTTTCTCCAATATCCTTTTTACTTTCCTTAAACGCTTTAAAAAAACATATCAGTCAAAGCTTTTCAGAGGGTGAAGGTTCAGTGCCTACAGACTCTGACATGGCTCTAATGTTTTCAATTTAATTTCAATCACACAACCTGTTACTCTGGCTTCGCAGTCAAAGCTTTTAAGTATATTTCTCTTCCACTCAAAATGCCAACACCCTACAATAATATTGGCAATCTTCCTCCTTCTCCTCAGCATGGGAAGGATGATATAACACAATCTGCTGAACTGTCTGAGACTAAAAATAAATGAAATTATAGCGGTGGTTCTACCAGGAAGGCCACCTCATCCTTTACTCCTTGCACAAGCTGAAAATATAGTCTTTTATGTAACGTTCATCCCTCAGTTATTACTGAAATGTTAAATCATTTAATTTCTCTCTTTTACCCCCTAAAGTATGTAATTGTCGTTGCCCCTTGAAGTCCATTCTCCTCCTCTTGTCCATCATCTCACCTACAGAAACTCAAATGTTAAATGTAAACTGTTTGAGTCAGTGTTGGGGCTTGTGCCAAATTAAGCTGTAAATTAAAAAGGAATTATGTAATCAGTTGTTTTTATAACGGTAGAGTTATTTCAAAAATGAACAGAGGCAGCTTTTGGTTTTTCTTTAAGACCATCATCAGGGGCAGGTACTGTAGAGGTAAACAGGAACAGGAAACAGCTAATAAATACCAGGTGCAAATACTGAGCAATCAGCTGACACACCTGATGTTTATTAGCTGTTGTTTACTGACAAATCTACTCATATATGTTTTAAAAATCAGTGGATCAGTGCTGTTTTTCTGGTCGATCTGATGTTATAACAGGAATCGTCTGAGTGTGCCACTTAAATCAATGCCCACTTACAAATAACGGATGAGTAGATGAGTATAATGTAAACAGATAATTCAGGCGAGCATTAAATTCACTGACAGAAGTTTAAAAGCTAGAAATGAATGAATCAACACAGGAAGAGAATGAGGGAGTGCGTGTTCCGCTTTTGACTTTTGTTGAGTTCAAGAGCACACACACATATGCCACGTTTCAATAATTATACCAAGCTCATAACTTTATCAGTTCAGTGGTGGTGACGCAAGCTTTACGTCACACTGTGACTAACAGGCTTAAGCAGCTGTTTAACGAGGGTTTTGAGAATGAAAGACAAAAATGCTGCTGGGGGAAGGTCAAACGTTTCACAGTATATTACTTCCTAGCCCCCCTACTGTAAATGCTTTAGGAGAGCGTGACCAAACACCGTGGCTATCATAATAACACCACTCCTGACTCTCTTTGGTCTCAGGAGGAATGAGACATAGGGAAGAGGAATTATAGCGGGAGGGGGTGGGTGGGGGTGGGGGGGTTTGTTATGGTGGATAACCACACCCAGAGCAGGAAGGTCCTGATGTAAAAAGATACAGTTTTCCCGTAAAAAGTCCTGACCAAGACACACTGAGGAGTATTTAGTAAAATCTAAAAATACTGCATATCATTCATTCACGAGTAAAACCATAACTGAAAGCCTGGTATAAAGCATCTAGGTCACCATGGAGCTCCATTCCCACTCAAGCCTCAAAAATGAGATAGAAGCTGTTGGAAACTCATCCAGATTAGGCCTCACGTTTGGTTTAGCATAATCCTCCACTCTGGCATCATCAGCAAAGCGCTATGATTGGAAATGATGCACAAACAAAAGTGCACATTCACACGTGTGTATGTGTGTGTGTGTGTGTGTGTGTGTGTGTTCGCAGCTGTATACAGAGCTGGATTTGTAGCTCATTTGTAACGTCACATGAGGAGGACTCATCCATTAAGGTTATTTGATGTCTATTTTTAGCTGCGTGTACGAAAACAAAACAAAAGGATGAATGACATCACATTATTACTCACAGACAAGCAGACAGAAAGTCGTGCAGCTTGTTGTCCTGGTGTTTTTTACATTAAAGGGCAAATGTTTGTTAAGGAAATTACGAGCGTGATGACGATAAATGACAAGTACGATGTGAATTGCACACTTAAAATGGATTTGTTTTTACATTTTCCCATAGCTGAAAAAATATAAATAGTTCGCTACATCAAAGAGTACATTGAGTTTTAAATTTCTTTACTTCTGCACTATCCATTATACTTTCTGTTAACATTTCTTTCAGTTCTAGTAGGACAAACGAGGCTTTTAAGGACAGAAAATGCACTGGTGCTACTTTTCATGGAAACCGCTGGCTGAACAAAGAGAAAATAAAGGAAAAGCCTATTCCCTTGCTCCCCAAGTCAGTTATACCTGTAGGTGAATTATGTAATTTCACACAATTAGAGCATGTGCGCTTGAGTGGCTCCATTTCTGCTGCATGTAAAGACAGAAAAAGGGCCGACACAGTCTCCAAAAGGAAGGAAGGAAGAACAGAACAGAATAGGAATACGTGGATGACAAAAGCGTACTGTGTACTGCAGAACTGCAGTACTGGGCTGATCATTTCATAGACCTATGTCCGCAAGGTTTGCGCGTGCGTAACATTTGCACATGTACCCCTGAATTAGTTTCCAAGAGGAATAAATTTAGACAACTGCACCCACACAAACACACATAAGCTCTTGCCTTGTTTATCTGTGATGTAATAGTTAGGGTAAGGGTTCTCTTTCTTATGTCTTGTGTTAGGATCTGCTGTTGTTTCTTTGTATTCATCCAAAATGCATTTAATTGCCTTTGACGTAGTACTTGTGGTTTTTCTAATACTGCATTTGGATTCTGTAAGATCAGACAGGTCTGGAAGCACCTATGTGTCAACACATCTTGGTAAAAGCTGGACTCCTACCCAGTGTACTGTGTTCACTGTTTAAAAAAAAAGTGAGAAGAGAAAAGTGTACAATTACAAGTTTACAAGTAAAGTACAATTTGCACTTTAATGGAGAACCCACTCTTTCTATGCATAAGTAAAACCTTTATCCTGAATGCAAGAGTAACTAACATCAAGGCCAATTTAAGATAAAGTGCACTTTCATTCTTTGTCCTTATTGAGAGTATATAGTGAGCAGGAAACTGCAGTGAGTATGATAATCAGTACCGTTGCCATACAGCTCTGAAGCTGCTTTTTTTGGCAGCAATCAGGACTTAGTTTTGAAAGAGGACCAGTAATCCACCTTAGGCAGTATAGTATGTGAAGCAGCTACAACAGGGAACTTGAGCTATGCTTTCAGTGGTGGAAACTCAGTTGTCAACATCACAAACTTGCTATTTGATGTAGGAGGAGCACTGGCTGCTGTAAAGTGTGCAGATGGATATATTCATTACCACAGTCTCAAATCAGTTCAAACCTACGTATGTGAATCACTCATTTTTAAACTATTATTAACAATTTGTGAATCAATCCATTTAGTGTGGGTGTGTATACATGCACGTACAGGTCCTGATGAAAGTAGGGCAGCACTATGAATAACAAGTACTGCAGTGCTGTTTTGTAACAACCCTGTGTAGGCTACAGTCCCATTCTCAATCTCAGTCACTGACTCTCCATTCACAAGAGAGAGACAGACAGACAGTCAGAGACAGACAGAAGGAGGGAGAGGGTAGAGGACTTGGGGGGGAGACAGTGATAAGATTAAAGTGGAAAAAAAGATGTGTGTGACATTGAAGAGGACAGAGGACAACATAAAGGTAAAACTCAGAAAGGAGAGCAAGAGGGAGAACATGCTCAAAATAGCAGCAGTTGGGTCAGATGAGAGAATCAAAAGAGTCATAAGACAAATTTTAAAGAGGAATTAAACAAAAGGAAAAAGTCCATGTTTTTCTTTCACAAGCCAGAGCTCGAACTGGAAAATGTCCTACACCTACTTATAAATTAAGATTAATTAAGCAATTCTTTTAAGTCTCCCTGTGGCTAATTTATCTTTAGTTGCTTGTCAGGACAAAGGAGACAAAACCAAGCTGCACAAGAGGATCCTGAGTGCAGATTACATAGAGGGTGATGAATATGGAAAATGTAAAAGGCTCTTCACATAAGAACAGTGGCTTCAAAGAGCTGAATATACAGCTCTCAGTAAAATGTGCATGGCCATGTAAGTATATTGAAGGGACAAACATTACATAACCTGTAACAACGTTGAGGAGCCACAAAGGATAATGAAACTGTGTCGCGGGTTGCCATCTAGGCAGCAGGGAAAGGACCCAAACGCAGACGGGACAGGCAGAGTGGTGCAGATGAATGATTTATTAAATAACAAAAAATGCTTACACGCAGAACAGAAACAAAAGGCCAAACAGTGCAGGAAACACGGACACTAGGAACTCTGGGAACCAGGGAAACCGACATGCAGGGAGAGACAACCAACAAACAACCGACAGGGAACAAAGGGAGAGGACCGGTATATATAGAGAAGGGGGTTAACGAGGACAGGAACAAGACAGACCAGACAGAAAGGATTTCAAAATAAATCAGGAAATAAACAACACGCAAGAGACAAGACCTGGGAATACCAAATAAAACTGGACACAAGACCAAACACACACAGTGACCAAGTGGGATCATGACACTGTGGTTTCTAGGGCCAGTACACATTGAAATAATCTACTCACCTTTATAATAAAAGGACCAAATAAATTAGCTTAAAAAGCAGCTATAGTTTAGACTGCTGCCTTACATACTTACTCTTGTACAGTGGTGGAAGAAGTATTCAGATCCTTAGGTAAAGTAGCAATACACAAGTGAATGTCCTGTCTTTAAAATCTTTTAGTAAAAGTACGATATATACTCTTTATGCAGAATGGCTCCTTTCAGGGTGTTGCATTATATTACAATACTGTATTATCATTACTGATGCATTAACATGTAAGCAGCAATTTTAACTGATTTACAGTACATACTGCGGGGGAGTTTAATCTATAAGGACACATCATTATCTATAAGATGATGTTATGTTTTCTATGTAAACTTTGCAAAGTAACAAGTGACTTTAACTGTCAGCTAAATGTAGCAAGGTAAAATGTACAATATATATTAATATATGTAGTGGAGTATAAAGTTAAGTAAAATAAAGTATAAAGTAGCACAAAATGGAAATACTAATAATGAAAATAAAGTATGTATGGTACTTGAATAAATTTACTTAATTATTTTCCACCACTTGTCTGGTAGCTTATGGTAGCTAATCTTAGCAAACTTTAGCTAAATATTGGTGTGTAACTGAGTTTCCTGACTTTATGACTCTTTCAGCTCATTCTTTTGGTTTGGCTTTATCGTTTTGTTTGTTTTATTCTCAGAACTCTCATCAACCTCGGCTGCAGCTGTTTTCGGGGGGGAAAGCTGCGATAAGCCCACTGCACGCTACCTGCCTAGCACCAAACAACAGACAAAGTTAGCAACTAGCTCATGTAGCAGCTAACTCCATTTTTCTTAGGAGGTGGTGGAGAGCCAAACAGAGCTAAAAGGAGAGTGAATATTGGACTTGCATCCATCAGGTGAACAGAAACATGCTAATGTTACTCCGCATCTGCTGGATATGTAAATATGCAACTGTTTGCTAACACGGTCGCCCTGTTAGCTTAAAAGGTGACGTATCAGTGTTGTGTTTACAGCTTTTTTTCTGATGTCCCCAAGTGGCCAAAAAATGAGTTATTACAGGTTTAAAGCAATTGACACATTCAATGTACCATTTTACTTGTAGCCACAGTGGCCACCTTTCAGCAAAGGTTACATAGACTCACTGTAAAAGAATCCTGCTGTAAGGTACAAGGTCAGCAAGCAAGCCATCAAAAAATGTTGGCAATGGAGACTCTGGTGATGAGCTTGGCTTTTTAAATAATAAGAAACTAAACGTTGTATGATCTTTTTCAAAATTAGCTTCACAATCCACAGCAATGACACTCCAACATACAGCATTTTCAAAGGTGATGACAGACAAGAACTCAGACATGAACTCTTTTGTGTAAGAGCCAAAAGGACGTGTTGCATCACTGGCAGGATTTAAAGCCCCCAGGGTCCTTGAGATGCCCTGTCTCTATTATAACAGCCCGCTAATGAGGTTCCATTTATAGACTGTTCATTTATATGATGTCAATGCTCAGGTCAAAGCCAACACACACACATGTATCTCCATATCTGAGTCTCAAAGGAGCACATTCCTAATGGATAAATGTAATTTACGAATACCTTGAGAAGTCTTGCTTTCCTAATTTATTATTCCAGTAATTTATTATAGGGGTTCCTCTCGACCCAGATGCACACTGTTGCATTTATGTAACTGCCTTTTATGATTAGAAACTAGAGGCTGTTCTTGACAATGAGGGCCTTCAGATTGAAACTGCTGATCAACCATGACCACACATGGATGTCATGGCTGCCACCCTGGGATGTTATCTCATCGAAGCTGGGGTTATCTCGCTCTTTTGGTGATTTGGCAGATTGGCCGTTTTTTGGCTTCACGGCTCAGCTCTCTGTTCATCACCTCAATCCAATACAATGCCTGCATTAGTGCAGCCAATGCATCTAACCGGCAGTCAATCTCATGATGTGACTGATCTTCAATTGTGACTATTACCCTGAAGCTACCCTCTTTTACTTGGGGCAGCTTTTCTCCCCTCACCTAGATGGAGAAAACAACTTTTTCCAAGAGAAAGCAAAAGACTGAACTTTATTCTGCGTCACATTTTAGGACAAACCGTTCCAGTACAGCTTAGAGATCAAGGTATACGGGCAAAAGGACACTGAAATTAAATGTCCGCAATGCCTCCCTAATGAATAAAGTTAATCTATGTTTAACAGATAAATGCATTTTGCCACAATATGCAGATATTTTAGCAACAACTAAGCAGAGCAAGAAGATTTAAAAAAAAAAATTGTATTCCCAATAGTATTTCTCTGTGTGTTTGTGTGTGTGTGTGTGTGTGTGTCATCAGCTGTCCCCACATCTTCTGTCTGTCTGGTCAGAGGTCAGACAGCCTGTCTTGTGTCAACTGTCACTGTTTCAGGGCAAAAGTCAGCTTTGAGACAATGGGCATACCACATGGTGCCAAACTGACTGTGTTCACATGGACTTTAATAAACTGGTGTCAAACTGAGTAAGGCACGATGGTTTCTACTCGAAGTCTGATGTAAACCATGGTTCAACTTCTTTAGACCGGGAACTAGTATCAAGAAGATCTTTACTAATGAAACGTTTTATGTTCAAATGCTCTTGAAACGACATATGTCCGACTTGTGTAATTTTGTCACCATCTGCAATTTCTGGCAAGTGTATTCCTCCCTCTGCAGATGGAAAAATCTTTTTGTTTTCCTTCATACTTGGGGTGTCTTGTAATCAGATGTCGCTCTAACTTGGCCCGCTTCCTCGTTTTGTTCTCTAGAAAGTTATGACAGATGGTGCATGTAGGTCATTGTCACTGTTTTTAATACACTAAACTCAATTTATCTATCAGTGTACATTCTTAATTTAGCCGGTAATGATTTCAGCAACCCTTGAGAATGTGGAGTGAGGAGTCAGCAGTGTTCAGAGCAAAGCAGGGAAATGGCTGTGGG
>SEMN01001177.1:22500-90512 GCA_005408345.1 Macquaria australasica | reverse complement strand
CTCTTCTCTGTCCTCTCCTCTTTTCCGTCCACTCCTCTTCTCCGTCCACTTCTCCCCCTCCTCTCCGTCCACTCCTCCTCTTCTCCATCCACTCCTCTGGCTCCTGCTGCAGCTCAGTTTTACTAAAATCCTTCCCCTTCGTCTTAGAAAGCTAATTATCAAAATCTCACTGGCTTTAACTGAAGAAGACGCTGTTGCACCTTTAAATTTATAAACATAAATTATTATTTTACAGAGAATCTACTAAAATATGAATAATGAAACCACACTTGTTGTCCACAGGCACCAAATGTCAGGCTGATGTGTAACAGTAGTACAGTTTTACAGGGCAGTTAGTTCTTCTGTGTGCCAAACCAAACCAAAATGGCTAAAATGTGCTTTTTGTTGAACACATCATCTCTTGGAGCTCATGGCAAATATTTTTACAAGAACTAACAACCACAAAAGGAAGAATTAGAAAAGAAAAGATGAAAGAAAAGAGAAGGGGTGTTGGAAGATACTTTTATTAATTACAAAACAGCAGTAAAAACTGGTTTATGAGTTGTTGATGACTCTGAGCTGCGTTTGACTGATACAGGTCTCAGTTTTGGTTTCACATGAAAACCAGCTGTCGACGTCACGGAGCTCTGCAGAGAGATAAAGGTTCATGTTAATATTTAAAATGGCTCCCGTCCAACAGAGAGGTTCACTTTATTTTATTTCACTTTAATGGAGATGAATTCACGCATTTAGGTGACTCATTATTTATATCCTTTGAGTTACGTCTGCATGCTGTAGTTTAATGTCTGTCTGACAGATCATGATCTGTCTGTCTGTCTGTCTGTCTGTCTGTCATCATTAGAGGTGAATGATGATCTGTTAGCTGATCAGAGAGCCGCTCCACCTGAAGAAGACAGACAGGTGGTGTTGATGGTGCTTCAGCTTCCTGTTGTCTTCGTCCTCTGCAGGTGTTTAAACATCGTCTTCCTCTGACTCTGAGATGCTGAAGGTTTTTATCTGAATTCAACTGAAGTGGAAAGAAAATGTTCTCATTGAGAGAACAGCTGCTGTTGGTCTGAACGACGAGGTGACGCTGAAGACTTCATCTGTTTACTCTTTACTTCTTCTTTCCCTCGCTCCTCCTCTTCTTCACAGCTTCTGCTGCTGCCGTCAACGCATTCACTCCTCTACATCACTTTCTCCACAGGGAAGAGAGGAAGGAAGACGACAGAAAGGGTAGAACGGAGAGAAAGGGGTGTAGAGGAAAAAGATAGAAGAAAGGTACAACTGGGAAAAGAAAGAAAGAAAGAAAGAGAAGAGTGGGAAATGGAAAACTGAAAGAGGAGGATGTGAGGAAATGGATAGAAAAGGAAAAGAGAAAATGTTTGAATAAAATGGGGATGAAAGAAGGAAGATGACAAGAAAAGGAAAAGAAATGAGAAAATGGATTAAGAGAAAAGAGAGGGTAAAAGAAGAACAAAGGAAGAAGAGAAAAAAGTAAATGTAAGAAGACACGGGGAAGGAATGGATGAAACAAAATGTCTGCAAGAAAGAATAAAGAAAAGAGAGAGAGAAGAAGCGGTAGAAGAAGAAGGAAGGAAAAAATAAATATTAAGGAAATAGAAGAAGAGAAGAAGAAGAGATGAAGGAATGGATGGTTTCAGAGAGGTGTTTAGAGAAAAAGAGAGAAGGAGGAAGAGGACGAGTATAAATCTACTCACATGACGTTATAATAATAATGTTGATCACTTTTATCCTCATCAATAAAACAGAGAGAGGAGGAGGAGGAGGAGGAGGTTGATGGTTCCAGTAAGTGATGAAGAGAATCAGAGAGGAAATGATCACAGAAAGTTTGTCTTTAGTTTTTACCAACTTTATCGACAGAAACTGAACGTAACAAAACATCAACAAACAAACAAACAAAAGAGAACAACAACAACAGTAAACTAATATAACTCCATTTATATTAAGAATCAATAGCAGGAGGGAGGACAGAAGAGTAAATAAATGAATACATAAAGTAAAATAAATAAAAATGAGGACGAGCGATGAGATGAACCTGATCCTGGTCCTGGTCCTGGTCCTGCTTCTGTTTTTTCCAGTCTGCAGTAAAATGATGTCACTCTGCCCTCTGCTGGAGAAACGCTGCATTACATCATCACTGGGCCTGAAGCCCTGCCCACCACCAACAGACTAATCACAGCACAGGAACCTGCTGACATCACACTGACTGACAGATCAGGACACTCAGGTTTGAACTCTGTAAGGAGGAGGAGGAGGAGGAGGAGGAAGAGATCTGAGGAGGAGGAGGAGGAGGAGGAGGAAGAGACTGAGGAGGAGGAGGAGGAGGAAAAGACTGAGGAGGAGGAGGAGGAGGGGGAGGAGGAAGAGACTGAGGAGGAGGAGGAGGAGGAGGAGGAGGAAGAGACTGAGGAGGAGGAGGAGGAGGAGGAAGAGAATGAGGAGGAGGAGGAGGGAGGGGGAGGAGGAAGAGACTGGAGGAGGAGTGAGAAAGAGAGGAGGAAAAGAGACTGGAGGAGAGGAGGAGGAGGAGGAAGAGAATGGAGGGAGGAGAGGAAGAGACGGAGGAGGAGGGAGGGAGAGTGGAAGGAGGAGGAAAGACGAGAGGAGGAGGAGGAGGAGGGAGGAAGAGACTGGAGGAGGAAGAGGGAGGAGGAGGAGGGAGGAGGAGGAAGAGAATGGAGGAGGATGATGGCATGACCTGAGGAGGAGGAGGAGGAGGAGGAGGAGGAGGAAGAGACCGAGGAGGAGGAGGAAAGAGACCGAGGAGGAGGAGGAGGAGGAGAAGAGGAGGAGAGGAGGAGGAGGAAAAGAGGAGAAGAGGAGGAGGAAGAGGAGGAGATGAGGGGGAGAGGAAGAGTAGACGAGGAGGAGGAAGAGAGGAGGAGAGGAGGAAGAACAGGAGCAGGAGAGGAGGAGAGGAGGAGGAGGAGGAGAAGAGGAGGAGGAAGAGGAGAGGAGGAGAGCAGGAGGGGAATGGAGGAGGGAGGGACTGAGGGAGGAGGAGGGAGGAGGGAAGAATGGAGGAGGAGGGGGAGGAGGAAGAGACTGAGGAGGAGGAGGAGGAGGAGGAGGAGGAGGAAGAGACTGAGGAGGAGGAGGAGGAGGAGGAAGAGACTGAGGAGGAGGAGGAGGAGGAGGAGGAGGAGGAGGAGGAAGAGACTGAGGAGGAGGAGGAAGAGACTGAGGAGGAGGAGTATTTCTGTGTTGCAGTCTGACTCTGCGTCTTGGAAATTATGTTTATATATTATTTTGTCTTCTTTAATATATTTTAAGGGAAAAGTACAGTAACATCTGCCGGGACATGTTCTCAGTAAAATATTAGTTTAATATCAGAATAAATATAAGTTAAATATCCCCAAAAAATGAATACAATATCCAAAAAATATTAATAAAATATCAAAAATATGAATTAAGTGGACAAACAGAAGTGGAGGCTGCTGTATGAACAGATGTAATAATATAAAATATGTACAACTGAACATTAACTGACACTTTAAAATCTCCTCATATCTGTTTACATCAGTGTGTTAAAGCCATTTATTACATGTTTATATACTGATTATAACTGATAAAAAGAGATTTAAAGTGTTTTAAATTGTTATTATTTCACTGTTCTATGTGTCATTACAAAATAAGCAGCTGTTTCAGTCAAACTGGGATTTTAATAGTTTGTAACAACAGAAAGTGTCTCATCAAGCAGCACAATAATCTGTACTGTGAGCCTGTGGCCAGCAGGGGGAGCCGTCAGCTAACAGTCAAACAGGAAGTGGAACCGGACAGAAACAAGTTGGTTTTATAGATTAATTCATTGATCATTTCTATTGATTTATACTTTACTGCCTGAAGAAGAACTGAGTCGTGTTAACATTTAAAGGACAGATTATGTCTCGGAGAAAAAGATTCTTTACTCTGATGTGTTTAATTCGACTCTTCTTGTTTCTGGGTTTGTGTTTGTGGAGACACCAGAGAAATAAGTTTCTAGTTTATGAAACAGGAGTCAAACCAGAACGTGATGATTTAACAAATTTTAGATTTTATTCAGTAAAGTTTTCCAGATAATTCAGTGAAAAGTCCATTTAAAGAACCAATCAGAGAAACCGTCCAACATCAGACCCCAAACACATGTTCAGGTGAAGCTGAACTTTTTCCCACATTAAGGGGTCCTCTCAAGCCCACGGTCCTCACAGTCCTGTGTAAAGTACGTTGTACAGTTTGTCTGAAGTTCAGTCAGCAGTCTGAGACATAAACTTCCACAGTTACAGTGTTTCAGTATAAAAGCTTTGAATACGGGTGTGTTGCACATTTTCTTTTTCAGAATCACTCAGGCTGTTTGAAAATAAAAACTTACTTGAAGTGACTCGTTGCAGTCAGCATTTATGATGGATGATGAAATGCTGCAAAACGTATTTTATCAGGATTGTTGCAGAGTTACTGTAGGAGAATCTGATAACTCGAGCTCATGTTCACTACTTTGACACTGAAACCAGTTCAACCAGTTCAACCAGTTCCTTGTGTGTTCTTGTTCACGTTCTCTCAGCTCTGATCTGGCTGAACTGGTCTCCATGTTCAGGAAACAATCCCATGATGCTCTGCAGGAAATCAGTGAACTCAAAAAGATCACTGATCTTATCATTAACATCTTAACATCTTAACATTATTACAATATGTCCATGTGGTGTATGACACAATTATTAACATTTCTTATTTTGATTGATTGTATTTTTGCACTTCCTGTTTCCTCTCTCCTTGTATCTGTGTGTAGTTTTAATTTAATATTGATTTATATATTTTCATCTGCTCTGTTTCTTCTGCTGCTGTGACACCTCGGTTTCCTCCTGAGGATCAATAAAATGTTTGATTGATCAGAACTGAAGAGAAACAGTTTGACTTCAGATCTGTTGCAGGATTTTAAAAGTAGTAAAAGGTTGAAATATTGAAATATATAAAGATATTTAAAACTGCTGGAATCAGGTACACTGTTAATCTTCACACTGATTTAAATTTGTCAGCGATTACTTTAAAGTTAAGTTCAATAAACTGAAGATATTAAGTTGAATAAATCACGTTTTCACAGTTTGAAGGGTCGCGTCTTTATTTGACAAATAAGTTACTGCAGATGCTGTTGGAGCCACTTTGTACCAGAGTCAATACAAAAATAAAACATTTTAACTCTGTTAAACTAAAAGTGTTTTATAGAGACTGAATTCAAAACCAACCTTCATCATTTGTTTTCATTATAATGAAAAGAAAAATGCAGGATTAATATTAACATGTGTTTAAAGCAGACAGACACACAGTGCATGCTGGGAAGTCTGCTGATCATGTTTCTATAGAAACTTAATTTAATAAGTTGACTGAATTCTCAGAAGTTCATAAAATGTAGACAGTTTGATAGATTTACAGTGATAACATGCAGGAAAATTCAAGAATATCAATCATCTTTTTTTTCTTCACTTCATGTCCAGGTGTCACTGAGGTGGTGGACTCACCTGTGATGACATCACTGAGGTGGTGGACTCACCTGGTGTGTCTGAGAGCAGATTTCAGAATCACTTCTGTTATTTTTAATAAAAGTCAGTGAGCTGATGTTTCACTGCAGCAGCAAACACACCTGAAATATTTTATCTTCAGGTGTGTTGTTCATCTCCACCAACCGACTGCCGGTGGTCGAAGAAGTATTGAGTGTAAAAGTACCAATACTACAGAGTAAAAATACTCCATTACACGTAGAAGTGCTGCATTCAAAGTCCTACTTAAGTAAAAGTACAGAATTAGCAGCAAAATGTAATTAAAGTATCAAAAGTGAAAGTACTGGCTCTTTATTAGCTCTACAATGATTTCAATGAAACTGGTTTAAGATGAAGAAACACAAACCACAGAGACTATTAAAAGCTCAGCAGATGTTTTTATTGTAAAATCTTCATCTGTAAAGTAAAGCTGTCAGATAAATGTAGCGGAGTAGAAGTAGAAAGTAGCATGGAATGGAAATACTCAAGTAAAGTACAAGTACCTCAAACTGTACTAAGTACATCACTGCTGTCTGCAGGTTCATCTTGTTCCAGTGTTTCTGTTTCAGACACCAGTCTGAGGTTTGGATGAGCTTCAGACACTTTCTGTGTCACTTCATTCACAAACTGCTGGAAACATCAGAAACCTGCAGCTGCGGGACTTTCTGACGACAGACAGGCGGAGGAGCTGGAGGAGGTGACGTAGGGCCGTGTGGATGACGTCAGCCCTCTGTGTCTCGGGGTGTGTTTGTTTGTGAGAGGAAGAGGCTGGTTGGACGTTGGGCGGGGTCTGAGGAGACAGAGAGAGAGAGAGAGAGACCTCCCGGTTCTCCTGCTGCTGCACAGACAAAAGGAGAGAAGAAGAAGAAGGACGGAGAGACAGACACACACCGAGACAGACAGATAGAAAGAGAGACAGACAGAGCGGAGGACAGACGGACAGACAGCCGGGGAGGATGGGCCGGCGGAGCGGCCGTCGGTAGCGCTCTGTTTTCGGGGACGGAGCTCCAGGATGAGCGTAGCGCTGCAGGACCTCCGGAACACCGTGAGTACACACACACACACACACACACACACACACACACACACACAGTAAAACACGCACACGTCTGTGCAGCTGCCGGCTGATGCTGATCACCTGTCAATCACTGCTGTATTGATGAACAGGCTGGAAAGATTGAATCTGTATGACACTATATCTGCAGGCAGGCAGGTGTGTGTGTGTGTGTGTGTGTGTGTGTGTGTGTGTGTGTGTTGTCAGGCCTGAAATCAGGTTTCAGCTCCTGCTGACGTCACTGATCAAACAGGCTGATTGATCACTGAACTGATCAGTTGCATACACACACGTAGGTAACCATGGAGACGCTTCATGCTGCAGGTCTGTTTCTGCAGTTTGAGACCAAAAACTGTAAAAAACACAAACCTAAATCAGCTGTTTGTTTCTGAGTTGTTTGGTTTCAGATATTTGGAACCACAGAAGAAGAAGAGACTTCCTGTAAACACAATAAAAGCCTTTTCTTCAGATCACATTCTGACCTTTTTAAAAGGAAACAGTTGGTTGAAGAATTCATCTTCAACCTGTGAGGCCTCAGACCTGAATCCTTAACTTTAGTGACAAATAATGAAAATAACAATAATGAACTTTAATCACACAGAGAGCTTCACGCGGTCGAACCAGGATTAAAACTAAATATCAACCAAAACACAAAACAGCTAAAACTCAGAGAGATAAAATTGTGAATCAGTTTCTGTATCAGACACATGAGAAATAAAACTGAAATAATCAACTGAAATGAGCTGAAACAAAAAGTCGACTGCAGAAATCATTCTGATCATCCGTCATCACTTTAGTGATTTTATATTCATATATAAACAGGTTTCAGGCCCTGCAGAGGCTCAGTTTATGAGTCTCAGGAAACTGAATGTTTTTGGGTTTCGAACCGGTCGAGACGTTTGAAGACGTCGGACAGGTTTCACTGTTGTTTAACTTTACAGATTTCACAGTTGGTTAATCAGAAAATTAATGGACATTTTGACAATTTTTCTGACAATTTATAGACCGAATTATTCTTATTAATAAAGAAAACAGCTTGGAGATGAGTCAGTGATGAAAATACTCGTTACACACATTTCTCCCTCTGGTCCACAGTCTGCAGGAGCTGACGGAGGTTTCATTCTACCCTGAGAAGTACTCAGACCCATTACTGAAGTAAAAGTCCTGCATCCAAAACCTTACTAAGTAAAAGTATGTATTATCAGCAAAGTGTACTCAAAGTATGAGCAGTAAAAGTACCTGATGTTACATTCCAACACAACGACATGTGAAAAACAGAAGAAACAGAAGCTGAAGCAGCTGAACGGGATGAGAAGCTTTAAGGAGTAAAGCATCACAATTAATACAAAGATAAAAATATTGTTTATTTAATGTTGGATATTCAGTCCAAACTGTTCAGGCTGTCTGGCTGAAAGAGGTTTTCCTCCTCTTATTCTTGAACTGGTTCAGGAGGCTGATCTATGAAGAAGTTCAATATTAAACAAACATTATGAAAGTATTTTCCAGCAAAGGACACACATTATATATGTATATATGTATGTGTGTGTGTGTGTGTGTGTATATGTATATACAGTGACGGTAGCTGTTTGTTATCCAGGACCTGGGGAGCTGCTGTACTTTCTTATCGTGGGAGGAGACCAAGTGTGAAACAGCATGTTTATATGTGAGAAAATCAGCTTCAGGTTTTCTGCAATAAATCTAAAATAGTTTATGTTGAAGTGAGTTTTTGCAACAACTTGCTGAACTTGTGTTTTGAAGCGGAGCGTTACACAGCATCACGTCTTCTTTACACTGAGCGTCTGTAGTTCAGCAGCTGGTGTTTGTTGTGTGAGTTCAGGGATGTAAAAACTGGTAGTTAAAGGGAAACTCTGGTACTTTTAAACCTGGGCTCTATTTTAACATGTTGGGGTCTAAATGACTAATAGTTAACAAAAGTGTTGGAACTGGTCCAGTAGATCGCCTCAGTAGGCAGCTGTGAACGGGCTGCAACATAATCCTTTGGGGCAACAGCACCTGTCAAAGTGCGTCCACTAAAAGTGCTTGTTTTTACCACTGACTCTGGTTCAGACTGTTATTCTGTCTGTAAGTGTCTGACAACATTATGGGATGGATCCCTGCAGAGACAGACTTTTGTCTTCCTGCAACAACTCAACCTCTCGCAAGATTTCAGAGCAAGACTTCAGTTTCTGGTTAAACTGACAGGATCTTTAACTAACAGCTGTCTCTCTGCAGACATCCATCCCATAATGCTGCATTTTTATGCACAAATTGAAAGTGCATAAACACAGGTGTTTGGAGACGCCTCGGTGCAGCGTATCGTCTCCGCTCGTCCTCTCGGAGCTGTGGAGACAGACAGCGGTCTGACTGAGCCGACAGCTGATTGGTTACTTCCTGATTGCATCAGGATGTTTATATGAGGAGCCGCAAAGTCTGAGTGAGGATCAGCAGACGCCTTTGTTTGTCACGAGTGAGAAAAAGTCCCATCAGCATCCTCGTCATCATCATGTTACAGTGTGTGAGAACAGTGGGTGTTGCCAGGAAGTGAGTGACAGATTGAAGGTTTCCATGGTAACACCACACAGATGCTCACAGTTTGTGGTTCAGCGCAAGGGCGTAACCATGGTATAGACATTGGGGGGTCCACTTTTTTTTTTAAAGTGCATTTCTATATATGAAAATTCACACATTTAGAACATAGATTTGAGGACTACATTGATAATTAGAATTCACATTTAAAGGAACAGTCTGATTTCTCTCAGATAGTGGCTGCCCCCCCACTTCATTTGTTTTGGTCAGTTGCTTCCTGTTCACTGTTTTACAAGCTAAAACAAGCAACTTCTAACAAACTTGTCCACCGAGTCTTAACCTAATTACAATTAGGAGTAATCCTAACGATTGTAACCGCAATCATTCACACACAGGATGCATTTACCTGTAGTGTCTCACTAAGCTACCTGTTGAGCTGGATCCTTACACTTAGTGTCTATGTGCTAATGTACTAAACTGCATTATAGCTCACGTTCCACTTTCTCACCTGATCACCTGTATCTCCAGAGCATGTACCTGTCTGCTTCCAGCATGTCTCTCTGTGCTGCCTGCAGTGTGACCACATATCAGTATTTTACCTGAAGATCAATGACTGATGACCTTGATGATCATTTTAATTTGATACACTGAATATTCTGCTTGCATTACTAGTATTATTTACTTTAAAGGTTGGGGAGGCAGTTTTCTTTTGACGTCACTGAGCAAAAATGTCATATTAACGTGCAGCATACTGTAATTCAAGTGGTCTGAGAGCAGACCTCTACTTCAGCCCCCCCTCTTGGCTCTGTTTTCAGGCTTCAGAAAATCTGTCCTGTGACAGGAGACTTTAGCCAATCACAGGTTATTTCAGAGAGACGGTGCGTTCCTATTGGCTGAGCTACAAGAGCAGATGTGTGTACACGTCCCTTCAGACGGTGAAAACCTGATTCAGTGGAGGAAAATCCTGAAACTTGTGATAGATGTCCAGCACCTCCTTTGCCTACAGCGGTGTATAGAACAAAACAACACGGAGCTTCAGGCTCATTATGTTCGATGCCATGGCGCTCATAACGACGAGTGGCAAAGAGGCCTGATGACAAACAGTGGGGAGTAACTGTTGACGGGGGGCCGGGGTGTGTGTGTGGTGTACTAGCCTCTCTTCCCGCTGCTGGACGGCGTTGCAGCTGCCTCTGAAGCCTGGGGCGCTCTGCTCTGCGGCCGCGAAACGCTGGAGGGGCGTCTTTGAGAAAACAGGTCGCGGCGGGAGGGACCGCGGTCTCGGTGAGGCTCACGCCGTAGAGAGCGAGCCCTACGAGGGATACGGTTTCACTGGGGAACCGACTCCTTCTGCTGCCGGTCCAAGTTGTGGGTTTGGTGGGAGGGGCTTAGCGGAGTGATACGAGGCCCCAGAGAGAGGAGGAAGGTTCTGCACAGGTTGCACAGATTTTGCCCCCCCAGCTTTAATGTAATCCTGCTGTTTATCTACAGTAAGTGTATAAAGATCAGTGTTCAGCAGTAACAGTTACCTGAGACGTTACCTGCTGTCTTATCTACTGAGCTAACGTTACCTGTTTTGGTAGCTCGTAACTTCCTGTCTGAATAATAACTTGTATGTGCAGCTGTGCTGCTTTCTGAGCTTTTCAGGTAACGTTACTTCCTCCATCAGCTCACCTCCACTGACTGAGCAAACTGAAAACCCGTCAGATTAACATCACAGCACAGAAACACTTCAGGAGACCTGATTCTGAGCTCCATTAGCAAACACTGATGGCAACAACAACATGCTAACGCTGTCAATCAAACAACCGTGAGTTGTGTGTGTTACGTGTGCTAGCATGGGGGGGGGGGGTCACACACTTATGTTTTCCTTAACAAACAAAAATAAATTGAAAACAAATAAGAAATACCAAGAAACAGGTCTGTTGACAGGGTTCATAAAGGAGGACATATTTAACATATTCTACTGGATATTGGGGGGGTGGGGGGGGGCAGATTGGTAGTTTGTCAGTATTGGGGGGGACACGACCCCCCCAAAGAATGCGTGGTTATGCCCTAGATCAGCGTTTTGCTCAACGGCGCCTGTCTCATCTTGAGGAGGAGCTTTCAGACTGTCTCCATGGTTTTCTTCCTCTGTTGGACCTGCTGTCATTCTCTCAGGGCATGCTAACAGCTAATGCTAACCCCTGACTGTTAGCTCAGACCGGAGGTTTGATGTTTGTGGTGTCAGTTGAAGGAAGGAGCTGATTGGTCGTCACTGTATCACAATAATCGACACTAATTAATCAGTTCACCGTTATTGATCAATTCCAAATATGTTTCTGTATGTACTGGGCTTTCTGTCCCCCGAGCTCGTCTCCTCAGGCAGTCTGTGGGAATGTGGATCATCCTGTTGAGTCCCTGAACTCATCACATCTGTTCTGAATGTTCTGTAAACTAATACGAGCAAACAGAGACATCAGAACGACAGCTGACGAGTAACTTCCTCATTTCTGTCCTGGAGGTTTCCTGGAAAGAACCTGGGAATTAGAACTAATTTCCTGGAAAGACCCGCTCTATGGAAACCCAAATAAAGATGAATCGTTATGATCAGCTGACTCACGTTAGCTTTGACTGCAGTTAATCAATAATCTGCTGTAATTATCTGCAGAACTCTTGCGTTAAAGAGTTCTTTTAAGGAAAAGATGTAAAATAAAGTGTTGCAGAGAAACATTACAGGAACATTATGTGTTTTATTAGGATTAAAGGAAAAGTTTTAAGGTGGTATGAGTGGATTGTGACAGGAGATGATTCACCTGAGCAGGTAATCCAGTCACCTGTTATCATGTGATCAGACCCCCTCATTAAGTCTCTGTGTTTACTGTGTGAAGCAGCTCCTCTGTATTCCTGGTTTTGTTTTCTTTTTGAAGACGTTATGGAGATTATAAAACGGTGAAGTCTGCTGGATCTTTAACGTATACGAATACAAATATAAAATAGAAACATTTGCAGTAGGTGCAGGTGAAGCTCTGATTGGTTGTTTGGTGAGTGAGGCTCCAGAGCTTCAATCTATAATTTGAATCTATACTGAAATATATTGATATGCCTGTATGACTGATACCAGGAACCAAACTGCCTTCATGGGTTAAACATTGATTTCCATCAAAACATAATAAAACATGTACTCTAGTACTCTTCATTTAGTCCATCCGACAGTCCGACACCCAAAGAGATTCAGTTCACGGAAACATAAAACAGAAAGTGTGACACGTTTCCGAAGCTGGAATCAGAGTTTGTGATTGTAAAGTCTCTGAAACGACGAATCAGTCACAGGCTCATCTTCTGTCCATCTATGAATTGATGAAGCGTCTCAGCTCCTGATGTGTTTCTTTGTGGGAACATTCCCGAAAGTTACAGAGGGTAAGCTGGCAGAGTGTGTGTGTGTGTGTGTGTGTGTGCTGGGTTGGGCAGGGTTTACTGTTTCCTGTCTGCAGCTCTGTGACTTCCTGTCTTAAGACGCCCAGTTTCCATCTGAGCAACAAAACAAACCAAAGAACCGCCGCTGCTGCCTCTGCTCTTTATATCTGACCTTCATCATCATCATCATCATCATCCTCATCCTCATCCTCATCATCCTCCTCATCATCCTCCTCCTCTGGATGCTTCAGTGGTTTCAGAGTCTAGTACTCAGACTGGTCTCTGCTGGTCTGATGAATGAGTCTGTAGGTGGGTGGAGCTCTGAGGTGGAGGAGGGGAGGGAGAGGCTGGGGGTGGGTGGGTGCAGTAAATCAGGTGGGGGGTCAGGGGACTGAAGGTGGGGGGAGGTGTCTTGTCTTTGTCCTGTATTGTGTTGAAGGAGGTGTTTATGTTGGGTCAGAGGTCACAGAGGAGCTGCTGGGACTGAGGCTGTCATGGTGACGTGTCCTGCCTGTTCTCTTGAGCATCTCTCAGTGTGTCCGTGTCCTAAATGTCCAGCAGCTGGATGTGAGTTAACGTGATGCAGCGAACACACAGAGCTGTTAAAGGTTCCTGCAGACGTTAAAGGTTCCTGCAGATGTTAAATGTTCCTGCGGAGGTTAAAGGTTCCTGTGGAAGTTAAAGGTTCCTGTGGACGTTCCCTCCTCTAGCAGCACTGTGGGGCTTTGTTTTATTTATCTCGTGCATGTGACGCCATGCACACTCCTGCCAATGGTTTCATACTATTCTAGTGATCGACAGGAGGCGGTCACACACCAACAAAAGCTGATGAAAACAATTCACTACTGGTGCTGCGTCTGACAGTTTGCTGTCCACACGTGTTCACATAGATTCTTCTGGTAGTTTTCAGGTGTTTATTGACCAGCTCTAGAAATAGAAATGTGGTTTTAGCAGCTGTTCCCATACTTGATGGCGTCCGGCTAGCAGTTTCCCCCTGCTCCCAGTCTTTGTGCTAAGCTAGGCTAACTGACATCCACCTTCTCATCTTGTTGTGCAGAGACAGAGACGAGCGTTTCGTCAGTCAGCAGTGTTTGTGTTGACAGTACGGAGGCTGTGGAGGGACAAAAGAGCAGATTTCACAGCCAGAACACAGAGAGAGACAGACAGACAGACAGATGTTATATAAGCTGCAGTGAACTCCATTAGAGCTGAATGGAGATGATTCACACACATTATCTAATTACACACACACACACACACACACACACACACACACACACTGACACACAGTGACATCAGCCTCCACAGAGAGATATAACACACACTCCCGTCTCCTAGCAACCCCGCTCACCCACTCGCCCCTCTCTCCCCCTCTGTGTGCGTCATCAATTAAAGAGAACAGAGACTGAGAGAGAGACAGATAGGGAGGCAGGCAGACAGGTAAACAGACAGGCTAAACAACAGACAGACAGGGAGGCAGACAGGGAGACAGGTTTCAGTGAGGGTCTTGAGGGAGGAAACAGTTGGAAACCTTTAGTTTCCTGCAGGACCATCAGACAGCAGCAGCAGGACAGTGAGACTCTGCAGAGGACAGACAGGAAGACGAGTCCTCCCTCAGACCAGGACTGACTCTGAGACAGACCTGCTGGAGGTTTCATATGTTCTGAGACCATCCAACGCACTGACATCAGTGAGGTCCAACTCTGATGTTGGTGATCAGGTCTGTTGGGTCGGGTCAGGACTCTATGCAGACCAGGTTCTCCACCAAACTGGGAAAATCATTTCTTTGTGTTGCGTTCTTTCAAAGAAATCCCTCTGAAAACCAACAATAGCTACACAAGGAACTCAACTCTGACTAAAATATGAATTATAATAAACTCATTAGTTTAGATTCTGTCCAGGAATCATTCTGGGAATTTCTAAATGCTGAAGAAACCCTGAACTTTGGTGGAAAAATACAGGAATCACTATCAGTTTTAACTGTACAATGTAAACTCTCCAAAGCTGCTAAAATTAAGGACATGACTTCAGTGTCGCTGCAGCATTAAGATGTAGACACAGTGTCCACATAGTTTTGGCCACATGTTGTAGATGACAGGATACAGAAAGAGGTCAAGAGATCACTAAAATCATCTCCAAAGTATCTGGTCTTTAGGGGGTCAGATGTCGGCCTCTGCGGGCCTTTCGCAGAGCTGTAATGCTACCATGCAACACTTGCACCACGGTGGTTTCCATGGTAACCAAGTGCAGTATTCGAGGTGGTGTTGTGGTGAAACGCAGTGAACTCGGCAGCTGTTTGAGTTTATAAAACATGTTTGTCTGATCCAGGATCAGTGTGTTTCTCTCTGCAGGGTGGAAGCTGGCTGCACTGTTTATGTGTCTGCCACACAATGACTGGGGGGGGGTCAGAGAGAGAGAGAGAGAGAGAGACAGGCCTACAGAGAGAGCGACAGAGAGAGAGACAGGCCTACAGAGAGAGCGACAGAGAGAGCGACAGAGAGAGAGACAGGCCTACAGAGAGAGAGACAGAGAGAGAGACAGACCTACAGAGAGAGAGACAGAGAGAAAGACAGACCTACAGAGAGAGAGACAGAGAGAAAGACAGACCTACAGAGAGAGAGACAGAGAGAGAGACAGGCCTACAGAGAGAGTGACAGAGAGAAAGACAGACCTACAGAGAGAGAGACAGAGAGAGAGACAGGCCTACAGAGAGAGAGACCGGCCTACAGAGAGAGAGACAGAGAGAGAGACAGACCTACAGAGAGAGAGACAGAGAGAGAGAGAGACAGACCTACAGAGAGAGAGACAGAGAGAGAGACAGAGAGAGAGACAGACCTACAGAGAGAGAGACAGACCTACAGAGAGAGAGACAGACCTACAGAGAGAGCGACAGAGAGAGAGACAGACCTACAGAGAGAGAGACAGAGAGAGAGACAGGCCTACAGAGAGAGAGACAGAGAGAGAGACAGACCTACAGAGAGAGAGACAGACCTACAGAGAGAGAGACAGAGAGAGAGACAGGCCTACAGAGAGAGAGACAGAGAGAGAGACAGACCTACAGAGAGAGAGACAGGCCTACAGAGAGAGAGACAGAGAGAGAGACAGACCTACAGAGAGAGAGACAGGCCTACAGAGAGAGAGACAGAGAGAGAGCAGCGGAGTGTAAACAGAGGAAGTGCAGGTTTATTTGATCACAGTTAAATATCTCCTCATGCTGAGCCTCAGCTCTGCTCTCAGGTTACAGACGCGTCACTTTCTGCCTCTTTATCAAGAGTTCACACTTTCATACGTTGACATACTGTGTTTGCCTTTATCTCTGTCATGCCAAACATTCGATTAGATTAAACATCACACAGGCTAAACAATAATGATAACTAAAGATAAACGAATGTACAGAATCAATAATAGATCCATGGGGAAGTGACGGTAAGAAGAGCTGTAACTGTGATATATACACAATAAAAATATACATATATAAAATGTAAAGCAGCTATAATATGAACAGAATATGATAGTGTGTAAAGTAGACTGCGCTGGTTAATTTCCCCGTCACACATGAGATTACAAGACGCCACTATTTATTATTAACATCCTAAATAGATATAAAACACATATAAAACCAAAAGACATCATATGTCATTTTAAATACTTTCAACAAGTCTAAAGTTTATCCTGATAAAAGCTTTTTTCTTTCTCCAAGTAAACCTCTAATTTAAATGTCCGTCCACGTTTACAAACTCAGTTTCTGTTTTAATCTCATTAAATTAAGTTTTGTGTTCAGCTTTTCTTCTTCCAGACTGACAAACTGTCCAGACTGAACAGGGAAAGAAATAGTTCAACATTTAGTGAAATCTTCTTCTTCTCTTCCTCTCTGAGAGTCAGATGTTCAGATCGATGCCTCTCTCCTGTCTGTACAGTCAATATGAAGCTACAGCCAGCAGCTGGTTAGCTTAGCTTAGCTTAACATAAACAGCTAGGTGAAACAGCTAGCCTGGTTCTGTCCAAAGGGAACAAAAATCCACCTCACAGCTCCTCTAAAGCCCACTGATTAACACGATTAACGATTATTCACTTGAGTGTTTAATCTGTACAAAAACTGGGGTTTAAAAATGACAATTCTCTGTTTTTGTGGGGGGTTACATGCCGGACTGTTTCTTGGTCAGGACCAGTTTCCAGGCAGAATTTGAAGTATACAGATGAGGGTAATTTGGTGTCAGACAGGGATGATTCAGCCCTGATGTGCCACCCTGTGGTGTCCCTCACTGAGTACACAGACTGATATGTGAGCAATGACACTCGCATCGCACTTACTTCTCTACATGGAGAAACACATTGGAAAAATGTACGATGAGTCTAACAGGACAGGGTTCTTATTTCATTGTCTAAGAACTGTGAAAGTGAGATTTTTAAATATACGATTCTGTTTTTATTGTGTCAGTTTTATTTAAATGTGTAGCTGAGACAGAAAGGTGTGATTTGTTGTCTTACTTTGACGTAGTCCTCGGTGGCATTACTGTTTCCTGCGGTGTTTAACTTGATGAACAGGGCTGCACAAAGAGGAGGAAGAGTTAATTTATTATATAGCTTTCTTAAGAGAAGATGATAAAGAAGAAAACATTTTAGTAGGTCTGGGTATCAAACCTCAGTACTTTGTGCTACTGTCTGCATGTGTCTGTAAGCAGCGAGGATCAAAAGCTGGTATCAGATGTCTGGAGGAAAGCTTTAATGTCCCAGAGGGGTGTTTTGGCTTACAAACAGCAGTCAATGAATAATAAATACAGAAAAGTACAGTGATCAGTAGAAGCAACAGTTAATAAAGTACACAGGTTAACGCCATCACTATCTTCATTTGTCATGATCCCTAGGACTCTGTGTTTCTTGTCTTGTTGTTTCCTGTTTTATTTTGAAATCACGGTTCTTGTGTTCTTGTGTGCCTTTATTTCCTGTCTTTGTTCTTTTCCCTCCAGTTTTGATTGTTTTCACCTGTGTCTTATTTCCCACCTGTGTCTGCTTCCCTCGTTGTCTCCTCCCCTATATATACCGGTCCCCTCCCTTTGTTCTCTGTCGGGTCATTGATGATGATGTTGTTGGTGGTGGTCGTGTCTTTGCGTCGTGTTCCTGCCGTTTTCCTGCGTATCAGTTCCTGAGTTTTGTAAGTTTATTTTGTAGTTAATAAATCTTTGAATTGCTTCAGTCTCCCCGCCTGTCTGCACTTGGGTCCTCTCCCTGCTGCCTAGATGGCAAACCGTAACATCATTTTTACATCATTAAAACCATCCAGATAACAGCAACATCAAGAAGAAGAAGCCAGAAACCAGCGGTCACACAGCTGCTAACAGACAACATTTAGTTTAAACCACACTGAAGGTCTGCAGCACGCTAGCAGCTCTGTGAGGCTGCACTGAGACACAGCGCTGCTTTGAGCTAAATGCTAACATCAGCATGTTAGCATGCTGATGTTTAGCAGGTACAATGTTCACCATGTTAGTTTAGCGTGTTAGCATGCTAACATTAGCTAGTTAGCAGTAAACACAGAGTGCAGCTGAGGCTGATGGGAATGTCTGTAGTTCTGCAGGTATTTGGTCATAAACCAAAGTGTTGGACACATTAACATGTTGACCTGATGATGGCGCTAGATGAAAAGTCAGAAGATCACCAAAATCTGCAGGATGCATCATCTGGGCACCATGGTTACCTGTATCAAAGTTTGTGCCAATCCGTGCAGGAGATGTTGATATATTTGACAGGATAAGTGAAGATTTTGACCTCCTAAGTCATTCGAGCGAATCCTCTAGGGACCTTGAATATCTGTTAAATCCATCTTGTAGTTGTCGAAATATTTCACTCTGAACCACAAATGTCAACCTCCTGGTGGCGCTAGAGGAAAGGTCAGAGGGTCACCAAAGTCAGCAGGATGCATCCTCTGGGGATAATGAATGTTTGCACAAAATTTCATAGGAATCCATCCAATAGTTGTTGAGATATTTCTGCTAAAGTTTTTTTTCTGAATGTAAGGTAGCAAAGAATTGTTTTGTTGATACTGATACTCAGGTATTGTATCGGTACTGGTCCATCCATTATCTATACCCACTTGTCCTGTTCAGGGTTGTTGAGGGTCTGGAGTCTATCTGAGCTCACACTGGGTGAGAGGCAGGTTAGACCTGGACAGGCTGACGAGACCATATTTGTGAAGGTTGATGATCATTTGGCTGCATTGTGAAAAGTCGTGTTCTTTGTTTCCACCCTGCGGATTAGATTTATCCAGATGTTTTTCTAATTTCTCTGCATTAGTGTGGACATAACTGACAGCCTGTCTGCCTCTCTCTCTACAGATGTCCAGCTATAAGAGAGCTACGTTGGAGGAGGAGGAAGTGTCGGACGCTCCAGCTGAGGCAGCCTCGTCTCCTGATAGATTGGAGGTCAGTGAACACAACAAACACACAGACAGAAGAAGCAACAAAAAGCTCGTACAGAAAACATAAGAACAGAATCACATGACATTTTGTTTGTCAGAGAAACTCAGAGAGGACAGTGACTCAGCCGAGCTGAGAACAAGAGTTTCACAAATGTATCTCCTTAAATCTCCCATGACTAATTGGTCCCAGGTGAAGTCCTGGATTCAGAGACATTTAAATCCCAGGAGCCAGACCTTGGGGGGAGGCTTTGACTAAAAGCACAAAAGGGGGCCACCATCGTGTGGGTCCTCCAGCCACAAAGAAAGGAGCAGCGGGGGGTCTGGAGCGTTGCCGGTCAGACACTTTGGCAAAACAAATGTCAGCTCTGTGGAGGAGAAAAGGAAGGCAGCGCTGGTAGACGAGGTTCAGTGATACCTAAAAGATTGTAGTGTACCTCAATAAGTCGCCGTTAAAACTGTGCAGGGGGCTGCGATGGTGGGGGCGGGTTGTTTAAGGTACAGGTGAGAATTGAAATCTGATCCAGGAAGTCCAGTTTGAGAAACAGATTAATGCGTTTAAAGGTTTATCAGACACCCAAACTCTGGAAACTCATCACGGCAGCAACTGTTTTATCTTTTGTCATGACGAGCACGAGGTTCAGATGAATGAAGTTGCAGGGATGACGGTCAGCACCTCCAAATTCATGGTACTTTGCTGGAAAACGAGATTGTTCCCCTCAGGTTGGGAGTGAGTTACTGCCCCGACTGAAGGAGTTTTAGTAGCTCTCTCCAGGATCTGTGTATCATCTGCAGTAACAAAGACATTGTGGTAGTTCAGAGGGATCTGATCCTGAAGGTGAAGCTCTGGATTCACCAGTGGATCTCTGTTCCAGTCCTCAGCTGTGGTCCTGGCCTCTGGGTAGTGACTGAAAGAACGAGATGGTGGATCCAAACACGTGAAATGAGTTTCCTTGGCAGGGTGTCTGGGCCTTAGGAGCTGAGGTATCCAATATACCTCCCTGCAAGTGGAGGTTTTCTGGACAAACTGGGCACCTGGGGTGTTGCCAGGATATTGATCCAGGAAGAGGTGGCAAGTCCTGGAGCTGGGTTAGAGCTCTTGTCCAGCTGTTTATGTTCAGTCTCTGTGTCTCTCAGGTGGGTTTCAGGAAGGGAGGTGTAGACATTCTGGGCAGGAGAACTCAGCTGGAGGTTCTGCTGTCAGTCCTGTTGCTGGCTGCCCTGTTGGCTCTGCTGGCCTGTCTGCTGGTCCTGGGATTAGGATTCAGCTCAGGTAACACCATGCAACACGATAAGCACCTGCCTCCTTCTTTACTTTTATTCCCTACCCACGCCCACCCTTCTCCACCTCTTCCTTTCACTCCTCCGTCTCCTCATTTACTCCTTTCCTTTGTTATTCTTTCCTACCCCACCTATCCTTCAGTACCTCCTCTTCCCACCTCTGCCTCCTCATTTCTTGTCCTGCCTCCCTTTTCTTTCTTTCCTCTCCTTGACTTTTGACTCCTATTCCATCCACCTTTCTTCCTTCCATCCTTCCTCCTGCCCCTCCTTTCCTTCCTTCCTTGTCCTTTCCTTCCCTCCCTTCCTTTCATTCCCTTGGGCCTCCCTTCATTTTCTGCCTCTCCTTTCGTATCTCCTTTCCTACCCCCGCCTTTCCTTTTCTACCTACTCCCTTCCTTCCTAGTCTCCCCTGTTGTTACCTTCTCCTTTCCTTCTCTTCTCTCTTCTTGAAACACTCATTCAGTCTCAGTTTCACCACCTGTTAGAACAGAAATAACATTATATTCGAACATATAAAATACACTCTTCAGTTTTCTGACCTCTCCTTTTTTATCTATCCCATGATGCCGTGCAGACAGTGGCCATGGCCTGTGCCTGTCGGAGGCTTGTGTCACGGTGGCGAGTCAGATGGTGGAGGCGATGGACCGCAGCACCGACCCATGCCACGACTTCTACCAGTTCGCCTGCGGAGGCTGGATGAGGAAAAACCCGCTGCCTGACGGACGGTCCCGCTGGTCCACGTTCAACAGCATCTGGGAGCAGAACCAGGCACTGCTCAAACACCTGCTGGGTAAGACGGGTGGAGAGGAAGAGACAGGGAAAGAGAGACAAGTGGAAAGAGAGACAGATGGAGAGAGATTACATTGAACATTTGAATTAAAGTGACACTAACGTCATACTAAATAAAAGTTAAAGAAACTTCCTTGAGTACTGGGTGTTAATGTTTCCACAGTGCAAAATCAAGTGTAGCTAACTTTTATTATCTTTAATATAAAATATAACATGTTTTTGATAAGGCACTATTCACTTTTATCAACATAAAAACTTTGCTTCATTTTAACTCAAAATCACATGTTGGGGTACTGAAATTATTTTTGAAACTGATTACAAACATTTTAATTAACTTTAACTCAAAATCCCCAAATCGAGACATTTTTAGTGAGAGAGAGATACAGAGACATGACCAACATTACTTTGGGTCTGGAGCAGAGAGGATTAATTAAAGATCATAAATACTGAAGAACACTGTTGAGGTCGGGGGTGAAGCACAGGGAAATGACTCACTGAGTCTCAGCACTCAGGAAACTTTAATAAAGATATCTGGACCTGTTTGTGTTTGCTTCAACTATGGAGAGAGTCTTTTTTTCTGATGTTTCCTCCTCGTCCAGGCTCCTCCCCCTGCAGATCTTGTTCAAAATCCCTTACTGGCTTCCCACCTTGAACAGTTGTTTTGGTGTTTTTGGTAGGATCCTCCCCTGTGCTCCACTGTAGTGAGCAGTAATATTAAATATTAAACCCTGACAGTCTGTGTTGTTATCTCGCAGAGAACGGCACTTTTAACGGCAGCAGCGAGGCGGAGAGGAAGACTCAGTCCTACTACCTGTCCTGTCTCAACACACAGAGGATCGAAGAGCTGGGAGCTCAGCCTCTCATAGACCTCATCGCCAAGGTAACCACTCATACACCCCGTCACCATGGTAACTGCGGCTCGCCAGTGGACCTGAAGGGACACATTTTATTTAAGTATTTTTGGGCATTTTTGCGTTTTTATTTTGATAGTTGAATATATTGTCCTGTGTGGGTCTTCTGGTTAAATATGGAGGTCTCAGTAATATAATTCAAGGTGAGGTTTAGGAAGTGAATAGTACCCATATCAGCAAACAAATGTGTGAACTTGAGTTGTGGATGAAAAGCAGTCAGTCTAAAATAAAAAGTAGCATCAGCAGACAGGTGTAGAATTTTATGCATCTTTATCTTGAGATGTAACTAATTCAGTCATAATTATATTTACAAGAAAGGTAATATGTACATCATCAGTATGTTTGACCTGTGATGAACACCTGGACTCTTTCTGTAGATTGGGGGCTGGAACATGACGGGTCCCTGGGAGAAGGAGAACTTTATGGAGGTCCTGAAGGTGGTTTCTGGTCCGTACAGAGCTCAGCCTTTCTTTAGCGTCGGAGTCAGCGCTGATCCCAAAAACTCCAACAGCAACGTCATCCAGGTAAACCCAAAACAGGACCACTCGGAACCAGAACCACACAGGTTCAGAACCACAATCTAAATCAGAACAACAACCTGACAGAGCTGGACTGTTAATGAAGTACTAAAGATAATTCAGCACATTTGACTTTTAGTCAACCATCCAAACCTTTATGATTAAAGTATCATGTTCAAATCCACTTTAGGCCTTTTAGAGTATCAACAGGAGTATTGTACGACAGTTTGGTGAAAATTTATCTGTAATTGACATCACTGGCAAGACCAACAATCATCAGCAAACATGAATGTCCATGTTTGGTGAGAAGTCCTTGAAGTGCTCAGAAATAACGGAAAGGTATACATCTATAATTCCATGACAGCTGGGCGGCTCCATCTGCTGATGAATGTTGTGTGATTTGATTGAAAGCTCCACAACAGCCATTGAACGGACCTCGTGGTGAGAATGTTTTGTAAACTGAATCTTTTTGGGTTTTGGACTGTTGGTGGGACAAAACAGAACATTTGAAGATGTCACCTGGGACGCTGAGAAACTGAGAGGGACATTTAACACTGATTTATGATTTTTTTTTATAGACTGAACAATTAACTGATTAGTCGAAACGCCAGGATGCGTTACTAAAGCTATGATCCTTGAGGTACAGCACAGCTGGCATACGTGCCAAAAAGTAACTTTCTTGTTCGAGGTTTGGTTGTCAATGTTGCTCTCAGAAAGCTCCAGGTGCTCCGAGCTGATTGGTCCACAGGTTACCCAGGTGTTTTTAAAGATGACTCAGCTGTAGTATCTGTGTCATCACATATCTGATCTGCGGTCATAATTCATTAACCTATTGATCGCCTCTGCTCAGGTGGACCAATCAGGGCTCTTCCTGCCATCCAGGGACTATTACCTCAACAAGACAGCCAATGAGAAGGTGAGAATTCTTGAAGGTGGATATGTTGTCATTACAGATGGGATGTGTCAGTATACCAAAGACAAATTGCGTTTATTACAGTTTATCAAGATTATTTCAGGCTTCAGTGTCGACTTTATAACACAGATGTTCGATGAAAGGAATCTGACATTTGTCCAAATTCCAGGTGCTGGCGGCGTACCTGGACTACATGGTGGAGCTAGGGATGCTGCTGGGGGGGGAGAGGAGCTCCACTCAGCTTCAGATGCAGCAGATTCTGGAGTTTGAAACGGCACTCGCCAACATCACCGTCCCACAAGACCAACGGCGAGACGAGGAGAAGATCTACCACAAGGTCACCATCTCTGAATTACAGGTGAGGTTAACACCTGAGTGGTCACTGAAAGTGCGTTTAAGTGGATGTTCAGTTTGATATCAGGCCTGCGTTAACAAAAAGCAACAATCTTTTGTCACTATGATCACAGGGTCAACACTTTCAGCAGGTATCTGATTGGCCACTGCAGCGTCTATTTTGCCAGGCGATCCTGCACTGTTTTGATTGAAACTAAAAGTTGGTTCATCGTTCATGTTCCCCTCAGGATGAACTGTAATAACTCTGGTGATCCTCTGACTTCATCTAGCGCCACCATCAGGTCAACATGTTAATGTGTCCAACACTTTGGTTTATGATCAAATACCTGCAGAACTACAGACATTCCCATCAGCCTCAGCTGCACTCTGTGTTTACTGCTAACTAGCTAATGTTAGCATGCTAACATGCTGAACTAAGATGGTGAACATTGTACCTGTTAGCATTTAGCTCAAAGCACAGCTGTGAGTACAGCTTCACAGAGCTGCTAGCATGGCTGTAGGCTGGTTTAGTAAGTAGTATTAAATAAGTAAGTCTGGTTTATTTCATAAGTAAACACAATGAAATATGGACCAAGTAATGTTGCTTTTTTTTAAATTTCTCTCACTTTTTATTTAGTTATTTATTTATTTTAATACACTATCAAGGCATTTGTTTGTGTTCTGGGAGGATTAATAAAGGGATCACAGGTAAACCTGAACCTGTACGATCTGTGAACAGACATGTGAACTCTTGTAATATGTGATCATGTGTCTTTTCTGCTCACTGGTGGCTGTAAAATGGATGATTTCATTAACCATGTGTGCACCAGATTTTGTCTAATTGATGTTTGTGTGTTGGTCCATGTCCTTTCATTTACGGATGTGTCTTCATGCCATCTTCATCTCACTGATGCACATTAAATGTTATCAATAGTTTTTATAATATAGACGTGTGCATTATCAGTAGTATTGGTCTGATGCTGTGTTGCAGAGTGCGCTCTCTCTCTGCTGCAGCTCTCTGTCCTTCAGGGTTGCAGATGCTTCTGGGGTCACCATGGCAACTGTTGCCAAGAGCTGTTGCTATGTGTCTGCATCTCTGTGGCAGAGAGAGAGGTTAGATAACAGGTTATTATATAAACATGGCTGATATGAACATGAAGCAGACTTCAGATGAACGTCAGCGCAGGTTCAGTTTGACCTTTTTCTTTGTCCTGATTTCACATAATGTAAAAGACATGTTGTTTATCATTATCGTTGTTTGTGGAGGCGGGTAAAGTGACAGCAGAGACATCAGTCAGATAACTGTGGAGCAGAGCGCCCTCTACAGGTCAGCTCGGTCCTCTGGTCATTATCGATGCATGTTTGAGGTCATGTGTCCAGTAAAATGGAGAAATAAATCGGCTGTTTTTATCAATTAGGAAGCATCAGCAGCGTCGGCTCACAGCGCCCCCTACCTGCAGTCTGCGTCAAACTCTGAAACATGACTGAAGCTAAAACAGAAGCAGTTCATGACACAGAAGATTTTAAAACTGGACCCTCTGCCGCTCCGTACATGTCCATATTATTTCTCCATCTGAAATCCCTTTCACTTCTCGTACGAACAGATTTGTTCTTAACTTGTGGTTTACAGTGAGTTTAGAACAGTTAAGACACGATGCAGGCTGTATGTAGTGCTACAGCTGTTTTTATTAACTTACAAGTCATTTAGAAAAATCAGTATTTTTATTTTTCTGCATCTGTCAAAGTTCTCAGAACTTTAAACTCTGTGTTTATGTTTTAACAACTAAATAAAAGTGGTTATATTTAGTCTTCCAGGTTTCCTTTCAGAGTAACTTTAGCTGGATGATGATCATTCATGTGTTGACAGCTAACACACAAAACATGTCAGTCCACGTGTCTTTTCTCAGGTTTTTAGTTTTTGACTTTTTGACTGTTTGAAGCTGAAGCAGACGGCAGGGATTAGTTTTTCATCCAAGCATCTCCCCCCCGGGTGGTGCAGTCTGCTCCCACACTGAGGATTACTGAGAGAGACTGAGATGGACTGAGGGACAGACAGAGTGGGTACAGTTTTACTCGTAAGTGTCCTCTGAGCTGATGAAAGTGTTAATTTGCTCACCTTCAGTCATCACAGTGAGCTCAAAGCACTGAGCTTAATGAGCAGCAGCTAGCATTTAGCATTTCTTGCTCTGGGTTTCGCCTCTCAGGCTACATTCTGTTTGTAATTGGGGTTTTATGCGGCCTGAGAAAAAGACCTGCACAACATGGATGTGTGTCAGGTAAAAATAAATATGAATTAATCTGAATTTATTAATATTTATTTATTTATTGTATGTTCTAAGGTGCTGGAAGTGAACACCAGTAAAGGACAGTGTTCTTTGTAGTACAAATGCAAATAAACATAATTTATTTCCAAGGTTTTCCCTCCGTAATTCTAATAATAGAGGTTTACACAGCATTTCTTTTTTATGCTGTAAAAAACTAAACCTTGTCCTTGTCTTCAGGGGATGATTTCCACTACTTTAGGTACCTCCTGACTTTTCCTCTTGCGCCACCATCAGGACAAACTGTCCACAGGAAAGAAGAAGATGCAACAGGCAGATTGGGAAGTTGACTGTTCCCCCTCGTGTGGATGAACCCTTCAGATGTGACTGTATGAAGCCTGCAGGGGCTGGAAACAGGACTGGACTCTGGTTGATGTCTCTTCTTCTTTGGTGTTTCAGCTGCTGGCTCCGGCTGTGGATTGGTTAGACTACTTGTTGTCCTCTCTGTCTCCTCTGGAGCTAAACGACACTGAACCTGTCGTCCTGTACGCCAGAGAGTACCTGCAGCAGGTGTCTGACCTCATCAACAAGACCGACCGCAGGTGAGAAGCCACTGCTGACTACAGGTTTAGATGTAGTCCAGTATCACATAGTGTGTCAGCGGACTCTAACTTGTCTCCCAGTCTGACCACCTGTCTGCCTGTCTCTCTCTGCAGTCTGTTGAATAACTACATGATGTGGACGTTGGTTCAGAAGAGTGTGGCCAGTTTGGATCAACGCTTCGAGAACGCTCAGGACAAACTGCTGGAGAGTCTGTACGGGACCAAGAAGGTACTTATACTACAAGTACTACTACTGTTACTGCTACAAGTACTGCTATTCTTACTGCTAGAGCTACTGCTGTTACTGCTATATATATATATATATATATATATATATATATATATAATACTACTACTGTTACTACTACAAGTACTGCCACTCTTACTGCTAGAACTACAAGTACTATTACTGCTAGAACTACTGCTACTACTGTTACTGCAATAAATACAACAAATACTACTACTGTTATAAAGAGTCGGTCTAGACCTGCTCTACTCGAAAAAGTGCCCTGAGATAACTTTATGATATGGCGCTAAATAAATAAAACTGAATTGAATTGTTACTGCTATATTACTCCCAGTACTGATACAGTTGTTTCTTTTACTACAGCAGGTATAAGTACTGATACTACAGTTATTACGGTTGGTAATCCTTTTCCTTGCCAGACGTTCTCAGAGTCCCAGTCCTGTTGGTGGAACTTAAACTGGTTCTAACTGTCTCTATCAATGTCTTCTTCTTCTTGGCTTTAATCGGTTCTAACTGGGTTTAGCTGTCTGTAACTGGTTTTAGCTGCTTTTATCTCACCTCCCACCAACTCTCTGGTTCTATTCAGCTATATTTGGCTCCTTATGGTTCTAACTGGAAATAACCAGTTCTAAGTGGTTTCAAATGGTTGTAATTGTTTTTATGTGTTTAGCTGGTTCTAACTGGCTAACTGGTTTTAGACCATATGCAGCTACCACCTGTGCTGGTCATAATGGGAAAGCTAATGAAAAAGACAGAAAATAACTGGTTCTGGCTGGTTTTAATTAATTCTAACTGATTCTACCTGGCTGTAACTGGTTCTACCTGGCGGTAATTGGTACCAAGTGGCTTTAACTGGTTGTAACTGGTTGTGGTTTGTTGCAGTCCTGCACCCCCCGCTGGCAGACTTGTATCGGGAACACTGATGACACTCTGGGCTTCGCTCTGGGAGCGCTCTTCGTTAAGGCGACCTTCGACAAACACAGCAAAGAGATCGTGAGTCACAGCGTTGTTTACTCCTGAAGGAATAATGATCATAATCCTGCCTGATGGTCCTGGATCTGATACAGGTCTGGTCTGGTCATCACCTGTCCTTCTGTCTCTCTCAGGCCGAGGAGATGATTAATGAGATCCGCACAGCGTTTAAAGGAGCTCTGGACCGACTCAGCTGGATGGATGACCACACGAGACAGGCTGCTAAAGACAAGGTACGCAGACAGATGGACTGACAGGTAGACAGACGGGTAGAGTTAAAGGTGCTGATTGGTCTAACTGTTTCTGTTTGTCCCTCGTTAGGCAGATGCGATCTATGATATGATCGGATTCCCAGAATTCATCCTGGACCCGAAAGAGCTGGATGACGTTTATGACGGGGTGAGTGACAGCTGTTAATCATCACTCTGTTCTACCTGTCTCCCTGTTCAGGTATTCACCTGCAGACAGGTAGACCAGGGAGACAGGTTGATGAGGGGAGGGTTTGTTTTAGTTTGTTGTCCAGCAGGGTTTTTATTCAAGAGGTTGGTGTTTGTATTTGTGGTGTTCTGCTGCCCCCTGCTGTCAAACACCATCATCAACATATGTTCTAACTGTTGTTTGAATTGTTTCAGTACGAAGTGTCAGACGACAGCTTCTTCCAGAACATGCTGAACTTCTACAACTTCTCATCCCGTGTTATGGCTGACCAGCTGAGGAAGACTCCCAACAAAGACCAGTAATAAAGATTCATCATTAAAGTCCAGTAATGCACACCAACATACTGACAAACACACACAAATCTAATCAGGGGTCATATTCACACAACAGTTTCTCCTAACTGAGTCGCAGAGACTCAAGTCACCCAGCTGCTGCAGGGAATCTACCTCAAAAATACAACCAGAATCCACCTTTAACAGTTCATTAGGATCCACTCGGCTTACCAACACATCAAAACATTCCAATAAATCATTTTAATTATCGATTAATCTCTGGATGATTTTTTTCCGATTATTCGTCCTGTGAAAAAAGTGAAAATGGCATCACAAAATGTGTTCATTCTGTGTTGTCCTCTGAATCTATCTAGTCACTTGAATCCTGATTCCCTCTCTTGCTCCTTTGTGTATCAGGTTCGTTCAACTTTTTTCCCTGTAGTCATTTGGAGCGCCATCTTTGAATGTGATATCCAGGTCTCTTTAAGACATCCGTGGTTAAAACTGTTACAGTAGCTGCATGTTGTACAGCACACGTGCTGCTTTCTACCTGCTTGCTTGCTCGTTGCTCTTGTCTTTATAAATACATTGGTTATCTGATTGCCATTGTGTTTTAGAAGGAGGTGGAAGAGGAAGTCTTTGGGTCAGTGGCACTGCTGACCAATGAATTATCAACAAAGCTTGCAGAGGGTGCAGCCACAGACCTTCATGTTTCAAATTTCAAGAGGCATGTGCAGGGTCCTCAAGACAGCCGCTGTTGTGTAGGTTCGCGGGTGAGCGTGAGAAGCCTGCTGTGGGCCCCAGCAGTTCTCTCAGTCCCTCAGCAGCTTTGTTAAAATCTGAGGTGGAACTGTGACATTTTGAAGATACCTGTGAATACGACCCCTGGGCTTTTTCACGGACTGGTAGGACCACAAATTAACTCTCCTCTCCTCATCTCCTCTCCTTGTTTCCTCCTCTCCCCTCTCCTCTCCTCTCCTCCTCCAGGTGGAGTATGACTCCTCCTACAGTTAATGCCTACTACATGCCCACTAAGAACGGCATCGTCTTCCCTGCTGGGATCCTACAAGCTCCTTTCTACGCCCACGACCACCCCAAGTCTGTTTACCTCTATATTTACCTGTCTGTCAGGGACTTATTGCACATTACTTACACAAGTGATCATTCATGATATGTATAAGAACATAATTGATTGACAGGTGTACTGGCAGCAGAGCGGCATACTTTACCAACGTAGAGCAAACTGTAATATTAGAGAAATACGAAGAAATTAAACATCATCCAGGCTAAAAGCAATACAGCTGCAGGTGCTGAATGGAGGAAGGACAGCTGGCAAGAATATCACTGACTGTGTGAAGCGTAAATTAACAGGTTTATAATATCACTGCTCCATCAGTAGTATTCCATTAAGTTAATGTGTTGCTTGTATTCTTATGAAGTGTATGACAATTGTATCCTGATTCTTTCAGCTGCAACCCCGGCGGTGTCAAACGGACTTGGGAGCAAATAAAAAATAAATATAAAAACATAATTTAGCGGTAAATAGGCTGACATTCATCTCTTATAAGTACAAAGCTTTAGTGCTTCAGTCAGTCTCTGTTGTACGATATCGGGATCCAAAAGCACAATGTAATGGCTTTGACTTTGCTTGCAAGAAGGTGACACAGATAAGTCAGTCAATCCGATGAGAATCTATCTCTCAAAAGTACCACGTACCGAGCTCCACTTCTTTTCTATTGGTGATGTCATTTTCCAAGAGAATTGATTGGTCAGTAGGCTTTTTTACGCGTTGATCTGTTATCTCCAACATAACCTGCTCCGGAGCAGGTTAGGCGTGCAGCATAAGTTACCATGGTGATTTACCCTGGTAAGAAGTGAACCACCGTTGTAGTACTGAAAACCCAGAGTTAAACCTGAAGTTACCTTGCTAACCCCAAATCCTGTTTCGTAGTACAGGCCTCAGGAAGCTTTTTGTTCATATTGTGGCTGTAATGAATTCTGCAGCCTCTGGGGGGCGCTGCCAGGACTGCCAGTCTCTGGTTTCTGGACTCTTAAGGTCTTTTTAGAAACTTGTATAAACTGTGTATCTTTGTGTCTTCAGGGCGTTGAACTTTGGTGGGATCGGGGTGGTGATGGGTCATGAGCTCACACATGCCTTTGATGATCAGGGTGAGTCTGGATCTCTGGTCCTGTTTACTTCCTGTCATGTGGTCAGATCCTATTGAAGGCAATGATGTGTTCACTGCACTCTGACTGTGGATGTAAATGTGAAGGCTTATGAAGAAACAGTCCATCCATCCTGGTCCTCAGTACAGCCCTGTGTTTACAGGCAAAGACAGAGATTTTCAGTCTAACCTTAGCTGAACCGACCCCTTTTGTTAGGATGTTATTTTAAGTAGAAGAATAAGTGTTTTTAAGTGTTCAGAATAAAATGTATGTGACTTTCTAGGTGGTGGTAAGAATGTTTAAAGTGTTCCTACATGATTCTGCCAGTTATTGTGGCCAAAGTTTATTTAATTATAATTTAGACCCCAAATACACTGACCTCCACAACGTCCATCTAATGGCATTTGGACATTATGGCGACAACAATTCTACTGTAGAGAAGAATGGAGGAACAGTTAATTTTGTTCATCTCCGAAATCCTGGAGTTCAGCAACTTTACTCTCTGATCAGGAAATATGAGAGAGGACGAGGATACCGAGTAGAAAGTTAATTGTTTACATTAAGATGTAGCCTGTAGCATCGTCATTATCTGCTCTGTAGGATTATTTACCTTCATTCTGAGCACTACCTCACGCAAGAGTAAGTGTTCAGGTTGGTCGTTCAGGTGTTACCAGGTGGTTGTTACTTGGTTTCTTTGACATTGTAAGTGGTTTCTAGATGGTTGTGGATGTTTTCAAAGTGACTACTAGAAGATTGTAAGGTGGTTTTTCAGGGTTATTGGGGTACTGTACTGTGCAGAAACGGGGGGAAAATTCAAACCTATTTGATATATTTTTGTCAGTTATCATTCCATCAGTGATCAAAATGATTCCATCTGCATCTCAAATGACCTTGAGTTGGTTCCTGAACCTGAAGTTGCCATCTGCCATGGTTCTTTCACTCCGAACGCTGAACTTTGGCTGATCCATTAGTTTAATGTGGATGTTTGCCTTACAGATTCCTCAGTATTTGTTAGATTTCCATGTATCAGTCATATTTGCCTCTAAGATGTTGATGTGAATTTCATTTAGAAGGACAGTGAACACAGCAATAGATTATCACGACAGAGAGAACTGAATGAAAGGGTAAACGGTGAACTATTCATTAAGACCTCCTCCCTCCCGCCCTCAGGTCGTGAGTATGATAAAGAAGGTAACTTGAGGCCGTGGTGGCAGAACTCGTCGGTGGAGGCATTTCGTCAGAGAACAGAGTGTATGGTGGATCAGTACAGCCGCTACCTTGTCAACGGAGAACACGTCAATGGAAAACAGACGCTCGGAGAAAACATCGCCGACAACGGAGGACTAAAGGCTGCGTACCATGTTAGTATGAACGTGTTACATCAAAATGAACCTTACTGAACCGAAATATACGATTCTGAGATACCAGAACTTCTCATCTTACCATGTTAGTGTGAACCCAGACTGAAGCATACTCATCTGAACTGAACTGTGCTAGAGTACCGCATCATACCATATCTTTCTCACATAATGACGACTAATAAACTGATGTTTTTTCTTCAGGCCTATCGGTCATGGGTCCAGAAGAGCGGAGAGGAGAAGAGACTTCCTGCCGTCAACCTGACCAATGATCAGCTCTTCTTTGTGGGATTTGCTCAGGTGAGACAATGCTGTCAATCGATAACATCTCAGTTACCCTCTCAACAGAACAGTGTCCCACAGGATTCTATACTGGGGCCACTTCTGTAAAAAATAACCACCCTGCCAATCAGGACACGGCTAACGTGAACACCATGTGGACGTTCAGTCTGATTATCAGGAGACAACTAGCAAATGGTCTAATGAAACTGTGAGATGTCTCCTGTTTTGTGTTTTTCAGGTGTGGTGTTCAGTTCGAACACCAGAGAGCGCTCACGAGGGCCTGGTGACCGACCCCCACAGCCCCCCCAGATACAGAGTCATCGGCACGCTCGCCAACTCTCCGGACTTCAGCCACCACTTCAACTGTCCTGCAGGGACGCCCATGAACACCGGGAGGCGCTGCGAGGTCTGGTAGACAGACTGAAGAGGATGGGTGGGGGTTAATTAGGTCAGTCTTTTAATTAACAGGTCAGTATGTTAGGAAAGTTGTCTGTTATTCTGCAAAAAATATTTAGTTTGTTAACAAGTCAGATTGTTAATTGACAGGTGAGTTTCTTAATTAACTGCCTGGTTAGTGTCTTAATTAGAGGAGTTTGGTCTGTTAATTATCAGCAGTTTACCTGGAGGTGATCAGGTGATCTTTAGGGGCGTTGCAGGTGTAATCTTCAGTTTCATACAGTTAATATAAATCTGTTAATTAGAGACGATCAGACTAACTTCCTGTCTGGAAATTAAATGGACTCAGTGGACTTCACACACAGACACGAAGGACTGATGAAGATGATGATGATGAAGCCACATGGGATGATGTTGCTGATTTCTGCTTTATCACCGTTATAATTATTAATGGACTTTTGTTCGTGTGTCTGTCTGTATGAAAGAGCTCTGTATCTCTCTCTGATGACATCACTGTGATGACCTCATACAAAGTTAACTATTACATCATCAGTCATGGCCGTGTGTGTACAGATCAGTTTTAATGACATTTTCTACCCCTTAAAGGGTTCTTAAACCATGTAGATAATCTAATCTAAAATCTATTGATTATCACCTTAACATCCCATTCAAATGACCTTAATTCAGTCAGTATTACAGGGTGAGTTAATGGAATTTAAAGTAGAAGTTAAGGGATGTCAGTTAAGCTTCTGTACACATTAACGCACTCCACATGACGACACTCGGGTTAATTAATGGGTCACAATAAATCGGGTAAAAGTTACTAAATGACATTTAAACTTTGACCTTAACTGAATGATTAAGGTAAATTAAGAAAGGGTGTCATGTTTCTTGGTCACATGTGAGATACCTTTTAATATATTACAACCTGTTAATTACCACCTATCCCTTTAGAAATACCTTAATTAAATCATTATTATCCGTCATTTTAAGTTACAAATTAAGGGATTTAACCCCACAGTGTAAATGTTAAGTCTTCAAACTTTTAAACACTCACCATGTCAACACCCAGTAACCACTAACCACTATTAGTGTTGTCATGGTAACCGATAGAACCTCACATCCAGCTCAGTGTTGATCAGTCAGAGTTAATTGATATCAGTGGCCTCAGAGGTGGGGGAAAAAAGCAAGCGCCTTAAAAATTGGATTTTATTATAAAACTGACTTTGGAATATTGCCTTAAAATTTAACTGAACGCCTTAAAAAGTAAAATAATCAGCTGTTTGTTGAGTTCGTTCAGGATCTAAACTGAGCGCGAGGCGTTCAGGGTCTAAACTGACCGCAAGGGGGCGTTCAGGTTGTTAAAAAGTTAATAAGTTAAATAGTTACGACTAAATAAATAAAAACATTTTTTTGTTTTATCTTTCACTGAAATGATATTTTTAGCAGTCTGATGAATGCAGACCCTGAACACACCACCCCCTTAATGTCAGAGCCTCGAGAGCAGACAGCTGGACCAGTGATATAAAGATTATATGAAACATGATGATGAAGAAATAACGTATTTAACTTGTAATACTGAGGAAATATAAAGTGTGTAAAAGTGTTTCAGTCACATCACAGATCAAACCACCAGTTTAGTTTAGTTTAAAGACGTTACCCCAACTACATTACCCAGAACCCCTTAGTGTCACAGTTCAGCGCAGGTACCTGAGTCTGCCAGCAGGTGGAGCTGTAGGCCTGCTCACCTGAAACACAACCTGAATATTCAGATGTTAAAGTTCGTTTCTCACAACACTACACACTGTGTGCTGTCAATCTGTGTGTGTGTGTGTGTTTGCTTCGCCTCCTGATGACATCACTGTCCTGATGACATCACCGTCCAATCCCATGCAGCTCCTGTGTGTGCCGTTGTTTGTTCAGCAGAAGAAGCTGCTTCCTGCCAAAGACGTTTCTCTGTGTGTGTGTGTGTGTGTGTGTGTGTGTGTGTGTGTGTGTGTGTGTGTGTGTTGTATGTCTATCTTTGTGAGGACCAATTTCAGTTTTAAACCACCATAGTGAGGACATCAATGCATTGTGAGGACATTTGGCTGGTCCTCACTACTTTACAGGACTGTTTAAAGGTTCAGGTTAGAAGCAGGTTTAGGTTCAATTCAGGGGGCTGGGGGGGGGGTGCATTATGTCACTGAGGGTCCTCACAAGTATAGAGGTATAAATGTGTATGTGAGGGGTCTCAGCTGTGTAATAGTCTGTGTGTACAGTAGACGACAGTAGATCTGATGTAGAATAAACTCAGCTTGTTGAAAACTGTCTCTGTCCTGAAGGGGGCGTCGCCGCTCTGCTCATCCAATCAGAGAGCTGCGTTACAAACAGATCTACAGAAACATAATAAACAATGAACAAAAAAAAAGTCTTGGTCCTGCTGTGATTATTAAATCTACACACTCATCACATCCACAATACTGCATGTCTCACCTGCTTTACTTCAAAATCAAGTATCTGGAAAAATACTCCACCACAAGTAAAAGTCCTGCAGGACAAGTACAACAGGAGTATCAGTAAAAGTACTCGTATGCATATAGACTGTAAAAAAATGTATATTCTTTGTGTTGAATCCAGACTGGACATGTTGATTCTACTATATCACTTTATTATGAACGCAGCACTTTTGTCCCTGCCAGGATCCTGTAGGACTGACAACTCCGTGTTTCCACTGATCTGATTGGTCAGCAGTCAGATTTTGAGAGTATTACTACACGGTGGTATTTCTAAGATCTGCTGCAGTTTTTCTGTTTGACTTTTTGTTTTTTAGTTTCTGTAGTTTTCTTTTTAACACCTGACAGGAACAAACTACAGGTGAGTGTTTGTTTTTATGACAGATGACACGGAGGCAGGGGGCGGGGTTAGCGCGAGGGGGCGGGGCTTACAGGGGTCAGTCTGCAGCTGGAAACTGAACACACACACACACACAGAGAGAGAGAGAGAGAGACAGCTGCTCTGATCCGATCCGAAGCTGGAGACTCACCTGAGCCCGCACCGACCGCACGCACAGGTGAGTCCTAATGTGTGTGTGTGTCAAAAGTCTAGAGACACAAACAGTTAATGTTCATAAAGAGATGAAACTGAAAAGTAAATTGATTAATACGTAATCAATACTGTTGATGAAGTTCTTGTGTTTGATGGATCAGTTGATTGTTCTGTGTTTTGGTCTGAACTCTGAAACTGACTTCCTGTCTTTCTGAGTATTTACTCTCCAGGTGTTACATTTCATATTTATTAATTCATTTATAGGTGATTAATAATATTTTACTGATCATTTCCTCTGAAGGTTCCTGGACAGAAATGTGTCATTTGGAGCAGATTATAAAGAAAATGTTGATTAGAACAGTGAACATTGATTAGAGTTTATTTGATTTTTCATATTTGCTGAATTATATTTTCACAGAAAGGTGAATATTAAACTTCATTAAGCTGCTGTTTACCAACTAAAAGATGCAACTTTAGTGAAACTGTTTAACTGATAGTTGATTGGAATTAATTAATTGTGCCAACTGACAGTGTTGGAGGAAGTACTCAGATCTTTTACTTCAGTGAAAGTACCTCACTGTAGAAATACTCTGTTCCAAGTAACAGAGTATGCAGTGCAGTGGAATCGTATCAGCATCAAAATATATTTAAAGTACCAAAAGTACAAGTACTCATTATGCAGAATAATATATATGATATTACTGGATTATAATTATTGATGATTCATCATTTCTGCCGAGTCATGTATCCGTTTCCTCCTGGGATCAATAAAGTCTTATTGATATAATAATAGTTATTAGTTGATTATATTTTGTTTTAATAATCTGAATCTGTAAAGTCACTAAAGTTATCAGATAAATGTAGTGCAGTAAAAGTACAATATTTCCCTCTGAGATGTACTGCAGTAGAAGTAGAAAGTAGCAGAACATGGAAATACTCTAGTAAAGTACAAGGACTTCAAAATTGTACTTAAGTGCAGTACTTGAGTAAATGTACTTAGTTACTCTTCAGTCTAAGTTTCCCGCAGTGAGAGCTGAAGGTGGAAGTAAAACCATGAAGTTCTTCTCTAATGATCAGCTGTCTGTCTGGTAATCAATAAGTCTTATAGCTGATCATCTTCAGTCTGAGCAGCCGTCGAAACACACAGACAGTTTAAACACATAAGAACCTTCAGATTGGTATCTAATCATATTGATTATTAAAAGGTTATTTTTCTATTTCATCTCATTATAAACTGAATCTATCAATCAAACTTTATTAGTCCAGCAGCCTTCACACAGATTAATAATATAATCATAATAATAGAAGAAGAAAAAGAAGAGCAGGTGAATGTAGAGACGTCAAAATGTTAATTATGTCTATAATGAATTAAATATTAAAAAAGAAAATAACAGCCATAAAAGAGGTTTATCAAATAAAATATAAACAGGAAGCCATCATGTATTGATGGTTATTGATTCAGACCAGCTGTTTATTAAAATGTGTGATCAGAGGAAACAATCAGCTGATTGATTATTGATGGAAGAAAGATGAGTTCTGAATATTTCAATAAAAACAATCATTATTAATGTGTGTTACTGTTTCACACAGAGAATAATGCACACATGTAAATAAAATGATAAAAGTTCATTGAAAGCATTAAAGATCAATAAAAACAGATCAAACAGGTTGGAGGAGATTAAAGGTGAATGAAGTGCGTCACCTGATCACTGAGAACCCTGCAGCCAATCACAGCCCTGCCAGCTGGCACCTGTCCAGCGCTGGGAAGTCCTGTTTCCACTAAAACACTCATCAACGTGGTAAACTACTAGCTTACAGTACATTTACCCAAGGACTGAAGTACAATTTAGAGGTACTTCACCTGAGTACTTTCATGTTATGTTACTTTCTACTTCTACTGCAGTACATCTCAGAGGGAAATACTGCACATTTTACTGCTCTACATTTGTCTGTTAACTTTAGTTACTTTACAGATTCAGATTTTTGCACAAAACACATAAAGAACTATAAAATATGATGCAGTACTTTACCATTAAACTGAGCAGTAGTGTGTAAAGTACCTAAAACATCCTACACATCGACACATTACAGCATTAAGTAATAATATGCAATAATACCATGTCACATTAGTGTATTATTCATAATAATACTCTGAAAGGAAGTGTTTCTGTGTAATAAATACTTTTGATACTTTCAGTACATTTTGAATGCAGGACTTTTAGACTATGGTATTTCTACTTTTACTTCAGTAAAGGATCTGAATACTCTGCTGCTCTGTACTTATTAACTGTATTAATGTCGGCCGACGTCTACGATGTTACAGTTTCACGTGTTGCTGCGAGATAATTGATTGACAGGTGAGCAGCAGGAACTGAGGGGGGCGGGGCTTAGTCAACGATTAGGTATCGATCATGTTCAGTGTTCTTGCTGTTCTGTTAGTTTGTTTGTAATAATGTGATGAAGCACAAATACATTTAGGGACATGTACGACGTAAGCCGAATATTAACTAAGTATTAAAGGTATTTATATAATATTTATGTATATGAGTATATATTTCTGTTCTACAGTTCTGTTCTAGATTCTACAAACACTCGACACGAGTGTTTGTAGAATCTGTGGGAGGACGAAGGAGGTGAGGGAGGATGAGGAGGGGAGGGGAGCAGAGGGAGGACAGCGCCACACTCATCGCCATGGAAACCAAGCCGGAGAAGAACTACGGCAGCATCCCCATGGTAACAGCTATCCTATGTGACCTGATCAATGACACACACTGATTGGTTATTGGAAAGATTAAAAGTTTGACATTTATCAGTCCAGAAAACAGAAGGAGGCAAAAGTGAAGCGAACAACGTGTGGAGTTCCTCAGGGAAGCGTTCTGGATCCTCTGGTGTTTCTGTTCAGACAGATTAAAGCAGCTTCTCAGCTCTTTATTAAATCCTCTGGTTCTCAAGAAACTCAACCAAAATCCTGAAATACTGAATTCAATCTGTCAGTGCAAACCAAAAAAACATTTATTCCACAGTGAAGCAGCTCCTTGTGTTTATGCAAAACTTACAACTAAATATATTACAGTTCTGTCACAGAACACATTATCTGTTATTAGCCACAGCCAGTAGTTTAAATATAGTTTAGAAAAATAAAGTCAAATTCCCCCTAAAATTTCATATTTACTTTATTTGGTAAGCCATTATATTTTCTGCAAGTCTCCTCTGGAATTCAACATAAACTCATTACGACTAACTAGTTAACTAACTAGTCGCCTCTGGTTTTTCTATTATTACAGCCAGATTACTGAGTTCTTTCCAGGAAACTTTCTAGGAAATTAGGGCCTCATAAATGCAGCGTAATCATTTCATTCCCCAATATGAAGCCGTTTTAAAGCTCCTCCACAGAGGCAGGAATCAAACACTGAATCCTTTATTAATCACATACTTTATTAACCTTTAATGGTAGTCACATTTAATATTGCAGAGTTTAAAAACAATTGAGTCAATATAATAATATGCTTTTAATTACAGAATATAAAATCACCCAAGGTCCCTAAAATCCTCAAATTCCAAGAACAAATACAAAAGACCCGACCTCAGAGGATCCAGGACGTGTTTAGCTTAGCTTAGCACAAAGACTGTAAACGGGGAAACTGCTAGCCAAACTTACAGACACCTCTGGAGCTGTTAGAAGGTGGATTTGTGAAACTTTTCCAGACTGAACCCTACGAGTTCAGAGACCAGAAGCGTCTCAGCTGGTTTTAATGGAACTCAGTGTGTGTTTGTTTTTGTGTGGCTGCAGCAGGAAACAGGAAGTGTGTGATGAAGTGAGACAGAGCGGCTCCACACAGTTTAACACTGACTGAGTGATGACACATTAGAGAACAGTAGATGTTTGCTCTGTACTTCCTCTCACCACCGTGTTTGTCTTCAGTCTCATTAACAACAATGGAGACATGAAGCAGCAGGAAGAGTCCAATCTGCTCTGATGAACTGTAGAAAGAACCAAAACACACAAACACTGACCGCCAGACTGGAGCCAATCAGAGAAAACTGTGACGATGAAGGGAAAGAAATAACTTTCATACTCAACCTTCTGATTTGTTTGTCCTTGTTCAGCGAGATATTTCCCTCAAACAGAGCTAACAGAGAGGAAATACTGGAGTTCATCAGGTGGACAGAAACAACAGTTAGTGCAGATTTAAGACAAATGTTTTCAGACAGGTGAGTTTTAAAAAGTCACTGCATCATCTTCAACCTTCAGGTATTATTTATTCTAATCTTGTTAAACGAGACAAAACAGGTGAAAACATCAGCCAGTGAGGTGAGAGAACTCATATGACATCATAATTCAGAGTCAATCAGTCTGTGGATCTCGACAGGTGAACATGCAGGTTACCTGTGCTGAATCCCTCTGTTACTGTTTCCCAGAATGCACCTGTTGAGCCTGCGAACAGGAACGTGTTCAGTGACGGATCGACTCGAGTCGGTGAGTGACAGGACAGTCAACAAGCTGCCATCTGCAATTTTGATAATCAATTATTGGTTTAAGTCATTTTTCGAGCCAACATTCCCAGCTCCAGCTTTCTTCTTTTCTCCGTCTTAAATCTAAGTCTCTTATATATCTTATAATAAGTCTCTTCTTGCTGCTGGTCGGACAAAACAAGACGTCACCCTGGACATTTTACGGACAAATCAATTATTTAAGTCAATTTTATTTATATAGCCCAATATCACAAATCACAAATTTGCCTCAAGGGGCTTCGATGAATCAATGAATCAAGAAAATAATCGAGACATTAATCGAAACTGAAAATAACCGTTAGAGCATTTACATTATAACATTAACAGGAGCTTTTTTTTGACATTTTCACAACTAAACTTTTAGTTTGGCGTGTGTTCACAGGTCAGCCTGATGGTGGCGCCATATTCACCCTCTGGGATAATGACTGTCAGCAGTAATCTATATGTAAATCTGTGCAGCTCTGTCTCTGCGTTACTGTGGATGTATAACTCTGATTATAACAGAAAAGATACTGTTTTATTTAAGGTGTGTTGGTGTTTCAGCTGGTTTTAAGTTTTGCTTCGTCTTTAATGTGTCAAACTGCCGGTTTGTTTCCAAGCATCTAGTTTGTTTCAGACAGAAAATATGTGTATCTTCAAATACTGTATTTGATCAACAACACATATTTGAATAATGCCAGAGCACAAACATATAAAGTCTGTAAAAATAAATCGGTGTAAATACCTCTGTAATAACTCAGATGGTACATTTTCATATTTTTGTTTAAGCTGAGCTCTGATTTATTCGTTAAAAACAACTTCCTGTGACATCACCAAGGCCCAGCCAATAGCAGATGGGTTAGTGTCAGAAATGGTGACATCATATCAGTGATGGGTTGAATCCTGTTTTCCTATTGGACAGATTTTGTGTTGGTGTGGGAGGAGCCTCGGAGCTCACAGGAGGAGGAGAATGCAGGTGTGAGCCCCTCCCACAGGAAGTGGAGGGAGAGGTTCCTGGACAAACTGAGATGCTCGGGACTCCTGCAGGAGCAGGTGAGTAAAACAAACACACCTGAAAACAGAAACTGAGCTTTGGTCATGTATACAAGTCAAACATCAGGACTCTGAGACACCTGAACAAACAGGAGTGTGTTTAAACAGTGACAACTGTAAACTGATCAGTTCTTCCTGTTTCATCATCTGTCACGACATCAGGACGTATATCGAGTACATAGATACCACTGAAGTCATTTAAAATGTATTCATACTGTATTAAAGTACAGAGGTATTTTCAGCAAAATGTACTTAAAATATAAAGAAGAAGAGCAGCAGCTGAATTGGCCCTTTAAATGTTATATTATTATTGGATCATTATTATAGGCGAATATTTGCCTTAATGTCAGACAGACGTTCACAGAGGGTGGTGCAGTCGTCAGGTATGGTGGGTAACTGGCTGTTGTCTGCGTAGCCTTGATAAGAAACATTACGTCTGTCCATTATGTGACCCAGTGGGAGCATAGCAAAGAGAAAAGAGAAGGGGACCCAGAGTGGAACCTTGTGGGACTCCAATGGTGAAGGATGAAGAGTTCCCAGCTGATTCTGAGGAGCTTCTTCAGGACAGAGGAGATTTAAAGCAGTTTCTGTGTGTCTCTACAGAAGGAGGTCCTTCAGACGAAGACGAGGATCTGTTTTGTCCTCCTCAGTGCTCCGTGGAGCGTCCTCTGTTACTACGCTGAGGAGATCAGTCTCAGAGTGCCTCTGCAGGTAAACCTCCTCCTCCTCAGAGGAAACATGTTCAGTCTCGCCAGCTATTATTTTAATCATAACCCTTTTCTGGATTTTCCTCACAGTCTTTTCATGCTTCAGAAAAAGCCAATTAAGTAGATAAATTAAAATAAATCCATTAGTAACCATGGTGACAGATGTTCAAAAGTCTGTACCATAGATATAAAACAGTAGATGTGACATATAATAATAATAACTTGCCATTCCAGGATGGAACCATATGGCAGCCATCTTACCTGGGTCCAGTTTTAAAACTTGCTGTAATTGGACCCTGTGGTGAAATAGGCTCATGTTGTCTTTATAATCCTTAGATTTTTTTTTACCAATATGCCAATACTGTTTTTATTCACAGTAATGAGCGTAAGACAACTGAGCCTGTCTGGAATGAACCAAAAAACAAAGATTCTGGTAGAAATGTGATTATTACAGCTCCAAGAGAACAAATCATGCTTTCAGTCATGAAGATAATGTCATAATTTATATTGCAGACAATGATTTTATTTTTTAAATTTTGCCTGAACTTAATATGTAAGAACTGTCTTTGGTATTCTGAATGGCTAATATATTACATTAAGCAATATCTTTAATGTAGAAATCCTAAATAGATTCAGTATTATGGCCTATATTGGCAGGCAATTACAATCAGAAACACACCTACTTTAATATATTTATTATCATAAATTGTACATAAGGAAAAGATATTTCTCTCTCACAGGGTCTGTTGAGATGATCAGAGGTTGAGAGTCTTGCTGACTGTAAATGAGTTATTGTGGTTGATAAAGTTTAGTTTTGAAGGTTTTCTTTGTGCTGTAACGTTAAAGCCAGCAGCAGAACTCCTGATGGACTCGTCGCAGGTGTCTTTCAGTCTCAGGTCCAGGTAACGTCATGGACTTTATTTACGATGATGATGAGGAGAAACCTGCAGGCTGGACCTGAACTGGAGTCCAGACCTCTGACTGGATGACTTTACCTGATCAACACGTGGATTATGTTTATTAGCTTCACTAAAGGCCTGAGGTCAGCTGACTGCAGGGTCACTGGATGTGAACATGTAACGTTGACAACATGTCGGCTGGTTGGTGTTCGTGTTGATTTGATGGTGATTTATTAAAAGAGAATCACGAGTGAAGACGAGACGTTAACGTGTTGTTTACTTTAACGTTACACTTGATTGGCAGGGACTCAGCTGCTAACGGTCAGATGTTATGTTAGGGTAATAACTTTGTTATAACCTTAACGTTACGTTTGAGCTCTAAGTTAACGCAGCTAACATTAAAACAGTGTTTGCTGGTTATAACTTAACTGTTTAGCTAAATGATCAATGCTGTTGAGAGCTAGCTAGTAACTTAGAGCTCAGCTGCTCCGTTACTTGGTGGCTGACAGTAAAGTTACCTAGTTTACTAACTTTTTGTAGTTTTAGTTGACCCACATGTAAAAAATAAACCTCTCATCTGCTCTGTACTGACGGGTGGAGCGACGCCAGCCTCCCTGGTCTCTTTGCTCCTTCAGTAAAGCTGTTAAATGCTGCACAGCTGACAAACACAGTTGCTGCTACGGAGTCAGCGTGTCCTCATAGTGTGTCCTCACAGCGTGTCCTCACAGTGTGCTCACAGCGTGTCCTCACAGTGTGCTCACAGTGTGTCCTCACAGTGTGTCCTCAGTCTGTCCTCAGTGTGTCCTCACAGCGTGTCCTCACAGTGTGTCCTCAGTGTGTCCTCAGAGTGTCCACAGTGTGTCCTCAGTGTATCCTCAGCAGTGTGTCCTCTGTCCTCCTGCAGGTGGTCACCACTCCAATCATTAACTGGTCTGAGAAGGTCCTGTCTGAGCTGTCCCTCCCCAACCCTCTGTCTCAGGACGTCCCCAACCCTCCACCTGACTACTACACCTGTCAGTTCAGGACCAACAAGCTGCAGAGGTAACGACATTAGAAACAGTCGTTGAAACATTCAGACTAGTTGAAATACTGAAAGAAGTTGAGACGGCAGTTAAAATGGAAGTGCTAAAAGAAGTTGAAATGTCCATTTAAACGTGAGTGCTGGTGAAGTATCAGTTGTACGGCTCAGAAGAGCTGAAGAAGTTTTTATTTTTCTCTTCAAAGGTGAAGATCTGAGACCTGAAAGGATTTGAAGTGTCAGTTAAAGTGTAAGGACTGAAAGCAGTTGAAGTGTGAGTCGTGGTGTAACTACTGGACTCTCAGTTAAAGAATAAGAGATGAAAGCAGGGAAACAGTGAGCGGATGTTGATCATGTGGCGTGTGAGTGCTGAAAGCAGTTGAAGTGTCAGTACGCTGTTTTCCAGCTGTGAGCAGCTGTTTGACCTGTTTTCTGTCTGCAGGTTTCTGGGCAGCGATGACAGAGAGACGTTCTTTAAGACGACGCAGAGACACCAGGTGGTGAGTTCACAGTCAGACTCACATCTTTATACATTAAATTTAAAAAAGAGACTTTCTGACAGTCAGAAAAATAAAGGCTGTGATGTGTAAAAGCAGGCGTGATGTCCATATTAAGGTATTTGGGGGTGGGTAGGCAAACATTTGCTGTTTTGCCCCCCCACCCATACCTACCATCTCCTCTGCATTGTATATGTACCTGCGCCCTCCCAGCCCCTTTGAAGTGCAGCGAACACGACCTGGCAGCTTCTTTATGAGCTCAGACACCCAGAAAACAAACAGAGCTGCTGAGCTGGAACAACACTGGCTGCCCTGAGCTGTCTGTGTGGCACTCAGCTGATTAAACACAACTTTATTTAGGAAAATGCACCAAGTGGTGACAATATAAACTAGATTTGACACGCAGCTCTGTACGAGACACATCACCAGGAGATAATGCAAATTTCCTGACAAAGTTGATACTGCAAAAACAAAACTGAGACTTTAGTCTGGAGCTGTGAGTACAGTTAAAGATTAGGTTTCTACCCCTTCCATTCAAAACAGGTTATAGGTAGACTAAAAAACAATAAATGTCATTTATTCAATTATGCCATTCGATCTAGGAAAACGAAATAATGGATGAAATGTTTTCTGCAGTTTTTGTAGGCATCAAAAATGGAAAACAACTGTGTGTTTAGTTCATGTGGCCATGTTTTCAGTCCACAAATCATCCCTTCGTTCAGTTACTTCACCCAATCTGGACAACAAAACTGGAGTTTCATTTTTTGTAGGTTTTAAAAAAGAAAATGAGTGTGTGTTTTTCTGTTTCCATCTTGAAGTGGGTAATCAAAAAAAACAAGTCAACAAAACAACAACAAAACAAAGTCTTATTTCTGTTATTTTGTTTTGTAGTGCATTCCTCCACTGCGCTTTAAGACAATTTGAAATAGAAAATAGAGATAAAATTTTGGATGAATTTTAAGGCATTCTAATAATTTCAGAGGAGAAATCCAAAAACACAAAAATCCACAAAACAGAAATAAGACTTGATTTTGGTTTTATTAATTAGATGTACAGAAGAAAAATGAAATGACTGAATGAACAGATAATACATGGACACACCTTTTGAATTTTTATTGGAAAGTGAATCTATTTTCTCCTAATCTCTGCTTCATTAATTACACACTAATACTAATTAATAAATAAAAGTTATGAATCATGAGCAGATACTGATCATGTGTTCTGATCTGAGGACCTGATGTCAGTCTGACAGGTTTGGAAAGTTTCCAAAAAGCTTCAGTACACTGGAGCTGCAGAAATCACAACATTAGATCCTGTATTGACTGAGCAGAGTTTATAGAGTCTGAAAGGAGGCGTGGTCACACACACACACGATGTCCTGATTGGCTAAGAGGTGCAGACCCACTGACCTCTCAGATTCCAGGATGTTTCAGTCAGCAGACGGATGCTGCAAGCAGCTACGCCTCCTCCTCAAACACAGTCTACAAACACACACATCCTCACAGAGCAAACTGTAAACCTTCACACACACACTGAAGATAAATATCTCAACATTACAGACAGTCAGCTTCTGAGTGCATTTCCATCCTCACAAAATTATTTAGTTTCAACCATTTTCTTGTTTTACTTGTTTTCCATAGGAGGTAAGACTAAGTAACTTAAACACACAAAGCAAAGGTAAAGTAAATAACTCATACATAGGCAGATCTACTCCGAGGATCAAACTAAAAAACTTTACAAGTGAAGTACCTCCGCCTGCCTGTAGGTGTCATTACTTTACAACAGACACTGGCTCAATATATTTAAATGTGACTATATTTAGGCCAACACAATTGATAAATGCACAAATGATTCATTATTTCTCCAGTAGGATTTCATTCATGGAATTTAGACCTTCATTTTGGAAAACATTTTATTTTAATGGTCTGTAATTTCCAAATAATTTCCTCTGATGTTTCTTGGAAATTATTATATAACTGCATTTAAATAAGAATTCCCAAGAATATAAGCAAGCAGCTGACTAAATGTATACTCAACTGAAACCCTGAAACACTGAATCATATTTGTCAACAGAAACTACAAGAAAAATATGATGAAATACAAAACTAATTTCATCACAACTAACATTATCTGTCATTATCTGTTTGAAGATCACGTTAAATATTTTAGATACAAGTACAACTTAGCAAAAAGGCAACTAATTAAACTAAAATACACAAAATCTCACAATTTATTTATTTACTAAATTTAAAGTACATTGTCTTTAGATTTTGTTCACTTAAAGTAGAAACTATTTCACAGAAAGATTTAAAAAGATATAAATATGAAGTCAGTAAGTCGTGGAGTTCCTCGGGGAAGCATCCTGGAACATCTGTTATTGTTATTAAACCTTATAGAGATTTAAAGGATCAGACCAACATTCAGGTAAATCCTCTTGTTCTCTGTCTTCTCCAGAATCAGATGAGAATATTTATAATCAGTTTCATGTCATGATGTGGTTAGCCTAGCTTAGCACAAAGACTAAAAGCAGGGGGGAACTGCTAGCCTATCTCCTTCAAAGCCCCAGAAAAACCCCAAGAACACATTTCTTTTTTTTTAAGACCAAGGAAAGAAGCCTTCAATTAAATATTGCAATGGGTCACAGAAGCTAGTGGACCAGCAGCTAGACAGAAAGTGACATCAGGACCAAAGGGTTGTTTGTTTTGGTCCAGTCCAGCTTCCCTGCAGTGACTGTGTCCTGTCCCTCCAGCTGTATGAGATCCTGGCCAGGACTCCGTATGGTTCGGTGAAAAAGGGGAGGGTGGGAATCGACCGACTGCTGAGTGAGCAGGTCTTCACTGCTGCCTACCCGCTGCATGAGGTGAGCTCCTAACCCTGATCCTAAACCCCAAACCCCAACCGTAACCTTAACCCTAATCCCTGGTCTGAGACAACTGCTACACATGTTTACATCACCTAATAGGTCATCTGATAAAACCCTGACATTTAAAGTTATAATAATGAACAAATCATGACTCTAACAGCAGCACAGGTGTCCCGACTGAAAATCAACCTGATATTCTGCAGGGTGGTTTCCAGCCTCCAACTCCGCCAGTGCCCCCCGAGTCTTTAGCTCTGAGACAGATCCTGTATGCATACTGGGCCCAGTGGTCCTGCTTCAGACGGTACCAACCTCTGGATCACATCAGGGAGTACTTCGGAGAGAAGATAGCCCTTTACTTTGCCTGGCTCGGTAAGGTATAGCAACCACACTAGTAACTAACTAACTGCTACCAACTATCCACTGTTTGTTTCAACAGTAACTGTGTCTGACTGCAGGTTTCTACACTGGCTGGCTGTTGCCGGCATCTCTTGTTGGGCTGGTGATCTTCTTGTTTGGGTTCTGGCTCGTGGCCACTGATGTTCCAGCGTGAGTATAAACTCTCAGGCTCTCACTTTAAAGTCAAATCAGTATCCCACAATCCATTGCACATCAGTGACTAGTTTAATGATGCTTTCAGGTGATCATCACCTCAGGGATTTATTCTAAACCCTGTTCTTTTCTAAGATTTTTCCTCTTGAACAGATCATTTAGAAATATGTTTCTCTCTGCTAATATGCAGACGACACTCAGCTTTATCTTCACATGATAATCTTAGTTTAGTAAAGACCCTGACAGATAACCTGCATGGTATTGGGAGTTAAACGCCTGTTAGCTATTTATTGGTAACTGTGTGTTTGTGTGTGTGTGTGTGTAGGATGGAGTTGTGTGACAGTGGAAGCAGCTTCATCATGTGTCCTCTCTGTAACATCTGCTCCCACTGGAACTACTCCAGCATCTGTATCACCTACAAGGTACTTGTCCATCCACCAATCTACCTGTCTGTAAAGGTGTCAGTGTGCTTCATCAGAACTACTTGTCAGATGGTTGAATAGCATCACTCCCACTACTTGTGTGGCTGTTGAGAACAGATAAAAACACTTTTGATTTCATGACGATCTCGAGGTAAACAGTATAAATACACTGTTCATGTTACAGAGTAATCCACCAGGAATGTGCGCTTCCATGTATTTGATGTCCAACGTAGCGCCTTGCCGGATGACATTGTGTTGTGTTGAACCTGGTTCAACTTTTTCTATGGGCGACCCTGTATGTTTTTGCCAAAAGCCCTCTGCTTTAAAACTCTGTCCTCATTCAAATAAATGTGAGTGCTGTGCTTTTTCACGCTGTACTGAAGTTGGTCTGAACTCGGACTAAAGGTGTGTTCAGACAAAGTGAAGCGAATCTTCACATTGTGTCATTCGCAAGAATTTTACTGCTGCATGGTTTGTGTTTATTCACCCCAAACAGCCAATGAACCAAATGTACAGATGTTAGCTGTAAGCTAGCTAGCCATGAACTATGAGTGTTTGTGTTTGTGTTCAGCTCAGACTGAACTTCTTTCTGTTATTTCCCTCCAGTCTCTCTCCTCTCTCGGGATACAGACAAATCTTTCACTCAAGTTTAAACATTTCATTTCATTGCGTCAATTTGCGCATAAATTCACATCTAATCGTGTCTTTACATGGACTATGCAATCACCTCTGAAATTTGCTTTTCGTTCACAGTAAGTTCAAATTACTGTCTGATTCTCTGTCTGTCCGCCTGTCTATCTCTGTAGGCGGGTCTTCTGTTTGATAACGGAGGAACAGTGTTTCTCAGTGTCTTCATGTCTCTGTGGGCTGTCACCTTCCTGGAGTACTGGAAGAGAAGTTGTTCAGCCCTGTCTCACCGCTGGGACTGCTCCGAATTCCAGGACATCGAGGTACCTGTCTCACGCCACACCTGTCATACTTATATAAAAACAAAATATATAAAAATGCTTGTGACTTAAGTTGACACTGTGCACATTATCATACGTAACTTTGACGTTATGAGTATGGATATTTGACGAACAAGGCTAAATTAGGTTGTGTTATATAATTGATAAAAGTATGATGCTGATAAATATCTTTGATCTCAAGAGTTTTTGGGAGTTCATGAATGTCGTCCTTTTGTCCTCCACAGGAGCGACCTCGTCCAGAGTTCACGGCCATGGCGCCGATGACCATGAGGAACCCGGTGACAGGGGCAGAGGAACCTTACTTTCCTGAAAGTAAACGACTCAACAGAACACTGACCGGCTGCATGGTCATCATCATCATGGTGAGTCTCCTGACCTCTGACCCTTAACCTCTGACTAGTCTGACACTGGGACAATCTGGAGGGTTTTCACCACATCCACTGGGGGTGATGACGTGGAACAATGGTTGGAGTTGCCAGATTTAAAGATAGAGTTCAGGTAGAGGTGTCAGGAAACAACATATTCATATAGGCTCTGTTTAGGAAGTACCAGTAAGTTACATTTCCTGTGTGCAGGTTGCTGTGGTGCTGATGTTCCTCATCGCCATCATTCTGTATCGCACCATCCTCAGCATCATCATCTACAAGTCTGGCAACAGCTTCTTCACTTTGTCTGTGAGTACAACACAACACACCACAGCTGAAGTGTTTCTTTAAATCTAGATAAGATTCAATAGAAATACCTGAGGCTCAAGGACGCTTCCCTGAGGGACTCCACAACTTGTTGACTTCACATTTCTGTTTCTGTTTTTATATCTACCTGATTAAAAAGTGTTTTCTGTGTGTCTGTGTGTGTGTGTGTGTGTGTGTGTGTGTGTGCGTGTGTCCAGGCTGGGAGGATAGCCAGTATTTCGGGATCTGTGTTAAACCTGTTAGTCATCCTCATGTTGTCCAGAGTTTACACCTCATTGGCCCACATCCTCACCCGCTGGGGTGAGTCACACCTTCTTACTCACCCTCCTCATCCTCAGTTTTAGTCTTAGCAACAAATAATTTAAGTCATATTTTAGTAATTAGATTTTTACTTTTTGTCTAGTTTTGATGAACAAAAACTAAAGAGATTTTAGTCCAAATCTTTAACTTAAACTGATAATAATAGATAATGAAAGTTGTGATGAAACTGTAACACAGTTTTTTTGTAGTGCTTGTTGACAAATTTAATTCAGCTTTTCGTGGTTTTAGGTGAGTTTCTTGGGCTGTTAATTTTTTTTGTTTTTCTGACTTATTTGAATTATTTAACAAGCTAATGACCTAACCAAAGTTACCAACAAAGAACCTGAAATTAAATTTATTGTTATTATTGTTATTGTTAAATAAATTGTTTTCAGACATTTGTCCGTTCTAAAAATGTTGTAAACAGTCGCTGAAAATGTTGCAAGGAAAATAAAAAACATTTTAGGAATATTACAAAGTGAGGTTTAATGATAGTTAATAGGTAAGAAATTAAAAACCTAAAGGATTATTAATTAAATTGGGGGTCCTGACAGGATCAGAGTTCATAATCCTGATGGTTTTGGGAGAAGAAGCTGCTCTTTAAAGATAATAACAACCAAGAGTCTAGTTGTACAGTATGGATTTATTCTGTGTGTACAGTTTGTGTATTGTGTGTAGTATTATTGTACTTAGTGTGTATACATATATATGTATGTATACACTGTGGGTGTGTTCAGTCAGATGATGTTGTTGTTAAAACTTTTCTTTCTCTGTTTTTCTGTCAGAGATGCATCGCACTCAGACGAAATATGAAGACATGTTCATCCTCAAAGTTTTCATCTTCCAGTTTGTCAACTTCTACTCGTCTCCAGTTTACATCGCTTTCTTCAAAGGCAGGTGAGAACTGCTTCAGCCAATCAGAACAAGGCTTAAGGGTTCAGCCAATCAGAACAGGGTTTAACTTCAATGTGCTGCTCCAACCAATTAGACCAGGCCTCACAGGTTCATCACCAGAGGCTTTTTTCTTTCCTGAATGCCAAAATCCCTCTTTTTATTTCCTCCCTGTGTATTGCCCTTTGTTTCTTCTTCTTTGTATATTTGGCGAATGTTGTTTGGCTGAAACATGAGGAAACTGAAAGGACTTTCAAAATAAAACAGATCAAATTAAAACCTAAAGTCTGCATGCTGAGTTTTGTCAGCTGGTTTGTGAACATGTTGAAGTTCAATTAGAGGAGAAGCCACAGTGCCTCCTGCAGGCTGATGATGAAAACATCCAGCTGTTTGTTCTCACAGTTCATTTATAACCTCAGTGACCCACTAAGAGGTTGGTCATAACAGACTCTGTTTGTACAGAGAGGAAGAAGTTAAATATGTGAAGGGTTTAACCAGCTGTTGGTTGTTTGTGTCTGTTCAGGTTCATTGGTTACCCTGGAAACTACAACACTCTGTTTGGAGTTCCCAACGAAGACGTGAGTCTGTCACATTGTGGTACTGATGAAGATGGTGGTGATGATGATGATGATGACAGACTCTGAAGGATAATTTCACCCAGACAGAACAGTAAAAGAGAAAATAACTTTTTCACACTGCTACTACCTGGAAACATCAGGTTAGAAATAAAAATTCCATGAATACAGATCTAGAACACTTGCTCAAGGACACTTTAATCTGACAGGACTAGCCGGACGTTGAACCACCAACCCTGTGATAAGAGACGGATCAACATCTTACTGCTTCACTTTATGTATATATATGAAATATATTTATTTCATTGAGCTCTGTGCTTTACTGCCTTATCTTTGATTGATGTTCAATTCTAGTGTCTTTTTAGGAGTATGTTAACTGTATATATATATATATATATAATGTTTATATATATATATATATATTTATATATATATTTATTATTTTTACTTTAAGTTCTTCTTCTCAGGCTGTGTGTGACCCCGAAGACCTCCTTCAATCAGAGGGTTAGAACAGACTGTATGTAGCCTGAGAGGCGAAACCCAGGGCAACAAGCACACACTGCTCTTCACTAAGGGGCCTTGAATTTGACAAATTGAAAATGGAAAGTAAACCTGAAAAACCTGCGAAAGGGAACATGGGAAAGTTGTCCCAACAGCCTGATTTTATTTCTACGTGGTCATTTTCTTTATCTTTTTCTCTTTTACATTTGTTTCTCGGTGAAATGATGTTTATTAAAGGGGCAACAACAAAATAACAACATTAAAAGATTTTTATTTCTGTGTGTGTGTGTGTTGCAGTGTGGAGCAGGTGGATGTCTCATTGAACTGGCTCAGGAGCTGCTGGTCATCATGGTGGGAAAACAACTGATCAACAACATCCAGGAGTTCATCAGCCCGTAAACACAAACACAAACACACAAACACTGATCAGAAGAAGATCAGAACTTGTAAGAACAAGATACTAAACATTTGTGCAGTGATCTTCATCTTTACCTCATGAAGGTCGTATGTTGGACTCGTGACCTTTTTTAATAAAACGTGCTGGAGAGTTTTCTAACTGAAACTGACAGCTCATTATTTGGCAGGAAGTTGAAGTCATGGTGGCAGAAGAGGAAGATAAGTCCACGGCTGAAGGAGGTGAATGAGGAGGAAGGAAAGGAGGTGAAGGAGGAGGAGGAGGTTTTTCCCTGGGAGGCAGACTACCAGCTGCTGGTCTGTGAAGGACTCTTCAGCGAATACTTGGAGATGGGTAAGTCCTGTCCAGTTGGATTTATCCTCCTGGGGCTGCCGGACGGGTGAATACATTCTCTGTGTTGTGATTGGCTGTGATGAATAGAGAACTGTGACTTGAGGTATCCTGTGAGGTGTAGTGACTCTTTGCTGTAAATCCTCCTCGTTCTCCTCAGTGATTCAGTTTGGTTTCATCACCATCTTCGTAGCGGCGTGTCCTCTCGCTCCTCTCTTCGCTCTTGTTAATAACTGGGTGGAGATTCGTTTGGACGCTCAGAAGTTTGTGACTGAATATCGCCGCCCGGTGGTGGAGCGAGCTCAGGACATCGGCATCTGGTTCCCCATCCTGCAGTTCATCACACACATAGCCGTCCTCGGCAATGTAAGACTTTCTGTGTACCTGTGTGTCTCTCTTTGTGAGGACCGGCTAGAGATTGGACATTTTGTCACTTCTTCAGAGAGATGTTTGAGGGTTAATCAGCAGCCAATGGAATCTGAACCTTTCAAACCTCCTGTGTTTTTAGGCTTTCCTCATAGCGTTCACCTCATCCTTCCTGCCTCGCCTGTACTACCGCTACACCAGAGACAGCACACTGAGCGGCTTCATCAACTTCACGCTCGCAACATCACCACACAACTACAGCCAGCAACACCAACACACATCCTGCAGGTAGGCCACTTCACTGCAGGTCCTGCAGGTCCATGTAGCGCTGCTGTTGCCAATGTTGCTGATAAAGCAAAACGAGAGGTCTCCAGCCTGTCCAATGAATGAGCTCTCTGTCAGTCATATGGCTTCATATTTACATTGGATCACTTTATTTACTGTGGATGCTTTTAAATATTTGGTCTGAACAGGAACTGTTGATAATGTTGTTGTTGTTGTTGTCCTGTGGAGGTATCAGGGTTTCAGGGATGAAGATGGTAAATACCTCCCAGAGTACTTTCACCTCCTCGCCATACAACTCAGTTTTGTCATTGTGTTTGAGGTCAGTGTCTCTCGCACATCAGTTCATTTGATTTAGTTTTGTTTTAGGAAAACATCTAGAGAGTGTGAGAGTTACATGAGCTGTGTCAGCAATAAATTACCATTCAGTGTCTGAAAAAACACAATGAAATGAAAAATGAGTGCTCTCTATGAAGCAGCCTGCTGAGTGTTCATCAGCTGATGAGGCAGCAGGTTTGGGTCCAGCTAAGTTCCTGCTGTGATCTGATGAAGGCACTTCCTGCCTTTCTTCCTCAGCATGTGGTCTTCTTCATCGGCCGTCTGATTGACATGATGGTCCCTGACATCCCAGAGGAGGTGGAGATGAAGATGAAGAGGGAGCACTACATGGCTAAAGAGGCGCTTGCTGAGAACCAGGTACACACAGAACTAATCAGTCAACAGACTTTCAAATAAAAAGTTCATATGTAGTTTGTTGTTGTGTTTTATGTTATTCGTGTTCTAACATAAATGATAGTTGATTGTGTTTTTGTACATTTCTAGTTTGTCTCAGTGTATTTTAGCACAGATAGTCTCGCAGATAGTGTATGGACCCCAGGAAGACTAGCGACCACTTTGTGGAAGCTAATGGGGATCCAAAAATGGTTTGTTCCTGTGTTGGGTTTTGTGCTTCCAGTCTTTGGGGAAAACCATGATTCCTGGTGAGAAGGACGTCCTGTCCAGTGACCTGCGACAGCGTGGATCCAGACCCTCACCACCACCGCAGAGTGACTCCCCTGAGGGAGATCCCAGAGGAACCTGATAAACCGGGCAGATGCTGAAATACAGCACAAGTGAACTCTGTGCTGGATATCTACCTCAACGTCCACATCTACCAGACTGAATTTCTCCTTTTGATCAACCACTCCGACAGATTTACAAGACCACTGTGAGACCACTACAGGATCTGCAAGAACTGTGCTGAATCCTTACAGGTCCTACAAGAACTTTGCAAGACCTGTAAGCTGTAGATCTACAAGACCGTTGCTAGACTTACAGGAACTACAAGACATCTGCTAGATATCTAGAGGATCTACCAGACCTCTGCTAGGCCTGTACAAGATCTACAAGTGCTGTGTTGAACCTCTACACATGCTCTGTAAGAGGTCTACAATATCTGCAACACCTCTTGTCTACAGGATCTACAAGAGTTGTGTTAAATCCTAAAATGTTCCTCAAGAACTCTGTAAGAGGTCTACAAGATCTACAAGACTTCTGCTGGATCTTTACAAGATCTGCAACACTCCTACAAGATTTACAGATCTACAAGACCAACAACATGTCTCTAAGATCTACAAGGGTTTTCCTAGACCTGTATAAGAGCTACAAGAGTTATGTTGAATCCTTACATGATCTTCAAGATGTCTAAGAGATCTCTGCCTGACCTCTACAAGATCTCCACCAGACCTGTACAAGATCAAGAAGAGTTGTGTTAAACCTCAACATGTTCTACAACAGCTCTACAAGACCCATAAGATGTCTGCTAAGTCTTTACGAGATCTACAAGACCTATGCTAGATATCTGTAAGATCTACTAGAGTTGTGCTGAACCCTTACACATCCTACAAGAGCTCTTGCAATGAGCCTACAAGACCTGCAAGATGTCTGCTAGACCTGTAGAAAATCTACAAGGGTTGAGTTGAACCTCAAAGTAAACAAATGCGCAGCTCGCACACTGCAGGGCTCCAATATTCACTCATTTATTACACCAAGGTGACGTTTCGAGCACAACTGCTCTTCATCAGATTAAAGTGGCAACGTATGACGCCATCTTAAATGTACACATAATACAGTCACATGATATGATCACGTGAACCGAGTCTCTAATGTGACATAGCAGTAGCATACCTTTTACAGACAAAACACACATATATCCATATATACATATAAATTACATCCATGCATATATACATATACACAAACTGAGTTGAACCTCTAGACATCCTAAAAGAGCCCTGCAAGATCTCTGCAAGTCATTTAAAAGTAGTTGCAAAGCCCCCAAGATATCTGCAAGAGCTACATGAGTTTTCCAAGAACTCAGCAAGGCCTAGGCCCTGGGTTCTTGACATACTAGACCTGTACATGACTTGCAGGAGCTTGACAAGAAAACAAGACCTTTACTATAGCCCTAAAATCTTTCAAAAACTCTGTAAAGGCCACATGAGGCCTGCAAAACCTCAGAGTTCACAAAAAGTCCAAAAGTGGCTATACAAGAATTCTTAAAGAGGTCCCAGATCTTTACAAGACCAACAAGTGCAGGAAATCTTTCATCATGTTCAGCTTCTACTAATTCTCAGTCAGAGATGTCTATTCAACTCTGCTGTCAGATTAAATTACTATAATAAATGTTGGTGGTTAAAATATTAGAAGGACTTTTGAATGTTTGTCATGATTAAATAGTTCCCCTACAGATCCCTGACCTGATTTGTATATTTTTATACACTTATAATTGTACGTATTATAACAGAAATCTAAAGAAATATCTTGTTGATAAGTTAATCTTGTGGCTGAATATATCATGTAAATAAATGTCTTACTCTCAGATGTTTGTGTTTGTCATTTCATCTTCATCAGATGGTTTAAAAAAACAGCCGATCATGTTGGAGAAACAGAAAATCATTCACATGCTCTGTTACTGCAGGAACCTCCAGACAACCTCCAGGATGGACCGGCTGCAGTTCTGCTCTGTTTCTCTGCTGTAGTATCAGTTTAGATTATATTATGATTATTCAGTAGACCTTCTGTAACAAATAAAAACATTTGTCAACCACTGTAAGTTCTGTTTTTAGTTGTAATTCTGCCCTTCACTGATCAGATTTACATGAAATTTGGATAATTCTGTATAGTGATAGTCTGGAGGTTATCAACTCAAATGATTTGTTTGACCTCCTGACCTTTCCTTTGGCACCACTATAAGGCCAAAATGTACTTCTATACTCCCCAATGTCCAAAACGTCAATATCACTAAATATATAGAGAACCAATACATAATAATACACAACTATAAATTTAAAATTGTATCAGGGACAGTATAAAATAAAAGAACAGAAAACATCAAATGTGTTTCACAGAGTATTCCAGGAGAGTTTGGTTTTCATACTTTGCTGTTACAGAGATTTTCTAATGATACATGAACATGTTTAACTTTAACTGAGAAAAGTCTCAAATTAGAATAGATAGAATAGAATAAGCAGTGCAAAAACATGCAACATATAGAACAAATATGGTAACAAAGCACCATATGATGTAGAATATATATATATATATAATAATATTATAATTTACATCTTTCAGTTCTTTTGATACATAACATTCATTAATTTAATGATCTAATTAATCATCTTGAATAATGTTTTTTATTTTCAAATACCATATGTGTAGCTAATTGTCTGGATTCAGACCTCTTTTCTGTTTTCTTACAGAAATACAAACATTGAATCACCTCTTAACAAAAAGGCTTTAAAGAACGTTTCTGTCTGTATTTAATTAATGTAACAAGAATATAAATCAACAGTCCCTTTTTCTTCACTGTTGGTTATTCATCATGGATCACATATTTGATCTCTCTGTACTTTTCCAATTAAATGAACAATGAAACAATTTTGTCAGAGGGTCTGTGTTCCCGGTCAGGCGCCCTGCGGACAGCTAAACCCGCTCTGTGTGTGACGTGTAGGACCTCCTCCTCCGACACACAGCAGCAGTAATGGCGGACTTCGACAGTTTTGATGAGCGGGACCGGGCCTTCAGCAGCTTCGGCGGCGGCAGAGGGTAAGTCTCCGCTCCACACGGCAGCTCTGCCGTGTGCCTCAAACGCAGACCCCGGCCGGGCCGTCGCCGTGTTTCCCGCTGCTGTCCGCCCCGAGCAGCGGCGCAGGGCGGCCAGGCCCCGGAGCTCGACCCGCCCTGCGCTCGATGAGCAGGGCGGGCAGGAGTGAGGGGAGGCCGAGGGGAGCGGCTGGGAAACACCGCGGTCCCGGAGGTATCAGGCTAAATGTTAGCCTGGGGCTAGCGACACTAACGGACCCATGTGGCGGGGATCGCCCGGAGCTCGAGTGGTTAAATAATGTTGATCTGTTCAGTGTTTGTAATAACGAGCCGGTCCCGGTGAGAGGCGGGACAGCAGGCCGCAGCAGGTGGAGGTGGTGGCGGAGCTGCAGCTGCAGGCTGCCCGCATGGCTGCATCATGTGCCCGCAGCTGCAGATCCATCCACGTAGCTACCAAACATGAGGCTGGATATCGATCCGGACCACTGGTTATTGGTGTAGTTAATGTCAGGCCAGCGGCTGTTTTGTGGTTCGTTATTTTGGTTGTTTATTGGCTGGAGTCTGGTGAGGGGAGCAGTGGGAGCTGTTGGCGTGTTCCAGGGTGTCTGCAGCTCCTGCAGGAGGGTTTCCTTCAGTCAGCTCATGTCTTTAGCAGCAGGGTCACAAGTTTGACTAAAAGACCTGAATACTGGTCTTTAGGGCTGAAACTACCATTATTTTCGTTGTCAATAATTTACCATCATCGATTAATCAATGAATGGCTTGATCTGCTAAACATCACAACACAGTAAACCTGTTTATCTCAGAGGTGACGTCTTGAGATGAACTGTTGCTGGATAATTTCCTGAGGACTGATTAATTGATTAGTTGATTCTGCTGCTGAAGGAATACGTTCTCCTGTTGTCTTCATAATGACAAACTGTCTCCACCAAGTCTTAGAAGGTTACGTATAAATGTAAAAAGCACTCACTTATATGAACAAATGGAAGCTTTAACAAGGTTTCTATAACATTCGCCTGTAAAAGCTTCTGTCTGATCGTATAAGTGAGGACTTTACCGTTTATATAGTTTATACTCAGAGTTATGACTGAGTAATATGTTGAGTGGGGGGGGAAGTTGCATCTGCTGGTTCTCATCTGCTGGTCATTTATTCATTTAATGGTTTTGTCTTTGGGTTTCACAACACAGAGGAAAAATACGCATCAAGGTGACGTCTGCAGGCGTCTTGTTTCGTACGACCAAAAGTCCAGAATCCAAAGAGATTAACTTTACAGAGATTTAGGCTAGAGCTCAAGCCGGAGAATGTTTTGGCATTTTTTCACAATTTTTGCTTGAAACATGACTCGAGCAATGAATCGACGATCAAAATAGTTATTGATTGTTTTTCTGTTGATTGATGAATCAGTTACTGGACTAATCGTTTCAGCTCTACAGGGAACAGATATGGCAGCGGCTTGTTTTTAATAGATGAGCTTCGTGTGAATCGGGCACCGATGTATGATGGAGTTACAGTCCAGCAGAGAGCAGAAACACTGAGGTTTAACATTCAAAGACGGCAGCTACATGAGAAGAACAGGTTTACCTGTCAGGTCACAGAGCCGCAGGTGAGCGATGGCAGTTCTGCAGTGCTGGACGAAGTATTCATGATGGGATACACAAGTAAAAGTACCTCATTGTAGAAGTGCAATTACAAGTTAAAGTCCTGCATTCAGAATTGTGTTCAAATAAAAGTAAAAGTACTCATGGGATTATATTAACGTGTTCATCACTTTAATGTTGCAGCTGCTTTTAATGACTTTATATTCTGCTGGGGAGATTAATCTATAATATCACATCATCATGTATTAGTTGATATTTTGTATTGATAATCAGAAGCTGTAAAGTAACTGAAGTTTGAGTCGTGTTTTTAAATGTCGGCTGCATCACAGAAGATGTCTGTACAGTAAATATGAAGCTACAGGAGCAGCTGCTTAGCTTAGCATAACATTTTCAATGCAGGTCTTTTACTTGGAACAGAGTATTTTCAGTGTGGTATTGGTACTTTTACTGCAGTAAACGATCTGAGTACCTTCTCCACCTCTGCTTACTAGTAGTAGAGGTAGTACTTCTACTACTGCTGCTCTCAGTTGTACGCTGTCAGTGTTTCATACTCCACACTGTCCGTGCTGCTGACAGGTGACTGCTGTATTTATATGTCGGGGGGGTGAAGGTGACGTCACCTTGTAGTTCGGGGGCCGAGTGTTTTGGGTTAAGTCAGATATTTTGGGGTGCAGAGGACAGAGTCACTGGATTTTATCTGGAAAAAGGAAAATAACTAAATCACAGAAGCAGATTCAAATGGGACCAGATCACCTGAGTAACAGTTACTTCCTAACTGTGAAGTTACTCTGTAGACTTGTTTTCTTCTCAACAGAAGCAAAGAAGGAACAAAATAATGATTTGAATCAGGAAGCATCAGTTAACAGGAGCACACTGGGCTAACAGAGAGCATCGTGTCCCATAATGCTCTCTGTTAGAGTTGGGTCCGTTTCCGGTTTTGTTGGTCCGGTCCAGTGAATGAGCTTAAACCGGCATTTGCCATTATGACACATTTAAATTAAAAAGTAGCTTCATCATCAACCGACGCTAAATCCAGCTGGTACTCCATCAGTAATGATCAATATGACGAGCAGAGACGCACCGGTTCTGATTTTCTTTCTTTCTAAGAACAAATTCAGCTGTATGTTCATAATAAAACACTGACTCTTAACTAGCTTTTGTTTTCCATGCACCAGATTACACATCTCAAAGTAAAACAGTGCTCCAGGTTTTTTTTACAAACCTCCACCTGAAAATGAGGTGCAACAGAAGAATTCAACACGGCACCTTTAGGTTGTCGTCATTACGTATCGGCCTAATGCGATCACATTAAAGTCTTTCTTCACAAACGGAAGCATCTCTGCCGTGTCGCCCGATAGCCGGTCACCGGTCATGGCCGATCGATCGTGTTTTTGGGGCCGACGAGACGAGACGTGGCAGAGTTAGTCTGGAGAAAACTAAAACTGAGCCGATGTGGCAACATTTTGGATTTGAAGCAGACGAAGAGGTGAGGCAACACTGCAGGAGACGTCCCGGCAGAAGGTGGTGATGGCGATGCAGTTAACTTGCCCTCAGGCTGAAAACACCCCGCCTCCACCGCTGCTCAGATGGGCTCCATTTTGATGTGTAGAAGAAGAAAAGTTCAGTTGTTCAAGAAATAAAAACAGGATGTGTCAGTTGTCACTCTCTGCTTCTTCTTCTTTAGTGTTTATTGGTCAGTCTCATTATGTTCCTCTCAGAGTGGAATATTATATCATTCTAAAAGGCGAACTTGACAACAGCGGTTTGTATCTGTAAGCTTAATTCTGCAAACTTGTACATTTTGTTTTCTGTCTGCAGACTCATTTTCACAGCTGCGGCGGCAAAAGTACTGACGTCCGTGTGTTCGCACAAGCTGACGGACGTCGGTACTTTTGCCCTGTCTGCCACTACAGACAGGGACTGGTTAAAGTTTACTTTATGCTAAAGCTAGTTAGCTGGCTGGCTAGGCCCATTATTAAAAAACATTTCTAAACATTTTGGGGTTTTTACCTTCCAAAAAAGTTAATGTTACATCTGACACAAGTTTATGTATTTTGTTGACTTACTGGCGGTTGTGCAGGCCTGCCAGAGTCCATGTTTCAGTCATCGATAAATTGACTGAGCGCTCCCTCGATCAGTTTTTTCTTTTTTTGGGGGGGGGGGGTGACAGTGTTAACCAGCCAACTGTGTTGTGCATATCGATTCCAAAGACACTGATTGGTCAGAAGCTGGAGGTCCCGCCCTCCCCCCCTTGCAGATACTCTGTTTCTTTTGGAAACCCTGTTTACAAAACACGCCACGTAGTGAATGTGTCAGAAGTCCGTCAGCTTGTGCGAACACACGGACGTCAGTACTTTTGCCGCCGCAGCTGTGAAACTGAGTCTGCAGACAGAAAACAAAATGCACAAGTTTGCAAAACTAAGCTTACAGATACAAACCGCTGTTGTCAAGTTCACCTTTTAGAATGATATAATATTCCGTATCAGAGCAGCTGCTGAGTCAGGTGCGACACCTAGTGGTAAAATGTGGTAATTTTTGAACATTTTTACACTGGCCCAACCCTTCTGTCTGTCTGTCCCCGTCAGGCCCCGTGGAGGCAGCAGCGGCTCCGGAGGCCCCAAGAAGCAGAAGGAGCTGCCGTCAGAGCCCCCGTTCACAGCGTACGTGGGAAACCTGCCGTACAACACGGTGCAGGGAGACATCGACATCATCTTCAAAGAGCTCAACATCCGCAGCGTCCGATTGGTCAGAGACAAAGAGACAGACAAGTTCAAAGGTCAGAGGATTTACTCACAGCAGAGAGGTTTGGTCCAACCAGGACACCGTAGCTGGATGAGTTCTGTTGTTGTGTCTTTTCCACATAACAGGGCCAGTCCTGGTGCGGATACTGGTCTTTCTGAGTGGTTCAGGTACACTCAGCTTTATGTGCTGCTGACTCAGTAAGTCATCACGTCTGAAGCAGCTGTGTGTGTCAGCTGGTCTCACTGCGTCTCCTCTCTGTGTTTGTGTCTCTTGAAGGTTTTTGTTATGTTGAGTTTGAAGATTTGGAATCTCTAAAAGAAGCTTTGACGTACGACGGCGCTGTGAGTATCAGAGTCAGCTGTTTTTAGTTTTAGGGAAAAATCTGAACAAAACAACAACCTTACTGTCAGACCAGCGTGCTCCTCTTCCTCCGACCCCGATGAAGACCACAAGCTGAAACACGGTGGTCTGACAATAAGCTTGTTCTTTATACAAGTCAAGGCAACGTTATTTGTATAGCACATTTCATACACCAGGGACCTTTACAGGCTAACAAAATACAACAAGGTGAAAAGATTTACAATATAAAAACACTCCAAGAGATCCAGACTGCTGCAGTTTAAATGAGGAACACGGCAACGGAATCAACACATCATATAAACTCACCCTGAAGAGTAAAAGATCAGTCAGATCTCCATATCCGCACTGTGTGGTGTCACTCTAACGTGACCTCTGACCCCTGCAGTTGCTAGAGCAAAGGTCATTGAGGGTGGACATCGCAGAGGGACGAAGGCAAGAGCGAGGAGGACCGGGAGGTGGCGGCTTCGGCTTCAGGAAAGATGACGGTAGAGGTACGAGCATCAAAACACCAACAGGAAGTCGCTCACTGATGCTGTGTGTGTGTGTGTGTGTGTGTGTTGATGTTGATGTGTGTGTGTGTATGTTGTTGGTGTGTGTGTTGGTGTCTGTGTGTGTGTTGGTGTATGTGTGTGTGTGTTGCTGTGTGTGTGGGTTCAATTCAGTTTTATTTATATAGCGCCATATCATAACAAAGTTATCTCAGGGCACTTTTTCGAACAGAGCAAGTGTGTTTGTGTGTGTTGATGTGTGTGTGTGTTGGTGTGTGGGTTGATGTGTGTGTGTGTGTTGGGGTGAGTGTGTGTGTGGGTTGTGTGTTCACTTCTTTTAGAACTGTGTGGAACGCGTTTGACAGTTAGTGGAGACATGTTTCAGAACAAAAGCTGAGTTTGACCTTTGACTTGGAGGAGGACTCTTCATCTTTCACGCTTCATTCTTTCCATCAGTGCATCCTCACCTCCACACCCCCTCCCCCTTTCTTTTCCTCTGATTAGTTCAGGCAGGTAACAGGTAGGACACCTGGTCTGGAGAATTAACCTCCTTCAGTCAGTTCAGCAGCTTCCTCTCTCTAACATCTCTTCTCTGATTGGCTAATGGTCATCTAACAAGCTCCGCCTCTTCAGTGATGTTCTTCTAGCTCCTTCCAGAAGGAAGTGCCGCCACCCCCTCCTGTTTCCTCCTCTTCTATTCTCCTCCTCCTCGTTTCCTCCCCCCTCTTCTTGTCTCCTTTCCTCTCCCCCCCCCCCCCCTCTCAGTGTTAAACTCCCCCTGTCCTCTGCAGGACGAGGAGGTTGTCGAGGAGCTCCCAGAGGAGGAGGAGGAGGAGGAGGAGGACGTGACTCCCGTGAGGACTTCGACCAGCCAGGAGGAGGTGCGGTCAGAGTTCAGCAGCTCAGGTTGGACAGCAGCTGATCCCAGCCGGCCAATCAGAGCGCCGCTGGGCCGCAGCCAGTCAGATGTCAGGGTGGCGTCAACTAACAAACTAAACTTGATGAAGATCAAGACACTGAACTAATGTTTATCACAGCAGCAACAAAACGTTAGCTAACGTTAATAAGTGTCCACATGGTGGCGCTATTGTTACTTGTTTTGCTTATGTCCTGAGGTTTCACTGTAGCGCCCCCTATGGGTGGAAATCCATGAAATTTTAAAGAGGTGTTCGGGGTCCTTCGGGGACCTGCACGTCCTTCAAATCTGGTTGCAGTTAGATGTTGCATTTCAGAGCTATGGTAGGTTACGTCAGGAGGCCACGCCCCCAAGACTAAACAAATAAAGTTGAGTTTGGTGAAGACTGGCAGAAATACGAAGCGTCAGAAGGGAAAAGGTGTTTCTCAAACCTAAATAAGAAATTTAGCTAAAAACACAAACTAGTCTTTAAGCGGCCCTGTGTTGGAGCTTTTTCTTTCGCTTTTTTTTTACTTTTTTAAAAGGCTGAAGGCAACTTTTTCGAGAGCCTTTGTACCAAGTTTGATTTCTTTAGCATTTATAGTAGATATAAAGATATTGGACGAGAAACGATGACCCGTCCACATCTTCTGTTGATTCTAGAAGAATCTCCACAGCAGCCACCGCCTCTGAGCCGCGTGACGTTCTGCTAAGCTAAACGACACAAAGACGCTGAGCTCAGGTGTGCAGGTTTAACCTAAATGAAGCAGTTAACCTCCGTCAGTCCCTCAGGAGGCAGGTACACCGCCTGCTTACCTGACTTTGAGGTGGTGGGAATTGAAACAGGCACTATTGACCTTTGACCCCCGTATCCTGGCTCCGCCTCCTGAAGCTGCTGGACCACTCCTTGTTTTTTCCCCCATCATGCCTTTCACCTCGACCATCTCATGCTCATTGATCACCTTACAGGTTCCAGAGGCTGCGGGACACCTGGGGGTGTCTGTCTGCTGACTTACCTGTCTGTCCACCTGTCTGTCTCTGCAGGTTTTAAAGAGGATGACTACATGGGAGGGCGGAGTCGAGGCGGTGGAGTTGGCGGCGGTCGCCCCGGTGATAGAAGGGGGGGAGGTGCAGGAGCAGGGGGTCGCTTCAGAGACGGACCCCCCCGCGGAGGAGCGACAGACTTCAGGGAACCGTCTGAAGGTGACACGACTTCCTGTCCGTCAGACTTTTAGTCGTCTGTTTATTTGATAAGTAATTCTGAACTCAGTAGTTCAGTCGTGTAGTTTGTTTTCTAAATCCAGTTCAGTCAGAAGGGACTAGAAAGTGAAGGTGTGTGAACAGACTGAACTGGATAAAACCAGAAACCCCTTCAGTGTGTAACTGTGTGTGTGTGTGTGTGTGTGTGTGTGTGTGTGTGCTACAGAGGAGCGTGCACAGCGGCCTCGGCTGCAGCTGAAGCCTCGGACCGTTTCTGAGCCGCTCAACCAGGTCGCCAACCCAAACTCTGCCATCTTCGGTGGAGCCAAGCCGCGAGAGGAGGTGATCCCCAAGGAAAAACCTTAAGAGACTGAAGGCCCTGAGGGCCGGGGGGTGGGGGGGAGGGGGGAGGGGGGACGAGAGTGAACAGATAGAGAACTTTAACTAGGAAAAACAAAAAAAAATAAAGAAATGCCAACGGGATGAATTTAAACGCCACAGTTAGCATTCCTTTGACAGACAGCGAGCAAGCGGATGCCGCCCTCCTCTTCTTCTTCCTCTTCCTCTTCTTCTTCTTCTTCTTCTTCTTCCTGTTTGAGTTCGGTTCGATCAGAATATTTATTCTTAGTCGGATTAAAGACGAAACACTCTGACACTCTGAATAATAAACCTGTAAACACAAACACAACGAGCAGCTTGTGAATGCATGTCCAAACTTTGGGTTTCTCTGCCCCGCCCCCTCACCTCCCCCTCCGCTTACTGTGATGTCATACCTGCTTCGTCCAGTAGCCCCGCCCCCCTCTCCTGCTGCCGGGTCAAAGGTCACCCACCATTTACTCTCCAACAGAAAGAAGCCCAGAGGTCAAACCTGTAAAGTCATTTTTTTTTTTTTTTTGTATTTTGTAGTCGTTCACGCCCCCTTATCCTGATTGGCCAAGTCAGAGATTAATGTTTTTTAATTTCTTTGCTGTCGCTCGTTGCCATGGTGACTCATCAATCAGATTTTCCAGCTTTAGTCAAAAGAGTATTAATGTTTTTGTCCTGAAGTCCTTCTCGGTGTTTGTTTTAATCTGCGTGTCGTCACGGGTGGGCGGAGTTTAATCTGCGTCAGGACAGACTTCTGGCCCTCGACAAGCTCCGCCCCCCAGGTACCTGCAGCAGACTCACCTGATGGAAACATTTTTTAAGATAAAAAGAATGCAGACACCTGACGCTTTACAGTGACGATGTTCTGATTTCTGTTCCCATGATGCGCTGCTGGTACGACCACCTGTTCAGGTGACGCCTCTGTAGTCGACCAATTAGATTGGAGAGCTGAGAAGCAGGGAAGACGGGTGCTGCGTTCACTGACTTTCCTCCATTTGGCTTCCCAAATAACTGTAACGCTGCGTTCAGGTTCTGTGAAGTGAAAAGGGAAAACAGTTTCAGAAAACTGACTGCTGGAAATTAATGAATTCTGATGAATAATCAAAGTTTTAATATTTAACCAAAAACATGATGATGATGAAGGATCTACAGCGTCTGTCGGTGCTTTTCAGTTTGTTTCTGCTCCTGGAAACCAAAAGTTAACTACGATCACCGAATCGGGCGCTTTTTATTTTGTCCCAGACCCCCTGAACGCGGCACAGTTTAAACAGTTGGGTCGAAGGCGAGGGGCGTGGCCTACAGTCAAGGCTCCTCTGATTGGTTGTCTCGGGGTGATAAGTAATCAGATTTAAGAATGAGACGTCCACACTGAACGCAGGTCATTCAAAAAAAACGACTCATTTCTCTGATTGGTCCGTTGATCCACCCTGAAAACAGAGACATGTCTCTCTCTCTCTCTCCTCTGTCTGTAGTTATTATTGTTGGGGTTTTCTCCTTTTTGTCTTCGTCTATATGTTGAAGACTCTGCTGTTTAACAGCTGACAGAAAACAAGAGAAGAAGAAAGAATCAAAGAAGGAAAAATGAGAAAAACTCAGAAGGTTTTTTATTTCATTTTTTCCCTTTGATCCTGATTTCTTTTCTTAGTTTTTTGATCCCTTTGTCTTTTTTCTTTTCTCTTAAATCACTCGATTTAAATATCTAATATCCATCTTAAACAGAAGGTGGCGCCAACGCTGTTTTTCACTGTTTTAAAGAAAAACAGCTGGTGGAGCGAAAGAAGTGAAATGAGAGAAGAAGACAAAGAAGTGTCTGGCCTTCCCTTTAATCCTTTATGTCTCTTTCTCTTCCTTGTTGCCGTCTTTGCTCATTTCTTTTGTTTTTACCGTTACCTTCCATCCTTCTCTCAGGCTCCTCTTGGTTCACTCACTGTCCATCGTTTCTTATCAGCAGCTGTTTGATCACTGACAGGAAGGAGAGATGAGTAGAAAAACACAGCGTTCATAGAAGGAAGGAGGGGAAGAGGGGGGGGAATGCAAGAAAAGAGAGGAAGGAGAAGAGACAGGGCGAAAAAATGTTTTTCTTCCCTGTTATGCTTAATTTTATTTTTCCCTTCCTTTTGCCCCTTTTTTCTTCATCTCTTTCTGTTCTCGACCTCTTCCCTTCTTCCATCTGTCTTTGATTGCAGTCCTGATTCATTTAAATCAGCAACCACATACTCCTGACCAGACGGTGGCGCTAACACATCGTGTCCCCAACAGAAAAGAAGAAATGTAAAGGTTTTTGTGCTGTTTTGTTGTTTCAGTTCATGTAGAAGCCGACTGCCACCTTTTTGTAAAATTGATAAAAACAGTTTTGAATGACCTGCAAAGTCTCAGTTCTTATCATTTCTGTTTGTAGTTGAAACTGTATTTTCTGCATAATCTTTGAAAGCTGAGCAGAGTGTGGACGTTAAACCTGGTCCAGGTAAATGTTTTCAGGTCTCTGTGTCAGTGTGGATCAGGATCAGGATGAGGATCGGGTCTGTAGGATCAGGAGAACAGGATTTAAACCTTCAATGGTGGTTTTGGTCGGTTTCGGTCTGCGTCGCTTTGAGAACGTTTGTGTCGCTGATGAACAGTTTTATTGGCTTTACTGTACTATAGAATAAAAACGGCTGTTTTAACTTTTTTTTCCCCCTTTTCATTTTTTTTCCTACACTGTTTATGGCAATAAATCTATCATCATACATCAACCAGAACGTGTTTGATTTCGGGGTGGGGGAGTCGTTTTTATTTTTTCTTTCAAATGAAAGAAGAATA
>SEMN01001177.1:0-17500 GCA_005408345.1 Macquaria australasica | reverse complement strand
GTGGGGTAAACCTCCCTTAACATAATGATAAATTTAACGAAGCCTGGCTCACAGCTAAACCGCTGCTCATCCTAAAACACAACTGGAGATTTTTACGAATCATCAAGAGACACTTGTCCATTCGGCTGGCATTTAACACAAAAAAACTTATTTCTTTCACTATATGTAAACCTGACTATAGTTATAGTTCACGCATTGTTTTATACCGGGTTTATTAAATCAGAGTTCTGCTACTTGAAATATAAGGCCGACTTTAGCAGAAGATCTCAGTAATATGCAAAAGTCTGTTTAACCATGTAATTTACATTATAAATGCCTGATAACGAGGCAGGAACACAAACATGTCAGTTTTTACTATGTAGTTTGGTCTACAGCCATCTGTGTACGCAACGAAAGTGGTGGATAAAGTATTTATACTTTCGATTTAAGTGACTGAGAATTGGTGTAATGTAGGTTCTGAGTAACAGGAACAACAATGGCAGATTTTACTATGTGGTTTGGTCTACAGTTGCTTCCACAGAAGAGAATTGTGGGAAAATATTTAGATTCTTTATGTCCGAGAAGGTAACAAAACTACAGTGTAAAAATACTTAATTTAAGTAAAATATTCTTTATTTAAAACTTCATCACCAGTCATAATAGTTTTAGAACTGGTTGTGTGTGAAGTATTTAATCCTTCTTACAGTGTGTATTTGTGTGTATTTTCAGGTATGTGGGCGTCCTGCTGTAGCTGGTTGTGTGTGGACTCGGTTGATGTTGAACAGTCCGGTGGAGGTGAGCGACGTCATCAGTCCTACACTAACTCGGCCTTCAGCAGTCAGCCGTCTCCTTCTGCACCTGAACACACCTGTAAGGCCTGCGGGGGGTGCTTCGACACACCTACCAAGAAGGTAACCCCGCCCCCCCCCACCTGCTGCAGTCTGATTTCTACCTGTAAAGAAACACAGCGTCAGTTCTGCTCAGACTCCACTGCCTGGAGTCGGTAGGCAGTGGTTTCTCGCAGCTGTGGTGTTCCACTCGACTCCTGTGTTTTAATTTGTCATGTGCTTGTGGTTCCTGCTTTAAATCTATATTTATTATATTTATAAATACTCTACTAAGCAGCCAGTGATCTACATTACTCTTTCTGCAAGTTGTAAGTCAGCCTGGTCCACAGCGATCTGAGTGAGGAAGAAGAGCATTGTTACAGAGTGATGAGGACTTTCCTGTTTATAGACGTCAGACTCTCAGACCTCCTCCTCTGCTGATCCAGATCCAGGGTCACATTATCCGGGCAGATTCTTTTGTATGAGTTTTCTTCCGTCTGGAGTTTCCCTGTCGTCATTTCTGATACTTGAACACTGCAAATTTGGGTACTTCCTAAATCTTCTGAAAGGTTTTAAAAAGGTCTTGAGAAAGTCCTCAGAGTCCTGACAGACTTTGACGCGTGTTCCTGATAATTCTATAATAACAAAAATGAAGAGTCCAGATCCAAACTGTGAGAAAAAGGACTTTTCCTGCAGGAACCACGGACACCTGAAATAACTCCTCCTAACTCAAAGACAGAGTTGACAAGATGATGTCATCACCAACATACCGTCAGTTAATTCAACTGCACACAGTTTGAAATATCAGCGTCCACAGAAATGTCTCTTATTTTGAAAAACAGTTTAAAATCAGTCAGATTGTTGAAATCTGTAAGAATCTAGCAGGTTATGATTCAGCTTCACCTGTCTCTCTCTCCACCTGTCTGTCAGCATGTGTGTGTGGACTGTAAGAAAAACTACTGCAGCCGTTGCTCCGCCCAGCTGGAGCTCCGCCCCCGCCTCTGTCACACCTGTCAGCGTTTCTACGGCAACCTGCTGGAGCGGGCGGAGCTGATGAAGCTGAAAGTGAAGGAGCTCAGGGACTACCTGCACCTGCACGAAGTCTCCACCCACCTGTGCAGAGAGAAGGTCATTTATTATCTTACTCTGAAAAGAAATGTTGTCCTGAGAGTCCTTGAATCCATGACCTTTGACCTCTGAGCCCCCTCCAGTTACACTGGTGTTTCCTGTTCTTCAGGAGGAGCTGGTGGAGCTGGTCCTCGGTCAGCAGCCTTCACCATCCAGTGGCTCCACCCCTGAGACCCCAACCACTGACCCCCCCTCTGTGACCTCTGACCCACCTGATCTGACCCCTCACATCTCCACCTTGACCCCAGGCCCCCCCACCCCGGCCCTGACCCCTGACCCCCCCACTGCAGAGCCTGAAGCCCCGGCCCCGCCCACAGAAACCGCCCCCTCCGAGACCGACGTTCAGGATGACGACCAGGTAAAACCAGAACAGGGCTCCTGGAAAACCTGGAATTTATACTGCAAATATATCTCTACATAGAAAAGTCCTGGAAACCAGACAACGTTCCTGGAAAAGTTTTAAATATTTCACCAGCTCACGGCCCTGTTGTTAAATTAAGTTTTGAAGGTGTCACAAACGTTCAAAGTAGTTTTCAGAGACTCAGTCAGGGTCTGGTGTTTGAGTCTGGATCCTGATTCAGTCTTTTGTCTGTCTGGTTCAGACTTGGGACCCGGAGGAGGTCCCGGTTTCGGGTCGCAGGGCCTCTCTGTCTGACCTGAGCTGTCTGGACGACATCGAGGCGCTCAGCGTCCGACAGCTGAAGGAAATCCTCGCCAGAAACTTTGTCAACTACAAAGGCTGCTGTGAGAAGTGGGAACTGATGGAGAGAGTGAGCCGGCTGTACCAGGACCAGCAGAACCTACAGGGTGAGTACCAGGACCAGCAGAACCTACAGGGTGAGTCTGCTGCTCCAGGTCTGTGTATGAAGAGACAGTTAGCTGATGGTTTGATATCCACAATTCAAGCAAAAAAGGTGAGTAGTGCGCACATCGAACCCCAGGTGGGTTCAGGTGCAGGACAAACAGTTTTTCTTGATGTTTGAACCTACAAGGTCTCGTCAGGCAAACATCCATATTAACAAAAAACAGGCTTAATATACAGAAAACCTCGACTGGTCCACCTGCCAGTAGGAGATCAAATGATCCAAAACAACACCCGTATCAGTTAGCGATGTACAGAGAAGACATATTATGAGATGAACTGTATATAATAAATAGATGAGACAGCATGCTGCGTACAGTCATTGAAAGTAGTGTACAAAAAAGAGCTTGAAGGTTCGTTCTTGATTCTCAACACTAAGTCCAACTTAAGGCCTGGTCACATGACACTTACGAGTAAGTATTACGAGTATTCACTCCATCATGCAGACGCTTCCTGTTTCAGTGCCATTTCAGGAAACAGCAGGTTGGACCGACCGTGTGTTTGTTAAACCCTGAACGATATAGAAATGTGTTTACTGAAGAGACGAGACACATCCAGTGGACAGGACAGCGTGTTCGTGTTTATTATTTAGAGACATCATTAATCCGATTTGTAGGATTTGCTTCACTCTGTGGTTGATTTTGTTGATGTCAGATGGTAAGTTGTTCTGTGTTTGTCTTTCAGCTGCCAACGCTGTGAACGCCTCAGGTGAGTTTTCTGTTTTTTGTCTAAAGTTATTAGAACATCTGATTGACAAAGATCCTCCTCACACCATCATATAATCAGAAAAATAAACTGATGAAACTCTAACAGTACAAAAAAATTAACAGCAGAAAAACAGTTCAGTTAATAATCAGATTATTTCACAACATATTGCTTAATTTATATTTGTGTGTATTCCTTTGAGTACTTCATTCATAGAGTGGTGTAAAGTTGAAACGATTAGTCGATCCACAGAAAATAAATCGGCAACTATTTTCCTAATCGATAAATCGTTTAAGCCATTAATGCCAAAAGCTCAGCTTCTAAAATGTTCTTCTGTGATATTAAACTGAATGTCTTTGGGTTTTGGACGGTTGGTCGGACAAAACAACACGTTTGAAGATGTCACGTCGGACTCTGAGAAACTGACATGGATGTTTTTTAGTTATATAGACCAAATGATCCATCGATTAATCAAAAATTGATCTGCAGATTAATCTGTAATCAAAATAATTAGTTGCAGCCCTAATGTGTTTTTTAAGACCGTAATATTGTCCCTCACAGTGCTCCATATGTCTCTGTGTCTCCCTGTAGAGTCCGGCGGTGGTGGCGGTGCTGCCGGTCTGGAGGAGAATCTCTGCAAGATCTGTATGGACTCTCCCATCGACTGTGTCCTGCTGGAGTGTGGTCACATGATCACCTGCACCAAGTGCGGCAAGAGGATGAGCGAGTGTCCCATCTGCCGCCAGTACGTCGTCCGAGCCGTCCACGTCTTCCGGTCCTGAGCGCACCAACACTGACCTGCACCCAGGTAAACCACACCCAGTATAACCTGCACCCAGGTAAACCACACCCCATATCACCTGCACCCAGGCAAACCACACCCAGTAAAACCTGCACCCAGGCAAACCACACCCCATATCACCTGCACCCAGGCAAACCACACCCAGTAAAACCTGCACCCAGGCAAACGAATGTTTGAAACCAAATGTTTTCAGTTTTTGTTGCTTCCAGTTTGAAAGGTCAGTTTTTCTGTGGTTTCAGTCTCGTATTTGTTGTGGAATAAAAAGGGTCGTCAACTGATTTTCGTTTTGTTAGTTTTCATTGATAAAATCAACACTGCTTCCAATCCCAGTCTGACTTTATTCCTCATTAACCTCTAAAAATGTCTCTGTCTCACTACTTCTTCTTCTCTGTAGGACCGTCTCCAGAGCAATAACCTGCAAACCAATCCTCCTGAAGGGACCTTCTTCTACAGAGACAGAAAGTGTTTTTATTTTAACTCTATTTTTCTAGTGTAAATAAGATGTGCAGTACGTCCGTATGAAGAATGTAAGAAGTGACTTTCAGACTGCAGAGCTGCTGTTTGAATACTAACACTCAATGTACAGACCGACTCTACAGCTTCACAGGAGCTGGATCACATCTCTGAATCATGAACCTTTAAACTCGTCGACTGAGAATCCTCTGTGCCTTCACCACCTCCGTCACCACCTCCATCACCAGCTCCGTCAGTCCCGCTCAGCGTGAAGGAGGTCTGTAAAAACGGGACAATCCCGCAGTGAATCCTGAAACTTTTGAAAAGTTTTAGCTTAAATCTACCAAAGAGAAACGTGGCTATACTTGGACAGGTGAGGAGTTTCCACTCACTGTCATCACATCGCCTTTAACTTACTGTGTTCTTATTACAGCCTATACTTTGTTTACAGTGCAGTAAGTTTACACTATAAAAATAACTAAATTAAGTTAATATACCTATAAAATCAGTGGACGAATAAGTGTGCGGTTAAAGGACGTCGTAATATGAAAGTTCCTACTCTATCAGCCTTATCTTACTGTTTACGCCAATCAGTTTATCAACGTGTTCATTAAACTGCCTTCAGATCAGATTATCAGCAGGATAATTACCTCTGACCTCCACCCAACAACACACACTGAGCCCCGCCCCCAGCCTCAGGTGACTGGTGCTACACCTTTACCTTCAGATGCTGCAGCAGGAAGGTGAACATGTTGACAGTCGAACGTCTGATGGATCTGAACGCTGCTGTTTCCCTTCAGATCCTCCATGTCCCAAAGCAGCTTTAAATGCATTTAAAACCTGATTAGCTCTTCAACGACAACCCACCTAATCATAATATTTGTGACTGTATCTTTGGATACTTTACATTTCCACACCAAAGCTGTTCAGTCTGAGATTTATGGTTGTATTCTTTTGTCAGTACATTTACAGATTTAAATCCACTTTTACGTATCAAAAATGACATTATACACATGCAGACACACGATATTATAGTGTCAGCTATTTGCTGGCACTAATCGCCCCCCATACATCAGACTAACTGCCTGAGTGAACAGGAGCCACCAGGGGGCAGTAGAGACCAGAAACACCCCCCACCAACCCTACACTGATTTTTACTTTGTGCTAAGCTAGGCTAGCAGTTTCCTACTGCTCCCAGTCTTTATGCTAAGCTAAGCTAACCATAGACCCAGGGCCATAGCTCCCTATGAGGTAATTTCCTCATAATTTTTTTTCTGGGAATTTGAGGGTTTTAGGGACCTTTTTTTTTTTTTTTAATATGTTTTTCTTTCATATTCTGTGGTTAAAAATGTACTTTTTGGGGGGCTGATTCCAGTGTTTTTAGGCTCAGCATATTCACATATGTATCAAATTTTAGGGCAATAAAGTAAAGAAATAAAGGATTCCTGCCAGTGTGGAGAAGCTTTGAAACATCATTTAGCCCTTCATGTTGGAAAATAAATAGTAATGTTCAGTAATTTCCTGATAATTTCCTCAGAAGTTTCCTGGAAAGAACTCACAAAGTTGTGAAACAGTTGTTCAGAATGTATGTGGTTGTGTTGAGTTTAAAAGCAGTTGTAAAGTTGCAGAAAATGTAATAGAACAGGAACTTAATTCCTGGCCTGGACCCATCACTGTACTGGACCTTCATCTTCTCTTGTGGCTGGAAAAGACAGAGAACAAGAGGCTTTCCTAAATGTTGGACTGTTCCTTTAAATCTATATCAGGTTTACTAGAAACAACAGAGGCCCCAGGACGCTTCCTTGAGGGACTCCACGTGTTGTTAAAGATGGAGAACAAGATGATTTATGACTCTACCAGCAGACTGTGTGTTGTTGAACAGAAACTTCAGCAGTTAAACTGGTTTGAAGTTGACTTTGTGTCTTGTAACTCTGATTGCACTAATCTGTTGATGCTGAAACATGTTGAACTTCTATAGTTACTTGTTTTGGTCAAGAAGAAGAAGTTGTTCCAGACAGCCAATGCAGGAGAGATATTTTGTCCTTTTGTTTTTCTTGAGTTTTTGTTCTTGTGAGATCATCAAGTTTGATTTTTGTTGTGAATATTTTTGATTTTCTTTTCTGTTGGTTTCATCTGTAATGTTTGGCTGTTGGGCGTTCAGCGGGATCATGATAACTCAGCCGTGGGGCATTAAGTTTTGCGGCACTTTGATTTCTCTGCTACAATATAAGTGAATAATGTCATAATCACAGCACTGTGAGAGTTTCATATGATCAAACTTCCATCAGACAGACGGTTGATCCTGTTCTCTTAGCTAAGTTTCTGTTAGCATCGTTAGCTGTCCCCACCAAGACCAACACAGCTGAAAGCTAACATGCTAGCATCCAGCTGTGTTTTTTCTTTAATCCAGTGGTTCCCAAGCTTTTAGGCTTGTTAAAATAAAGCCGTGTTTACTTGATATCTGAGTTGTGAGCAGGTCCAGATCCAGACCTCTCTGATCGTGTCTTTTGAATAATTATGTCACGATCAAAGAGGTGAAACAGTCCAATATTTCCCCAAATCAGATTAAAGTCCATAAAAAATAATCAAATTTGTGCAGCAGGATTTCCTTTTTCCATTCGACCTGTCAGATTTAACTTGTGACCCACTGGAGGGGTCCCGGACCCAAGGTTGGGAACCACTGCTTTAGTCTCTATGAGAAACGCTAACACTGAATGTTCGGTTCTGTTTTAACTCCTCACTTTAATCACAGTTCAGATACTCTGATGTTCTTTAAACATCACTGGAATCTGTTAAAAATGAAATATTTTAGATTTGAACAGAAAAAGAAGAAGCTTTAGTTTTCTGAGTGAACTTTGCTGAATAATTTTGTAATAAAACTGATTTTCTTTCAGTTGTGTCAGGTCTTTCCTCACATTACTGACGTGGCAGTACTTTCCTACGTCATGTGACCTCAGCACACTTTGTTACTCTATTACCCTTTATTAGTCAGGCATCTCAAGTTCATTTTCCTGATTATACTTACATACTTTTACTTGAGTAATATTTTCAATGCAAGACTTTTACTTGTAACAGTATTTTTACAGTGTGGTATTAGTACTTTGACATAAGCATCTGAGTACTTCCTCCACTGCCGTCCCTCTGTAATGTCACCTGACTTCCTAATAATTCATACGACCACTAGAGGGCAGTCTGAGTTGTCAGTTAACAGACTGAAACAACTGATGCTGCTGTTCTTCAGTCTCTCTAGAGTCTGTTCAGGTCCAACACATTCTGGACCAGATCATCCTCGGGTCAATTCAGGTCAGGTCTCTTTTTTTAAGAACGAATTAATTCACGTTGGGTTCGAGTAGTTTTTCCTCGGGTCTGTTGTAGGATCGGGTCCAACACTTTGGACCCATGAAGACTTCTTCGGGCTTCTTCTCTGTACAGCCAGATTATAACGGTACAGGCCATCGGTCTTTCTGACGTCTGCCCCCTGGTGGCCTGGAGAGACATGACAGCACAATTACTGAATCACTAGCTGAATATACAGTATAGAGTGCTGGATGATGGTGTATTTCTGTAGTCCAACCAGGAAGTTAGCATCGCCCTGGTTCCCTCCACAAACAGCCAATGGGATGTTTCCATTGGATTTTGGATTATTGCAGAAAACAAAAGTTTATGATTCTGACACGTTTTGTTCAGCAAGATAATCTTCACAGATGAACACCACTTTATGATGTTAGAAGCGTAAAGTCAACCTCCAGCAGTAAAAAGCTGACGTTAGGCTGTAAACCAGCTCCACCACGGTCACATGACTTCAGCGTCTCCACCACTGAGCTTCCAGCTCTGACCTCTTCTACAAAAGCCTTTGGGAAAGTTTGAGTTAGAACAGTTTGCAGTATAAACCCAACGAGGCTGTAAAGGAGGACGAGTGAGTCGATGAGTTTCTGTGTTCGGCGTGATGACGTTTAATGTCCCCGACAGCCTCTGGAGTCTCATTTAGACTCTTGTTAGCAACCGACTTTTTTAAGACACGGAGAAGCTTCAGAACTCACCAGTGGAGTATTTACTGACGGAGTTTATGTCGTAGAACAAAACGCTTGCGTTAACCACAGACCTTATTTCAGGCTTCGAACCAAAAACCCATTAAAGAAACCCACTGACTTCCAGAGGAGGGAACAGGAAGAGCTAACATGCTAACTCACTTCAGGGTTTTAGGACTCGGTCCTGCAGAACTCTATAGAGTCCAAGTCTTTAATCAAACTGAGTCACATGTAAAATTAACCTGTGAACAGTACCTTGCAGGAGAAATAAATGGCAGTCATGTACAACGGCAAACTCAGCAGCAGGAGAACGAGAGCAAAGATGAAAACTGGTGGAAAAGCTGAAACTGAAACAGAATCATCACATCAGATCAACATCATGAGTACAACAGCTCAGTTTAGAGATCAGTTAAGTTGCCCTAAACTTATTAAAACCAATAAACTACAAATACTTTAACTTTAGAAGTTCTTAGACAATAAAAGTAATATGATCTGCTCTGTGTATTGGTGTTGGACAGTTTAAAGTCTGCTTATTCTTTCCTTCATGTCATGCTGAAATGATCAAATTGTTTGTATTGTACAGTGTCTGCTCTTTAGTTTGTAAACCAAACTGGCGAATATTTAACCAAACCAAGACACATGGGGTCTAAATATTTCAACCATGAACTCCTGATGGCATCCTGTGTGAGGAGCTGTTCTAGGGTCAGTGGAAATCCAGACCTCAGTCCAAAAACCTGTTAGTGGGTCTGGAGTCATGCTTGGATCAATTAATACTGCTATAGCAAAAAGTGCTATTAAATTAATTACCACTATTATTATTTAAACACAGTTAACCATCCCCAGACCCGAACCTGATAAGTTCAAACAGATCCTTTACTTCTTTGATTCAGATTCAGTCTGAGACAGTGAGAGAGAGCAGACGGCTCTCAGAGAAGAAGTCATGAGAAAAAACGTAGACGTGATAAACACAGCTGTAGCTTCCTTGGTGGGCGGGCTCTGCAGCAGGAAACAGGAAGTGGGCAGGGTGATTGACAGCTGGCTGAGTGTAGTTGTGTGCTGTGTTGGAGGAGGTGAAGGTGAGGTGGAAGGAGCCTCCTGGGTACTGTGGCTGGATGGAGCAGCTGATGGTGAAATTGGAGCCCCTGAACACCTGAAAACCCTGCTGCTGGGCCACGGAGACCCCGTCCATGGAGGATGATGGGCTGAAGCAGCAGGTCTGTAAACAGAGCAGGATGAGACTGTTGGCTATAACCTAAGCAGATAACCTTCATGCTGGAAGAGATATGGAATGAAGCTGGAAGTTTATACACATGATGTCACAATAAAGCACTAAGGAAGAAAGAACCACAGGTTCCTCCAGGTGTGTCCTGTCAGGTGAAGGTCAGCAGTCTATGGGACAATTAAAGCAGTGAGATATTATGAACAAGTCTACTTCTTTACACTTTAGGATGTTACTGTCCTGGATAACTTTACAGCTCAGTCCAACAGGAACCACTGACTGTCACTGTGACAGAGGAAGGAACACACTGGAAACATTACTGTCACTGATGGACTTACCTGAGCAGGTGAGGTCCAGGATGAAGGAAGAGGAATATGATGTTACACACTCCCTCAGAACAGATCCAGAATGAATACAGTCAGACCTGATCGCCCACACAGGTCTGTGTGAGGGCTCCTCTCTCCGTCCTACAGAAACAGCAGAGCCACAGTCCAGCTCTCTATAAAATACAGCTGCTTCCTTTATGGAGCTTTTTCCTTATCTCTAATCAAGAGCGTCGTCTTCAGTTTGAGAGCAGGTTTTATTGATTTCATGTTCAGATGTTGTAATACTCTCTCAGGCTGCTGCTGTGCGCTCGTGAAACGTCTGCTCTGATTTCTGCTCTTGGATTTTTTTGTGCATCAAGCCTGTCAAAATTCCCCAACCAATAGAATGCCAGCAGTAGTGTTAACCAATGAAACCATCGCTGCCTCGTTGCGGGCGCGTTTGCTTTACTTCTTGCAGCGTCCCGCAGGGGCGGTTACTCTTTAAGTGGGTTAATCCCCTCCCGCCCTCCACGGCTCTATTATATGTACAGTTAATATATATAGCAGCGCCCGTACTGTTTATTTTACTGTAATAGCTACATGTAATAGCAGCCGTATAGCACACCAACGGGAGGCCGGTGAGAGGAAAACGCCAGTGGGAGTCTAGTGGATCACTGGCTAACATGGACCACCAAAGTCAAGGACCTCAAGTAAGTTTTTTACTTTAATGGTGCTCCCACCAACCTGACAGGCTCTGAAAAGAAACAAGAGAGTCATCAGTAAGACATGAAACATAGTTTTTTTATTTCTCATGTAATTCCCTATTTATATATTTTTCTACATACCGTTGTGACTGGATTTCTTCTGCCTGCAGACCTGAGTCAGAAAATCAGAAAACAAACATCAGCATACATTACAGCAGTATAATGATTTGAACAGAGCTATGGACAGAATGCAGTCCAGCAACAATGACAGTAGTGCAGTGGTGCAGAGCTCAAAGGGTGCTGGAATAAATATGATTAATGTAACAGGTTGCTTTATTTACATGAGGTAGGTGTATATGACACTATATACAGTATGCACAGTGTGCATAGATTTGTGATTGATGATATTTACATGTTTAAAAACTGTGACTGATGTTCGTCAGAGTGACAGCCTGTGGGTAGAAACTGTTCTTGTGTCTGGTTGTTTTAGCGTAGAGTTCTGTAGCGTCTACCAGAGGGGAGAAGTTGGAACAGGATGTGTCCAGGGTGTGATGGATCTGCAGTGATGGTTCTTGCCCGTTTCCTGACTCTGGAGATGTATAAGTCCTGAATGGAGGGCAGGTTGGCACCAGTGATTCTTTCTGCAGTCCGTTGGAGTCTGTTCCTGTCCTGTTTGGAGGCTGATCCAAAACACACAGTGATGGATGTGCAGAGAACAGACTGGATGATAGCAGTGTAGAACTGGACCAGCAGCTCCTGAGGCAGGTTGAACTTCCTAAGCTGGCGCAGGAAGTACATCCTCTGCTGGGCCTTCTTGATGATGGAGTCGATGTTGGACATCCACTTTAGGTCCTGGGAAATTGTGGATCCCAGAAACCTGAAGGTTTCCACTGCAGACACAGTACTGTTCAGTATGGTGATGGGGGGCAGTGTTGTGGGGCTCCTCCTGAAGTCCACTGTCATCTCCACAGTTTTGAGCGTGTTCAGCTCCAGGTTGTTCTGACCGCACCAGAGGGCCAGCTGTTCAACCTCCCGTCTGTATGCAGACTCGTCTCCGTCCTGGATGAGGCTGATGACCGTTGTGTCATCTGCAAATTTCAGGAGTTTAACAGACGTGTCTCCTGAGGTGCAGTCATTTGTGTAGAGGGAGAAGAGCAGTGGGGAGAGCACACACCCCTGGGGGGTGCCAGTGCTTATTGTCCGGGTGCTGGATGTGATGTTCCCCAGCCTCACCTGCTGCCTCCTGTCAGTCAGGAAGTTTGTGATCCACAGCTCTAAATGATACTGCTGCACATCCAGTTTTGCACACTCGGTTTTATGTTTGATAGTTTCAATTTCTACCTCCTTCTCAAATCTCAGCCTCTCTAACTCTAATTGCTGCTTTAATTGCAACTGCAACAATTCCTTTTGTTGTTCAAAAGTTAACGCCCCTGGACTAGGCACTAACTGAGACCCCAAACTGCTAGCAGGCTGCAAACAAAGAACTCCAGCCTCAGTCAAGCAACATTTTAAGTATGTTTTCACCGTCTCTTTTAACTTATCTGGAATTTCAATGTTGCAGTGCTCTGAAATCTTCAGAAGCTGCCCTTTAGTGCACTGCTCAAGTACAGACTCTGAAGGATTCTGAATGAAACTATCCACAAGGGAAGCCATCATCACAACCCAACAATTCACTACAAACCTTGACTAGGACACATGGAAAAACCAAACCTGGGGTAACAAATGAACAGGAAACCCACCCCTATATCTATACTAACTATAACCATTCAGGCTAACTTAACTAGCTCACCCCTAGTCTTCATGCAGTTAACAGTGGGGGGTTTTTATGCACACAAAACCAGTGGGGTGAAGAAAGCAACCAGAAAACTGGCGACCCTCTCACAGCCACGGAGGTGCTCCCGAGCTAAGAGCTCTACCCACCTTCGCTGCCACCTAGATTGGATCACCACGAGCCCCCTAGAGGAACCCGCTGTCAAGCCTATCAGGGGAAAAGGTACTCCTGAACAAACTGACACACAAGTACCCCAGGAAAGGCCTACCACCAAGCCCCAATCAAGTACACAATGGACAAAAGAAAAGGACCAAATACTCATCTCTCACAAACTACCTTCAAACAAAAGACCCTGACATTTCCTCTCCAAAATGGTGGGTGAATAATTACCGAACTATATTAATTTACTTTAGTCAATTTAATTTACTACCAAACTACTTGGGATCCCGGACGAGCCCCCACGTGTCACAAACTGGCTCAACGTGTGTGACAAAGAGGAGCGGCAAGTCAGATCAGAGTGCCAATTAATGATTTTATTAGAAATAAACAAACATAACTATTGGTAAGGAAGGCATGAGGTGTGGAAAGTAAGAGCATCAGTAGTGAGTGGAATGTATGTGTGCGCAAAAGTGTTGTGGGCAGCAAAATGGGAAACCAAACCAAAACCTGGACAGCGTGGATCCTGGGAGAGAGAGGGAGAGACAATAACACCAGGCAGATAATACAGCCTTGGTGAAGACCCACACAGGTGCCACGTCATCACCCCGACCCTCTGACTGCAATCAGCTGCAGGCTGACACACACACACACACACACACACACACTTACCAACCCCCCTGGACCGAACTGAATTGACTTGAATTGACATCACTGCACTATTAAGTCTCTTTTAATCTGCTTGCACCAATAGTACCATTGCACTACTGTACATTCAAACCGCACATTCTGCACTTTCTGTATATACTGTAAATATTCATATATCATCCCATACCCTGTGTATTTATATTCATATTATGTTCTTCTACTGCTTATGCACTTCTGGTTAGATGCTATCTGCATTTCGTTGCCTTGTACCTGTGACATGTGCAATGACAATAAAGTTAAATCTAATCTAAATACTACTTGTATATTGTTTTAGCGGTTAGTGTACAAATATATGTTACATCTGCTTACCTGTATTTGTTTTTACTTTATTTATTTTTCTCTATCTTTTGTCTGTCAAGTTTTTTTGTATTAATTTAAACAGTGAAATAAAGTTGTTGAAAAATAAACAACTAAATATACCAAATTATGTATTTATTTATTTATTGTTATTATTCATTTATTTTTGGAGGTCTTTTTCCTTTTTCTTTCTTTTTTGTATTAATGTCTTAATTATTACACTAGAGGACTGCGTCAATATAAAGCGAGTTTTTATTTTTTGTTAAAATGTTAAAATGAATAAAAACTTAAATGACAGAAAATACACATAATCACTACGACGGTCCTCGGCTGCCCATTGGTTGGTCTCCGGGGCAGTGGGCGGGGCCTCGGCTGCCCATTGGTTGGGCAGTGGGCGGAGCCTCGGCTGTACATTGATTGGTCCCTGGGGCAGTGGGCGGAGCCTCGGCTGCCCATTGGTTGGTCCCCGGGGCAGTGGGCGGGGCCTCGGCTGCCCATTGGTTGGGCAGTGGGGGGAGCCTCGGCTGCCCATTGGTTGGTCCCCGGGGCAGTGGGCGGGGCCTCGGCTGCCCAGTTGGTGGCTGGTCCGGGCCGGGGCAGTGGGCGCGGGCCTCGGCTGCCCATTGGTTGGTGGGCAGTGGGCGGGGCCTCGGCTGCCCATTGGTTCGGCTGTCCCCGGGGCAGTGGGCGGAGCCTCGGCTGCCCATTGGTTGGTCCCCGGGGCAGTGGGCGGGGCCTCGGTAGTTGGGCGGAGCCTCGGCTGCCCATTGGTTGGGCAGTGGGCGGGGCCTCGGCTGCCCATTGGTTGGTCCCCGGGGCAGTGGGCGGGGCCTCGGCTGCCCATTGGTTGGTCCCCGGGGCAGTGGGCGGGGCCTCGGCTGCCCATTGGTTGGTCCCCGGGGCAGTGGGCGGAGCTCCGTTTAAACCCGAGTCCCGCCGCTGAGAGAAGTGTCAGGTTTCCTTTAGCGACAGTTAGCATGAAGCTAAGCTAGTCCTCCATCACTGTTATCAGCGGAGAGTTGTGATAAACGGACCCGCTCCTGGGTCACATCAGCGGGCTTTATACGGCTCGGTTTGATCTGTGGGTAACTTTTAAAGTTAAAGCGAGGCGGTTATCATGGCAGAGGGAGCGGACTGCGGCTCAGTCAACCCCGCGAAGAGGAGCCGAGCAGCGGGGAGGAAGAGCCGCCACAGCCGGCACCAGAAGAGCGGCGGCGGCGGCGGCCGGGTACAGTCTGCGGGGCGGCCGGAGCTAACTGTTAGCTCGAACTGCGACACGTGAAACTATACATAAGCTACTAAAACTCAGCAGTTTGAGCTGTAAAGAAAAGATGCGCATGTTATAATATCAGAATCACTGAGGCTAATGTTGGACAGACGGAACCAGCAGGCCACCGGTGTCTTTCTGGGACACTCGGGCTGATCAGACGCAGTATAACAGCCCTGACTGAACAGGACTACACACCTGTTCACCTGTAGCGCTTCAGGGTCCGTCTGTCTGGACCCCCTGCAGTCCTGCAGCAGAGGGGGGTACGCGACGCTCCGGGTTCAGCCCCCTCGGAAACGAGTTGCAGCTAATTCTTTTACGTGGGTCGAGTCTCTCCAGACCCAGTAAACTTTAAACGGTGTTTTTCATCATTTCCACACCAGACAGCTGCTAAAATGTAGTCATTTATTATAATTATACTAACAAGGGTTCATTGTTGTTGTCGTCTCGGTCGTTTAGTCTTTGAAATGTTAAAAACAAAAAGAGAAAATGTGTTTCTTGTCTTGAATGTGTTTCTTTTGCTGACCAACATTTTTGGGGTTTTTTCCATCTGAAGTTATCTGAAACTATTAATCGATTATCAGAATAGTTGCAGATTAATTGCCCGTCGATTGACTAATCGGTTATTAAACTACCTGTTGCAGAAGGGAGTACACATGAATAAAATGAAAGAAGCAGCGAGAGTTTAATATGGTTCTGGGTCTCTGAAGACCTGAGGTTGTATTTAGGGGTTAAAGAGCGAAGCGGCCTGAAAACAGTGTGTGAGGCAGCTGAGAGCTGCAGTTGTAATTTAGCAGAAAGTTCAACTGTCACATGATGTAACATTAAAATCCTGAAGTTTTTCTGAAGCTTCAGTCTCTAAATGCAGCTTTGATCTGGAGCTTTTCTCTCTTCCTCTAACAACACGATCGACTGAACGTTGACTGAAAATAGTTTTTTAGATATAAAGTTGGCTGATCATTTAAAAACCTGTCAGTTCTGCTGAGTAAGGCACAGTTTGTTAAATTGTGAGATTTTTGAATGCAGTTTGGTGTGTGTGTGTTGTTTCAGGTGAGTCTGGAGAAAGTTTTGGGTATCAGCACAGCCAGCGGCAGCGGTTTGACCTCTGACCCCAACTCTGGGCTCATTGCCTATCCTGCAGGGTAAGCCCCGCCTCCTCCAACTCACCTGTACGAAAGGGTGACGCCCCCAAAAAACAGAGCGACAGATTGGTGTTTAGAGGCGCTGCTGGGTGTGATGACCAAATCAGAGGGTTTGTCTTTAAACCACAGAAGAAGAAAGTGACCAGAAACATCCGTCACTGCGGGAGACGCTTATTTTAAAGCTGATGCTGAAGTCTGATATTTTCCCAGCATGCCTTTCTGTGTCAGTCTCAGTACAAACATGAAGGTGAACAGTTAAAGCTGAACCCTGCTGTGGTTTTATCTGAATGAACCTGACTGTGTGTGTGTTTCAGGTGTGTCATCGTGCTGCTTCACCCGAAGAAGAACAAACAGAGTCACGTCATCAACTCGTCCAGGTAGATCTGTCTGCTTCACCTTCACCTGCTGACTCAACATGTGATGGAACTAACATGCTGCTGTTTCCTGTGAATTCTCCCCTAAATCTGCTCCAACTGTCCAACATTAATGTCTGAAATGTTGTTGTGATGGAAGTGGACCAGAACTGAGCAGGTTTAATTTTCTGAAGAACAGCTGTAGTGAGATCTTATCGACTTCCTGTCCAACAGTTTAATTAGATGTCACCTTAAGAGGCTCGATTCTAAATCTTAGTTGTCTTTTGATGGGATCCAGCACGATGTCGAGCTATTTTACACGTGACCTACTCGTACCTTCTGATGAGGGCTGAGCCTGCATGAGTTTCCAAACCAGAACACTTAATCAGAGCTCGCATCATCTGAGACTACATGTTCTGGTGTTACTGGGACGTACGGTCTGGTCCTGGTCCTGGTGCTGTCATGGTGTCTAACTGCATCGTGTGTTTGTGTTTCAGAAAACCCTTCAGCGCTCTGGCCTTCTCCCATGATGGAAAACACCTGGTGACTGGTGAGGTAAGAGCTGAGCGTCACACACCCGAGTCTGCTGCTGTCTCTGTGTGGACGCCAGGGTGGACAGGTGAGGTGGTGTAAATCTGTGTGTGTGTGTGTTTCAGAGCGGTCACATGCCCTGTGTGCGGGTGTGGGAGGTGGATGGAGGTCAGGTGGCCGAGGTTCAGTCTCATAAATATGGAGTTTCCTGTGTGGCCTTCTCCACCAACAGCTGCTACATCGTCTCCGTGGGATACCAACAC
>SEMN01001176.1:0-90537 GCA_005408345.1 Macquaria australasica | reverse complement strand
TTCATCCTCGTTCATCCTGTTCATCCTCGTTCATCCACGTTCACCTCGTTCATCCCGTTCACCCCGTTCATCCACGTTCATCCCCGTTCACCATCCCCGTTCATCCCGTTCATCCTCGTTCATCCCGTTCATCCTCGTTCATCCACGTTCACCTCGTTCACCACGTTCATCCCGTTCACCACGTTCATCCCGTTCATCTCGTTCATCCCCGTTCATCCCGTTCATCCACATTCATCCTCATCACTTGTTTCTTTACCGTTTTTATCTGTTTCCGTTCGTTACATACATAGTGTCCTTTCAAAATAATCTTCCGGTTTCACAGGAAACAACAGAATAAGAGCAATATAACAAATTACAGGCACCATAAAACAAGGACACGAGTATAATGAACGTTTGTACAAATCATCTAAATGCTGCTGCGTTTTCGTTCGATGAGAAGAACGGCGCTCACATTCCACTAGAGCCGTTCAAAAGAATCGATCGCTCACGAGCGGAACACTGCTGGTTAACCGTTGATATTTTTGTTTAAATAATCAGTTAACTGGACGTAGCAGCTGCTAATTTCTCCATTCATTGTTTTTCTCACCTGTTTCTCTCTTCAGGCTCATGGACTCTTCATCTGAAACTCTCTCCTGGTTACCGTTGGTTACAGCATGGAGCGCTTTGATTGGACGGATAACTCACTGACTGCACTGCCTCCAGGTGAGGCGTCATTAACACATAATTAGCATAAATATATTAATGGAACATTAAACCATTAATGTTTGGTTTCAGTGCTGCTCACCTGTAAGAAGATATAGATGAGGCAGCCCTGTTTGTTTCTGTTTTAGGAGTTCATTAGTGGTAATTCTGACGTCTGATGACACAACGTTTAAAGACATGCTGTGTAAACCTGATGGATAATAAATAATTATTTATAATATATTTATATATAAATGTGTTTCAGATCTCCAGTCAGCAGCAGGATGTCGGACTCTGATGAAGGTAAAAACTCCAACACACAAACACACTGTGATATTTTATATTTCATTCACTACACTGACTATACTCTGTGTGTGTGTGTGTCAGATGACCAGAGGAAGGCTACCAGCAGGTGAGTCTACCTGTTGATTATTCTCATTATTGATATTAGAGTCCTGATTCCTCCACCAACCAGACTTTGTTCAATTTTCTCTGAATTTATGAAAAACATTTGCATTTGTGTAGACAAGATGTTTACATGAAGTGTTTAAATACTGAATATTGATCTGAGATAAAAGGTTTTTTTTCTCTCTCTCTCTGTCTGACAGGATGTGGGCGGAGTCTCAGCCAGGTCCATCCAGGTGTCAGCCCAGCAGACAGGGTTACTGTGGATACTGCAGAGTCCTCTACAGTAACCTGGATCAGGTACAAACACCGTACACAGACCTTATATATACACACCTGAATGATGATTAACATGATTAACAACATCATACGTCTCTTCTCTCAGCACCTGTCCAGTCTCAGACACCTGGATTCTGTCCGGGCGTCCTCCCGAGGCTCTAGCACCGTCTCCTCCGCCAGCAGCAGCAGAACCAAACTAACCCTGCTGGAGCGCTTCCTGCAGGATGTCCTGCAGCACCACCCGCACCGCTACAATGACCCCAGGTAACTAAAACATACACACCTGCTTGTAACCTGGCTTCAGGTCGTATAAATAAACACACCTGTCCTGCTGCAGCATGTACGTTTGAAATGTTCACGTTTGTGCCTTCATCAGGCCGTCTCATGCTGACCTCCCGTCAGTCTCCGCCCCTCCGTTGCCGCGGGAGGAGCTTGATGAACTCCGTTTCTCTGACGATGACAGCCGGTCGCTCGGCACCCGTGAACACCTGCCCAGCTCTGACGACGCTTCCTGTCAGCCAACCAATCAGCAGGAAGACGATCACATCCGCAGCCAATCAGGTGAGGGAGTCACAGAGGGGGCGTGTCAGGAGAGGCTGTCTACACCAATCAGAGAGCAGGAGGAAGGAGAGACGGCCCCTGCAGGGCACACACACTCATCACAGAAACAGACCCCGCCACCCCACACACAGGCCCTGTACCCTGTCCACAGGAAGGCCCACAGGAAGACGAACAGGAGAAAAACCAGCGAGTCCTCATCCTCCTCACCACCCCACAGGGGTTCAGGCCCCGGCCTCTGGCCCCCCTCAGGGTTGAGACCCCACCTGAGCCCAGGCCCCTGTCCAGACCCTGGCCCCTGCCCCCCCTCAGAGCTGAGGCCCTGGCTGCGGTGGCAGAAGGAGAGGAGGGAGGCTCATAAAGAGGAGGCCTTCTCCTCGGACCACGCCGACCCTCTGGACCAGACCATCGAGGAGGTTCGTCTGTTACAGTCAATGCTGTTCTTTATCTTCAGCTGTTCATACAACTTCATGTTGTTGACATTATACTGTCCCGTTGTCCTCTTGTTTACAAACATCATATTTCAGGTTATTCTCTTGTTTACAAATGTCATCATTATGACATCATTTGTGACGTGACCTCATGAAACAAACGTCTGAAGATTAAAGTAAATCATATGTTTATGCTCATCAGGTGATCCAGGTGTGTTGTTATGGCTTCAGTTCCACTCCCGGCCAGCAGGAGGAGACAGAGAGCTTCCACTTCAGCCTTCCCGTTTCCATGGAAACACAGAGTGAGGAATGGGACTCACCTGTACAGGTAAGAGTTAGTGAGGCACCAGTGTTGGAGATTACATTGTTTTCTGTCCGTTCTAAAGATGGAAACATTTCTCTCCAGGTGGTTTTACAGCCAGGACAAACATTCAGTGACACACAGCCCTCACGCACACCTGTCCAGGTGAGCCAGATGGAGGAGCGGGACCTCAGCCGTCTGATGGATGTTCAGGTGGACCTGGAGGACCAGGTGTACTCGTACCAGCTTGACTCCGCCCTCCACCGCGAGCGGCGAGCAGGTGGCGGGGCCAGGCTGGACGAGGGCTTCTGGACTCTGCCAATAGAGGAGGTCCTGCCGGCCCCGGCACATATCCCAGAGTCCTTCAGGGGGAAGACCTGGGCCCAGATCGAACAGGAGGACGAGGAGAAGGTGGATAAACTGGTCCGACAGTTTAGACGGGAGAGATTCATCTGCTACTTCGACACAGAGTCTCTGGCCAGGTAATATATACACTCACCTTTACTGTGACAGACGTAAAGACTCGTTCTGTAACACGTAGTTGAACACATACTGTCATATATCATTTAAGATCTGCAGTATATTACTAAAGTGGTCTAATGTAAAATATATATTGTAATTTGAAATGACTAAACTTAGTTATTTATTATAAACTTATTAGCAAATTACTGAACTTTGGTTTTTCTGCTGATGTCATCACTGTCAGGTACGGTAGAAGGAGCAGAAACAAGAAGGGGAGTGGTGAGAAGGAGGAGACGGGGCCAGACTCTGGCATCCTACCCTTATTGGACCGTGGTGAAGATGACTCAGCATATGTCAGGAGGAGAAAGAGGCGGGCCTTCAGAGTGGCGTCCAGGTGTCAGGTGAGAACGACGGACAGTTTTCAGTTTCTGTTGGAAGAAAAATCTCACCTGTTTTTGTTCCTTGTTTTTGTTCCAGGTGGTCAAAGTCAGTCACAGCACTCAGACCGTCCGACTGGTCGTCCCAGCTGTCCGTCAGGCAGCTTCAGAGGCCCCGCCCACCAGCATCTCTGCAGCCAATCAGGGTGCAGCAGAGAGGACTCCTGACGTGCAGACGTGGCGTTGCCTCCCTCCATTGTACTCAAACATCATCACACCGCTGCAGCCTCGTACGTCTGTGGTCTACCTGCTCTGCTCCCCCTCAGGCCCTGCCCCCACCTACACACCTGCACCAGGCTCCGCCCCCAAACGCTGCAGGAAGAAGAGGCGTCCACTGGACCCGCAGGGGTTAAAGGTCAAATACAAACGACTTCCTGTCAGGTTCTACGACCCCAGCAGCAACCGCATCCTGAAGAACCCCCCCAAAGGCTTCCTGTGGCGCCGAGGCTCTGCTGCCTCCAGCCCGCCGCCGCCGTGCGTCCGTCAGCTGTTCAGAAGTCTGAGTCCAGACCTGAACACCGACAGGCCGCAGGGGGAGGGGGCTGCAGGGTCCTCCAGGGTCAAAGGTCAGAGGTCATCAGACACTGCCTTCAGCCACGCCAACAGTTTCCTCCTGAGCACGCTCAGTAGGGACTCAGCACAGACTGACAAACAGGACACTGTCAGGAGGCGGGGCAGGACGCCTCAAGCCATGCCCCCTCCACCTCACAGCAGGTCAGATCGGGGGAGGGGGGGGGGGAGGGAGAGAACACGCCCGACACCCTCCAAGAGAAGAACCAGGGCTCAGGCCACACCCACACAGCCCAGGAGACAAGGTCTGCGACGGACAGGACCTGGCAGGAATGTCCCCGGCTCTACAGGTCCACCTCACCCTCCCTCACCCCGCAGAGGGAGGGCCCGGAGGGGGCGGGGCTGTGAGAGGGGTGGAAGGTAGCAGAATACCTGTTTATGTAGCAGGATACCTGGTCAGGTAGCAGGATACCTGGTCAGGTAGCAGCCTCATTTATAAACCTGGACAATGAAAGATGCCTTCACTTGTCACACAGAAATCAGGACGTTAAATGATCCATAAACACTGATTTGATCCTTAAACCTGATCAATCTGAATGAAGAATAAAAGATTAATAAGTAATGAGGTCGTTGCAGTGTTTATAAACGAGGCTGCTGGACTTTATATGAAGTCTACTGATGTCAATATTAAAATGAAATCATCTAATCAATCTGAAAATGTTATTTTACGTTTGTGTGTGCAAATGAGAAAAGAAAAAAGCATCTATATATATATATATATATATATATTCCCAAACATGAACATTGGATTTTATTTATTTTATTTTGAGTGTTTCATACATCGCAAAAATAAAAAATAATTAGAAGAGTTATGATGGAAATATAAACAATTAGATTTTAACATGTTCATTTTGTCATTCATATTAAAGTAAAAATAAAAATGCGATTTTAAAATTTTAGTTAATTGTTAGTTTGTCGTGTATCATGAAAATAAAATTGTAATCTTTCAAAAAATAAACATGAAAATATATATAATTATATAAATTCTGTTAAAAATCATGAGAATTAAAAGTAATGGTCTTTAAGATTTAAAAAACGTGCACACAAATCCAAAATGAATTTGATTAAATGATTTGATTATAAAGTTGGCAGCTTTGTGTTTCTATAGCACTAAACACACCTGAAGCTCATGTCCGTCAGGTGAGACGGCCTCTGGTACCTTTTCTTCAGGTACTGTTGTTATTCATATCTCGTGTTGTTGATATCAGAACTTTTTACAATTTTACATGTTTATTTAAATATCAATAAGTTTGTGTTGAATAAACAACTTTTTTAACCTGAATGAGTCACCTGGTCATCAGTGTTTGTTCTCACAGCGTCCACCAGGTGGTGTATGGAGTCTCCCACCTGGTCTGCAGCCTCCAGAAGCTCCACCCTCTTCCTCTCACCTGGAAACAGAAAATGATTTTATCGAGTCAGTTTTGTTTACGGCTCCTGTGAACACAGACAGTTGGAGAAAAACGCCCTCAGACATGAGGTTTGCAAAGATCAATACATCCACAGTAACCATAGCAACCACTACACATCATGTAAACTGTCCATTAATCAGCTGCAGCAATCTGTATTTAAACTTTACTGATCAATCGAAGCTCTTTCACTGTGGACGTCACGAGTTAAATAACTAAAATCATTACCGATTCCTTCCTGTTCAGCACAGTGGGTCAGCTTCACTCAGCTGTACACAAACTACAATAATATACATCAATAACCGTTTACTGTTGAATGTTTCAATAATTATTGATCACTTTACTCTTGGTTTCCTCCTGTGTAATAATATTATAGGAGCCGTTTGTTTGATTTCACTGATATTAATTGATTACAATATTTACGGTAAATTATCAGCAGACTTGTTTGGGTCAGATATTTTGCTCTTTACATGACTGACTCACCTGTCTGTCTCTCTCTCCACCTGTCTGTCTCCATCACAGTCCTCAGTCTCTCGACAGTCTCCTGCAGCAGCTCCTCTGGACTACACATCCCACAATCCTTTTCTTCTTCAGACAGACAGGTGTCCCCTTCCTGTGGCCCCGCCTCCTCTGGTCCATCCTTTTGTCCCATTGGACAACAGAGAAACTTGTCACCTGTAGAGTCCTCCTGCTCCTCTTCACAGTAGATGTCATGTGACGCAGGTGTGTCCTGGTGCATTGTGGGAGATGGAGTTTGTTGTTCATCCTCGCTCCACTCGTCCTCTGTCTTCAGTAGCACTTCTTCATCCTCGTCTTCCCCGTCTTCCTCATCTTCCGTGTTCCTCTCTGCATCGACGCTTTGTGGCCTGTTGGCGTGTTGCTGAGCCGCCATCTTGTTCAGAGCCTGAAGAAGGAAAGATGTCAACTACAACTCCCAAGGTGCCTTTCACTAACAGCCAATCACAGAAATTTAAATTCACCGATCGGCGGACTGAAGCTAAATTTGACACTTTGTAGAAACCTGAACGTTCTTTGTGATTCTGAATCAGTTTGAGACCAGACGCCTGCACTACGAGGCCAGTTCAACAGACCCAGGATCTCTTTTCGTTATCTGGATTCACTGAGCCTAACAACTGCGATCCCGCTGAGCGGTCACACGACGCTGGTTATCAACTCAGTAAGTCAACCCAGGGTTTCCCAATCAAGCCATGAACGCGTTCACATGAAAGGGGCGGGGTTTGCAGCATGTGACCAATCACAAACATGACAGGTGTGCTGGCAGCAGAGCGGCATACTTTACAAACAAGAGCAAAGTGTAATATTAGAGAAATACGAAGAAGTGAAACATCATCCAGGCTGAAAGCAGCACAGCTGCTGAAAGCAGGAAGGACAGCTGGCAAAAATATCACTGACTGTGTGAAGCGTACTGATTCTTTCAGCTGGACTTGGGAGCAAATAAAAAATAAATATAAAAACATAATTTAGCGGTAAATAAACTTACATTCATCTCTTCTAAGTACAAAGCTTTAGTGCTTCAGTCTCTGCTGTAGGACGACACAGAAACTCTCTCTCATATAAACAGAGTTCCTCTCATGATCCACGTACCGAGCTCAGCTTCTTTTCTATTGGTGATGTCATTTTCCAAGAGACCTGATTGGTCAGTAGGCGGGGCTTTAGTACGCGTTGATCTGTTATTTCCAACATAACCTGCTCCAGAGCAGTTACCATGGTGATTTACCCCGGTAAGAAGTGAACCACCGTCGTAGTACTGAAAACCCAGAGTTGAACCTGAAGTTATCTCGATAACCACAAATCCTGCTTCGCAGTCCAGACCTCAGGTCAGTCGAGGTCACAGCAGGTGATGGACACACCTGAAGATACGTGTGTGTGTTTACCTGTGTGAGAGTGCTCTGTAGACTGAGGTTGTGTTCTCTCAGCGTTTCCATGGTAACCTCCATCTCTGAGCACCTGTCCTCCAGGATGCCCTGCTCTGATTGGACGGTGAGCCGCCACGCCTGCAGCTGCTGCTCCAACAACCTGAACACCAACGAAGAAGAAGATGATGAACTTGAACTCCAGACCAGTTTGTGATTGGTTCGTTCAGGTTCTCACCATTTGTCTCTCTGCAGGTTTCTGACTTCAGTCAGCAGAGCCGCCGCCTTCGACTGACCATCAACAACAACAACAACAACAACACACGTCAATATGATGTCATGTCATATTATTTACATAAAACATTGAAGAAAATGACCCCAGTGAGGTCATCAGAGGTCACCTGCTGAGTTGGCGTCTCCTCATCTGTCTGCAGAGCTTTGGATGAAAACGAACAGGAAGGAGGTTGCACCGAGGCATCATGGGAAACACCTCTGTCAGAGGAGGGACTCTGACAGACAGCTGAGGCAGCCAATCGTGTCGAGGGATCAGAGGGGGGTGGAGCACTGAGAAACAAAAACTTTAATCACAAAAAGGTGAAACAAGTGTTTGAACTCTGTCTCTCAAGTCATACCTGACTCACCTGTTCTGAGTCTCTCCTGGCTCCGCCCACATCAGGACCTTCCTCCTGTCGGCCTCTCTCTGAGTGTATTGCCGTGGCAACAGGGCGTGACGAGCACTTTGCACTAACGACGACAAAGACTCTCTCCAGGTGGGCTGAAAGACAAAACTGAAGATTAAATAAAGTCTGTCTGTACCTGTGTTTTTACCTGTCTGTTGTTACCTGTCTGTGGTTACCTGTGTGCAGAACTCGAGCACTGGATGGTGGGCTTTGTGTTTCCTCGTCTGTCTGTCTGTCAGGAAGCAGCTCTGACACACGTGGACGTTCACACACTTCATACAGCGATACCTGAACACACACACATGATCCATCACACCGGGCGGTGCTGCCCTTTAGTTTGCCTCACAGGATCATCTGATGAAGACTGGGTCAGCATTAACTGCAGTAGAGTCTAGTTAATCCTAAGAGAAGGGTTAGGAGGATGATGATTGGTTAAATTTAAAAGAACTGCTCTGACTGGACGATGTTGGGTCACCTGAGTCCAGTGATGGGGAGGGTCTTGCAGGTGTGGCAGCGGACGGTGTGACTGACCTTCTGACTGACAGACAGGCGATACAGAGTGGGTAACCATAGCAACAGGCGTGGCTCGCTCTGCAGCCATGACAACACGTGTTCTTCACTCGCCATCGGGGTCAACACCTGTAAACAAACACAGTCAGTGTGTCGCCATGACAACCACCAATCACCTGCAGCTGAGGGTTATTTGTGTTCTCACCCCGTTAAAACACGACCTCACCGCCGCCTCCACGCCGCCGAAAACTCCTTCCTCCTGCACTGCCGCAGGGACCTGAACACGCACACACACACATTAGAGAGAGAGGGGCATGCTGGGAAATGTAGTCTCTACTGGTTTTACCTGGCTGAGGTCCTGCAGTAAAGATCTGAGTCCAGACCTGCTGACTGATCCTGAACTGTTCTCTGCAACACTCACCAGAGCTGCAGGACACAAGGAAACAGTCATTCAACAGACAAAGAGAGAGACAGGCAGGCAGACAGACAGACAGGGAAACAGGCAGACAGACAGACAGACAGACAGGCAGACAAAGAAAGAGAGAGAGACAGACAGACAGACAGAGAGAGACAAAGAGACAGACAGACAGACAGGCAGACAGACAGACAGACAGACAGACAGGCAGGCAGACAGACAGACAGGCAGACAGACAGACAGACAGACAGACAGGCAGACAGGCAGACAGACAGACAGACAGGCAGACAGACAGACAGACAGACAGACAGACCCTCACCTCTGTACTTCCCCAGCAGAGTTTCAGCAGACAGAGCGATGAGAGCAGTTTGAAGAGAACCAGCTGATACACAAGCAGCCTGACTCCTGAAACACATGTGAACAGAAGTATCGACAGAGTTACTCTGGACTGGATTCAACTGCTGAACACAAACCTCAGGTCTTTGGTGACTATACGACTTCCTGTCTAATTCATTCAGTTCAAATGTCAACAGTCAGAAATCACGTGTTTTATTCTCTGGATGCAGGTGACAGCAGGTAATGTCCTGATGCTATCGCACTGTGTATACTGTATGTATGTATATATATATATATATATATATATATATATATATATATATATATATATATATATATGTTGTACATGTAATGTATAACATGTATTTATAAATAATGTAAAAACATGTATTTATAGACTGACCGGTCGAACAGCCTGAACATCAGGCTGCACGTCTCCTCTGGACCCTCCACAGTCACATGACCTGGCACTTCCTGTGACACGCTGTGGAACATCATGTTCAGAGTCCGGGACACTTCCTCTCTGTTCAGCCCCACGTCCTGCTGCAGCTTAGCTCCGCCCACCGAGTGCAGGGCCGCGGTGATGTGTCGAAAAGACACAACGTCCACTGAAAACACACAAACACAAAAACACACTGCAATCAGACAGTTACATCCTAATATTTAGATCAAGAACACAATAATAAATGTATATTAATAATAATAAATGTAGTATAATAATAATAATAATAAATGTAGTACATCACGACTCACTGTGACAGAGTTTCTGCAGAGTCTGGAGCTTCATGGCGACTCTGTAAACGGACGGACGGATTTCATTCAGTCCTTCTGAAGGAAACAAGAAATAAAGATCAATAAAACTATTCAACAATAAACCATCACTGAAATAATCAATCCCATTAAATAAACGCACGTGTGACAGGAAACAGACACCGACTGCAGCGTCTTTTCATTTTCAATCACTGCCGTTCAAACTGCAGAAAACTTGTGTATGAACTCTGAGCCGAAAACACTTTATTTACTCTATATAGTTATATTATTCATATATAATACATTAACCCAATCATTTATATTAACATCCATATAATTAATCATTGTACTATTTAATAACGTAAGTATGTGATATCACACGACTTGTATTTTATATTTACAGCTGATTTAAAGTGTGTTTCACAGAGATGATCAGATTCAGGTTTACAGGAACACGTGTACTGTACAGCAGAGACCAGCAGAACCCAGCAGAGACTAGTTTACCGATGCTGTCCAGATCCATGATGACTTTCATGTGACGTCAGTCTGAAAACAATAATTCAGTATAATTAAATATAAACTAAACTTCTCACCTTATAACATTATAATTATACTGTAACACATTACTACAAGAGACTTTTCTATCTGCACATATGAAAATGTAAATATAAAAACTTGAGTGGAAACATCAGGAATAATAATAATAAATCTGTCATTTTATTGTTTGTATGAAAAGTTCTGAGAAACATTTGGAAACTTTTGCTGTTTTCAAAATGGAAACTCAGTTTTAGTGTTTGTGTCAGATAAAGCTGCAGCCATTAGTTAATTCATCAATTAAAAAAATAATATGCAACTATTTTCATAATCAATTCATCGTTTCAGTCAATTTTTATTTTACATTTGATGCTTTCAGCTTCCAGATGTGAAGATGTACAGCTTTTCTTTGTCTTCTATATTTTATATTATATTATATTACATTACATTACATTATATTACATTACAGTAAAGTAGAAACAGAAGAAAGAAACTCACCTTCCTGTCGTCTGTTGAAGTTGAAACAAATGTCTTCTGCTGTTAAAACCAAGTGAAGCTGCTGAATTATGAATGAAGGTTTCATTTATCATCACAGCTGCTGCTCACCTGTCAGCCCCGCTCACCTGCTGTCTGTGGACCAATCAGCAGCCGGCAGAGCGCTGACATCACTCACATTAAACACAAGAGCGGTTGCTCAGAGACGGACTGACTTTTTTTTTGTTTCAGTTGCATTTTACGGCCGAGAACTACGAACCACAATAAACCTTTCCTGCAGTTCTGCACTGTCACATTGTCTGCTTTCAGTATGTCTGCGTCCGCCACACGACATTCGATACCTCGTCTTCCTGCACGTTCCACTGCTCCTTAGGCTTCTCCATCGTTTCTCCTGATGAAGAAAAGGAGACATTTTCAGCTCACACTTCAATAACTTTCACCACGAATGAAAGGTGTCGGGCAGAAAGCAACAGGCTCACAGTCTCTTCTTCAGGCTGCAGTGGAGTCTGCATGAAGTCTACACCGATCAGCCATAACATTATGACCACTGACAGGTGAAGTGAAGAACATTGATTATCTTGTTACAATGGCACCTGTCAGTGGGAGGCATATATTAGGCAGCAAGTGAACATTTTGACCTCGAAGTTGATGTGTTGGAAGCAGGAAAATTGGGCAAGCATAAGGATGTGAGCGACTTTCACAAGGACCAAATTGTGATAGCTAGACGACTGGGTCAGAGCATCTCCAAAACTGCAGCACTTGTTCCCGGTCTGCAGTGGTCAGTACTTACCAAAAGTGATCCAAGGAAGGAAAACCGGTGAACAGGGTCATGGGCAGCCAAGGCTCATTGATGCGCGTGGGGAGCGAAGGCTGACCCGTGTGGTCCGATCCAACAGAAGAGCTACTGTAGCTCAAATTGCTGGAAAAGTTAATGCTGGTTCTGATAGAAAGGTGTCAGAACATACAGTGCATTGCAGTTTGTTGCATATGGGGCTGCGTAGCCGCAGACTCAGGGTGCCCATGCTGACCCCTGTCCACCGCCGAAAGCACCTACAATGGGCACGTGAGCATCAGAACTGGACCACGGAGCACTGGAAGAAGGTGGTCTGGTCTGATGAATCATGTTTTCTTTTACATCATGTGGATGGCCGGGTGCGTGTGCGTCTCTTACCTGGGGAAGACATGGCACCAGGATGCACTATGGGAAGGAGGCAGTGTGATGCTTTGGGCAACGTTCTGCTGGGGAACCTTGGGTCCTGCCATTCATGTGGATGTTACTTTGACACGTACCACCTACCTAAACACTGTTGCAGACCAAGTACACCCCTTCATGGAAACGGTATTCCCTAATGGCAATGGCCTCTTTCAGCAGGATGATGCGCCCTGCCACACTGCAAAAATGGTTCAGGAATGGTTTGAGGAACACGACAACGAGTTCAAGGTGTTGACTTGGTCGCAAATTCCCAAGATCTCAATCCAATCGAGCATCTGTGGGATGTGCTGGACAAACAAGTCCGATCCATGAAGGCCCCACCTCGCAACTTACAGGACTTAAAGGATCTGCTGCTAACGTCTTGGTGCCAGATACCACAGCACACCTTCAGAGGTCTAGTGGAGTCCATGCCTCAATGGGTCAGGGCTATTTTGGCGGCAAAAGGGGGACCTACACAATATTAGGCAGGTGGTCATAATGTTATGGCTGATCGGTGTATATGGAGTCTGCATGGAGTCTGGATGAGGTCTATATCCAGACTCTGATATAGATGCCAGACTCTGAATCTGCTTTAGATGTGAGTTTGGTTTAAGGGGAAGAGCGACGACAGACCATAAAAACTTTGAAACAAACAAACTGTCACAAACTAGTCATATTTCTCCAATATTAGCTTCTCTACACTGGCTCCCTGTAAAATCCAGAATAGAATTTAAAATCCTTCTCACCTTCAAAGCCCTAAATGGTCGGGCACCATCATATCTTAAAGAGCTCATAGTACCCTATTACCCCACTAGAGCACTGCGCTCCCAGAATGCAGGGTTCCTTGTGGTTCCTAGAGTCTCTAAAAGTAGAATGGGAGCCAGAGCCTTCAGCTATCAAGCTCCTCTCCTGTGGAACCAGATCCCAGTTTGTGTACGGGAGGCAGACAACCTCCTCACATTTAAGAGTAGGCTTAAGACTTTCCTCTTTGATAAAGCTCAACCCAACCGGTCGAGGCAGATGACCGCCCACCTAGAGCCTGGTTCTGGTTCTGCTCGAGGTTTATACCTGTTAAAGGGAGTTTTTCCTTGCCACTGTCTCCTGGTGCTGCTCATGGTGGAACTGTTGGGTCTCTGTAAATATAAAGAGTCGGTCTAGACCTGCTCTATATGAAAAAGTGCCCTGAGATAACTTTGTTATGATATGGCGCTATATAAATAAAACTGAACTGAATTGAATTAATATATTTTTCTGTAACATGAAATATTCACAGTGAAGTTCAGATTAAATTTACTCAGAATTCAAGAGTCAAAAACTCAAAACCTGATTGGTCCTGCTCAGTGACCTTTGACCTCTCCTCAGAGGGTCAGTGACTGGTTTGGTGTGGCCTGATGATGAAAAACAAATGCTGGGTTGTGTTTGAGTGCCACCGCTGAGTCCGAGCTGTGAGCGCTCTCTGTGTCGCTGCAGCTCGTGCTGCCTGCTGACCTCCTCCTCTTTGTTTCTATTCAAACTGAAGCCGATTGTTTGTCTTCATTTCTGTTTCTGAGCTCTCTTTGTTTTCTGGGTCATTCGAGGACGAAACACTGAAGCTTTTCTTCTTCTGCACTGAGATAAATGCTGAAACACAGAGCCTCTCATCCACCACCATCATCACATCATCACAGAGGAGCGGCGATGCTCGTCTTTAACTTTTCTATTTGAGTCATAGTTTGAACCAGACTGACAGTCTGCAGCCTGCTAGCAGTCTGAGCTAAATGCTAACATCAACATGCTAACATGCTCAGTGACAATGCTAACGTTTGCTAATGTTTAGCAGGTATAAGCATCCATTTACTATGCTCACCATCTTAGTTTAGCGTGTTAGCATGCTAACATTAGCTAATTAGTAAGTAACGTTAATTTAGTATAGCACCTTTCACAGAGCAAGATCACAAAGTGCTTCACAAAAGTACAAAAGTAAAAAATAAGACAGTAAAAACAGTAAAAGGAAACAGGCAATAAAACATAAGCAACACCAGACCTTAAAAACACCCACAAAAAAAAAAAGACAAACATCATACAACATACTAGACAAAGGCCAGTTTAAATAATTAAGTTTTCAGCTGTTTTTTAAAGGCATCAACAGAGACCGCAGATCGTATGTCTATAGGGAGGGCGTTCCACAATGTTGGAGCAACCACTTAAAAGGCACGATCACCTTTTATTCTCAGTCGGGCATGAGGAACAACCAGTAAGCCCTTGTCAGAAGACCTCAGTGACCTACTGGTGATGTAGGGATGGAGCAGGTCAGAGATGTACACTGGTGCCTGACCATGCAGGGCTCCATACGTAAGAACAAGAACCTTAAAATGAATCCGGAACTTGATGGGAAGCCAGTGTAAGGAAGATAAAATGGGTGTCATATGAATTGTCCTGCTGGACCGGGTCAACAGCCTTGCAGCAGCGTTTTGGACCATTTGTAGACAGTCCAGAGACGACTAGCTGAGGCTGGTGAAGAATTAGCAGTAGTCTAGCCGGGATGATATAAAAGCATAAATGATCATCTCTAGCTCAGCTTGAGATACAATGGACTTGAGTTTGGCAATGTTTCGTAGATGGAAAAAACATGTACGGGTCAATGTTTTGACGTGTTGTTCAAAGTACATAGCCTGATCAAATATAACACCAAGATTTCTAAGATTTGACTGTACAGCATAAGAAAGGGACCCAATAGACTGAGCAACCTTGGAAGCTATGCCATTTGAACCAATGATGAGGACCTCTGTCTTATCTGAATTCAACTGTAAGAAATTGTTAGCCATCCACTCCTTAATGGCAGTCAGACAATCATGCAAAACAGTCAGTTTGTCAGTGTCATCAGGCTGAAAAGAGACATATAGCTGGATATCATCAGCATAGCAGTGATAAGTGCCCTGAGATAACTTTGTTATGATATGGCGCTATATAAATAAAACTGAATTGAACTGAATAAGAAATACCTTTGAATGTGCTAATAATATGACCCAAGGGAACCATGAATAAAGCAAATAAAACAGGACCCAAGACAGAGCCCTGAGGCATGCCACAGGAAAGAGCAGCAGTTTCAGACATGTAGGAACCAAGTGACACAGAAAAACTCCTGTCTGAGATAGGAGGAGAACCAGTCCAGGGCTCTCCCAGAGGCACCCACCCACTGCCTGAGCCTTTCAGTCAGGATGCTGTGATCTACAGTATCAAAAGCTGCGCTAAGATCCAGCAACACCAAAACAGAGCATTCGCCCACATCAGAAGACATCAATATATCATTGGAGACTCTGAGAAGAGCTGTCTCAGTGGAATGCTTCTAACGGAAACCAGATTGGAATTTATCAAAAATGTTGTGTTGAGTCAAAACAGTAGTGAGGTGATTGGCAACAACTTTCTCTAATATCTTTAATTAGCAGTAAACACAGAGTGCAGCTGAGGCTGATGGGAATGTCAATAGTTCTGCAGGTATTTATGTTGGACACATTAACATGTTGACGATGATGGCGCTAGATGAAAAGTCAGAGGATCACCCAAGTTATTACAGTTCATCCTGAGGGGAACATGAACGATGAACCACATTTCAGCACAAGTTGTTGAGATGTTTCAGACATACAGACTGACCAAGGGGTTCGAGATTCAGGTACAGAGGAATGCAAGAGACTCAAAACCACCACAAAGAGACTCAAAACTACCACAAGGTACAGAGGAACCAGGATTCTTCAGGCAGGGGAGTCTGACTGTATGTAATCAGAGTATTTGTCTGATGTCATGTTCAGTGTCCTCTGACATGAAAATTAAAGTAAAAACAATGAAACTGATTAGGCTCATTCAAGATGAACTGTGCCTTGTCTGAAAAGTGGACAAGATCAGACAGCAGCAGCAGGGGGCGCTGTGACAAACAACTGAAGTGAAGTCAGACAGTTTCCAGCAGCATTCAAAGAATATTTACATCCTGTTAGATCCACCTGTAGGCTACCTGAAGTCTGCAGATCACGGTCTGATAGTTCTGGCTGAAATAAACTTTATTATTATTCACATCAAACACACAAGATGTTTGTTAACAGATGAAACTGTCACTGCACAACATACAGCAACAATCTTGCGTTCAATATTACAATCACACAGAAAATTAGGATTTTCTACAAAACGTGATGTTTGTGGTCAAAATTAAGAGCCAATCAGCTCTTTGATCAGGCGACAGCCAGGCGTTTCCCATCATGCCCTGGGTCTTGCAGTCGGTGGAGAGCACCTGCAGCGCCTGGCTCTATAAACTGCGGCCGCCTCGATCTTGTGAGGTCATCATTGACCACATGTGCATGACGTCAGAGCAAGTCGGGATCAAGTCGGACACAAATCTAACCGGCTGCTTTGCCGGTGATCGATTCGGCACAGGGCTGGCTCATCTCCAACAAGCCTGTTATTTTCAAACAGGCTCCTCCCAGTGGGTGTGGCCTCTGAGCCCCACTCAGCTGTCAGTCAGAGTCAGAGCCACCACTCATCTCTTCTCTCCTCAATAACAACATAAAAAGTACTGCTGAGCTGCAGTATTACTGCTGCTGCTGCTGGGTGAGTACACACTGTACACAGCGTATTGCCGTATCGTTACTGAAAGACACTTCTGTTTGTCAGCGAAACATTTGTTGAATGTTTTTGTCTCCACATGAATGAATGTGCTGCTGTGGACTCTCTGACTCCAGATGAGTGTGTGAGCTGTGTGGAGGTGAAAATGAAGCGCTCCCTGGGGATCTGTGTGGTGATCTGCTCCGCTCTGATCGGACTCGGTACATTTGATTTGTGTTTGTTTAAACTGGCTGCTTTCTGATCATAAAGAGGGAGAGTTTAGTTTACAGCCTGACAGTTACTGTGTACATATTCTGAATATCAGGTACCAATAAAATACTTACAGGGTAAAAATTTAACGTAACTTACATTGTAAGAACTTTTTAAATCAAGTGATCAATGTAGAAGACATGGAACTAAAGAAACAGCATAGTTCTGGTTTTCATGAGTTAGTCCTGTTAAAGTACAGTTTGGTAATGAAAGGTCAGACTGTTTAATTCTAACATTACCCTGTCTGAAAATATGATCCACAAGCTACTTGGAAATGTTTTTTTTTTGTTGCTATGTTCAAACAGTAAAAGTGAGGCACTTTTACAAGAGAAAGGAAGGATGAGGTCTAACCGATGAGGACTAGTGGATGAGTTTGTAAGTCATATACTTCACAAATTAGGATCAGGACAGAACTGCTAACATTAGCCTTAACTCTGATAGCATCCAGGAATGGATGTTCCAGTCCTGAATGTGACCTATAACCCACAAACTGAAGCAGTCCAGGACTCTAAATTTGCTGTCCCTTTAAAATGAAATGTGTTCTGTGTTTCAGGATCAGCCATTCGCTGTTACAGCTGTAAGGACTACACAGGCAGCTGCTCCAAACAACGAGACTGTAGCTACGACGACGCCTGTCTCACACTCAATGAGAGAGGTATCTCTATACCTGTATACCTGTACCTGTACCAGAACCATAGAGAATACTGGATTCTGATTCACCAAAAATCTCTAACTGATTAATTTGGCTGCCAAACACCTTCTGTCCACAGCTTCCTGTAAGCTGCTCCTATGTCCTAAGATCCATGTTTGATCCTCCAGGATCCTGAAGGAACCAGATTAATCCATTAGCTTTTAACTCAGTCTGGACTTGTTGATTCTACTGAGATTCTACTGTTTCTATTGTTCTGTTTGTTCTGCAGGTGGAATGACTTACCGTCAGTGTCTGAAGTATTCAGACTGTGAGTACGGCCGCCTGGGCCAGATGTTCCCCCAGGTAACAAACACTCCACCCACCCCACCCTGACCCAACGCTGTTATCTGTGGTCAAAACAATCCAACTAAAAATAATTTGAACGTTGTTGTAACTTTCTAAAGTTACCGTACGCATTAGCTTGGTGGCTGAAAAAAGGCTCTCTGAGGTCACTCTCTGACATCTCCCGTGTTTCCCAGAAGTTATAGCAACTAGAGGAGTTAAAGGGTAACGGGGATATGACGCCATTGACAGGCGACCAAATGAAAAGGTAACGGATTGGTCACTAGGTTTGAACATTGTTGGAAACAGTTGGGATAATTTAAGTACACAACTCAGCAAAATATGTAACAACGGTCTAATTGTTTTTAGACATTTAAATGCAGAAATGTTACATATTCTACCTTTAAAGCTAACCGAATTAGCAATGAGCAGTATTCTCTAGTGATCAGCTAAATAGCATGATAGCATGCAGAAGCTAATAGAAAACCACCAAAACATCTCCAAACCACCAGGAGAAAACCAGTTCAGTTATTCAAATGAATCACTTCAGACGTTAACAAGGAAAGCCGTTCTATGGCGTACGGGCTCCGCTATCTAACAGGCTTCACTACTGGTTTATCCCTGCCGAGGTGGACATACTCATAGAACTGGAGTTACACCAGGTAACTACTTTATGTCAGACATACTGTATAATACCATTAATAACAATGCCAATGAATACCAATACACATAGCAAACTGAACATCAGATGTGCATCAAACCAGTACAACCAGTACAAACTAGTACCACCACATTGACTCACCTGTTTGAAGTCCTTCATGGAGATAATGTTCCTCCACACCAGGGGACTCTGACCCTTTGAATGTAGTTTCTAACATGCTCTGGTTTGTCGGTCTGAGTTTCCCTCCGAATCCTGAACACTGTCTCGGTGTTAATCACTGAGCACAATAACATGGCCTTCTTCAGACTGCCAGCCCAAATCCGTTTTTTGGCATCCAGATTGTTTTTAGAAAGTCTAGACAGCAAATCCCACATGAAACAAACTGGATCCAAACTGCACCTGGAGGTGGTTCTGCAGGTGTGTCTCAGTCCGGACGCTCTGCCGCTCAAATCGATTTCAAAGTGTCTTTTGCACAACGTCACATCCAGAGGGACGGAGGTGCGTCAGAGCGGCTGTAGACCTGCGTCCTTCTGCACCGTGACTGTTGGGAGGGCAAGGTGATGGATCTCCAGTTCTCATGCTTCTGGGTTGGAAAGCCGCGTCACCAGCGTACGTAGTTACTGACGCCTACGTCATTACCACAGCAACCCATGCAGCTAGGTTAGTGATCTATCTGATCACTTGTCAATAACAGAGCGACAGTCTGATCAAACTTTTATCTCTCTGCTGATCCCACCAGGCCTCACTCATAAAAGTGCATGTTTTATCCAATCAATAATCATAGTTTGATGAGCTATCAACTATTGATTCTTATAAACACAAATAACAGCTGACTGTTTCCTGGTCGTTATAAAATCCACTGACTTGTTCACACCTGGACAGGTGTGCTCACCTGGCCTGTACAGATGGCAGCCAATAACAAATAGTCCAGCGATCAATAAGAACCATTAATATAATGAAGTAAATAAGTCAACACCTGACACCACCCAGGAGGTACTTGTACCTCAGCAGCTGATTGTTGTATTGATCTCTGTGTTGACGTGTTTTTCCACCTGATCGCTGATCAATAACTGTATCGATCATTTCCAGGTTTCCAGTTTTACCTTCAAGTGCTGCAACTCTGACCTGTGTAACTCTGCCCCCTCCTCTGCAGCGAGCTCTGTGATTGGTCTGCTGGCCTCACTGGCCGTCATGTGGTGGTGCGTTCACTGAGCAGCTCTGTAGCGCCGTCGTGTGGCTGTAAACACACACAGCTGCTGTAACTTCTCTAACTCAGCGCTTCACTTCAACACTCACTGATCATTACAGCTTCACATGATCAATATTTACAGCTGATTGATCGAACATTAAAAGGTTCTGTCATGTTGTCAATATTTATATTTCATTATTTTACAGCTGCAGTCATTTAATAAAAGTCTTCAGCCACTTGTTGCTGTTGAACTTCGTCACGTCAGTTTCAGAGCTGACGAGACGTTCAGGGTCTCCATGTCAGAATAGAGTCAGTCTGTATCAGAGTCAGCAGCAGAGGATCACTGAGACTGAAAACAGCTCTTTGTTCTTTCTGCCCGTCAGAGATGAAGATTAAAACCACAAATATTCTTTACTTCTTAGAAACTTTATTCATTATAAGTTTTCCTGTAAATTAAACGACGTTTATTTGTTCTACAGGAAACCGCACCTCTAACTACTGACCTGTCAAAATAAAGTGTTACTGAAAGTTTCCTGTGAGAGTTGAAATGATCTGATCGCTCTTTAACTGTCTGTGCATTTAATCAATAAATGTGACAAACTGGAAACACACCGATTGTTCACTGCGTCTTTGTTGTTCTGTCCATTACGGCCCCGTGTGTTCCTGCTGTAACAAAGAAATCAGTAAAGTATCAATCAATCAATAGAAAACAAGTTTAATTAGAACTTTTTATATGAATCCTGTTGTTTCGTACAAAGTATTTAATAATAATTAGACTAAACCCAATTATAATACCACCTGTGCTCAGGTCGACAGGTGTGACAGAGCTGTCAATCAGACTCAGTGTGGACACGCCCACAGCGTCCTGAGAGAGATCAGGTGACACAGGTGAGAAAGTCTGTCTGACTTCTGATGGGACCTGAAGGCAGCAGCAGGAAACACGTTCTTTTTTACAGTGTACCTGTGCGCGCGCGTGTGTGTGTGTGCGTGTGTACCTGTGTGTGTGTGTGTGTGTGTGTGTGTGTGTGTGTGTGTACCTGTGTGTGTGTGTGTGTGTGCGTGTCTCTGTGTGTGTGTGTGCGTGTCTCTGTGTGTGTGTGTGCGTGTCTCTGTGTGTGTGTGTGTGTGTGTGTAACAGGAAACGCCTTCACGGTTTAAACACTCCTCAGCTGTTCCGGGTTTCTGACGTCACTTTCTGTCAATTGTTTTACTAAAAACGGCAAAACACAGGAAACCGACGAATGCACTTTCACAATAAAAGCAGACATGTAATTAAATAAAGCCGTTTCCTCGTGTTTCCGGTCTCGGTAATAATGTTACTGCACTCTGTATCTACTTTTCTAAGTTTGATGTTTTCTGTTTCACACCTGTTGCAGGTGAGACCGACCCTGAATGGTTTTATTATAACGGTATAATATAATAATCAGCATGTTAAAATGTAACACGGGGCTTTTATTGTGAAATGATCCACAGGAAGTGGTGTGTTTTCGTGTTGCCGCAGAAGAAGAAGCAGCTGACGGGATGAAACTTTGATCAAAAATAAAAGAAGAAGCTGCTGCTGCTGACGTCACCATGAAGGTAAGACAGTTCACCTGTAACTGACGGTGACCTCTGACCTCTCACCTGCCGCTGCTCGTTGACGTCACGAGGCTGAAGACAGAACCGAGCTCTCGCTGCAGGAACTCCATAGAGAAACCAGCCAACTCTAACAACCAGTAAACGCCGCGTTTCAAGGTGAAAGATTATTATTAAATTATCATTAAAACCACAGAACATTTCTGTAGGAGGATTCAAGGCTTTCTCATTAAAGAAAAACAGTATAAAAAGTACTGAAACTGGCTGCTGAACAAAGCAAACGTACAAAAACCGTGTAAAGTTCTACAGGAGTCTGGTAGGAAAACCACGAAGATGTCAAATGAAGGAAAACGCCGAAATATTACTAGAACCGCAGTATTTTACTGCAGACGTGTAGAAATATTCTACAAGTATTAAACAGGCATTGTGGAAAAAAGTACCGACCTCGTTAAACAGTGAAAACATGCCGAAATATCGAGTCTGGAACATAAAACATCTCTGATATTGTTAGAAAGTCCGTTTTCTGCTGCAGACTGTTATAGAAAGGTTATTAAAATGTAATAGAGACATCAGAAACCTTCTTTATAGGCAACAGTGAAACCATGAACTAAAAGGATCTACAGATTCTACAGGTAGGAAAATTATAACGATGTTAAATGAAGGAAAACACCAAAAGGTACCATCAAACATTAAAAACTATAGTTTTGTAAAATGATGTTATAAAAATGTATTTACAATACCAACATATACGAAACTAAAGACCTCTAAAGGAGTCTGGAAGGACAATTAGAAATATATCATTTATAAGTACGACTAGTTAGTTTTCTAGTGCAGACATTAAATATTATAAAAGATCACTTGTTATACAATGAAAAGAAGAATGATATAAGATTTCTATGGGAGTCTGGTGCACGCAGGAGAGAGCCGAGGAGTTCTGGTCTGACAGGAAGTCAGGTTTATGTGTTTGTCAGAGTTTGTAGTTTCACTGATAACCAGACCTTTCCTCTCAAACACACACAGGTTTTTACTCGACTTGTGAGGACCCTCACTGACATAACCTTAACCTCAACAGCTGCATGGATCAGTATTTTAGCTGACTAACACAGTTAACTCTTTCTATGTTAATGAGCCCGCAGCGTTTCCTCCCAAACTTCACGTTCAGGAGTCTGTGTTCGTGTTTCAGGCTCAGGTTCTGTACGACTTCACCGCTGAACCAGGAAACAACGAGCTGTCGGTCCGACAGGGAGAGGCGGTCACTGTGCTCGACCAGGTACACACACACACACACACACACACACACCATATATACAGTATACACACATTAATTTGGTGTGTTTGTGTGTGCAGACTGTGGGTGGAGGCTGGATCAAAGCCCAGAACTCCAGAGGACAAACCGGACTGGTACCTGAGGGATATTTACAGGTGAGCTGTGAGAGTTAATTTCACAACATGTCACCAGGATCATCCACTGTGAACCACAAAACCACCACAAAGACTCAAAACCACCACAAAGAGACTCAAAACTACCACAAAGACTCAAAACCACCATAAAGAGACTCAAAACCACCATAAAGACTCAAAACGACTACAAACACTCAATACCACCATAAAGAGACTCTGAACCACAGCAAAGAGACTCAAAACCACCACAAAGACTCAAAACCACCACTAAAGACTCAAAACCACCACAGTTCTGGGCCTTGCTCCTTTATGTTGGTGATGTTGTGTTTCAGCTCGGTATCGGTGGCGGCAGTGAAGGAGGCGGGGACTCCTGGTCAGAGGCCAAGGCTTTTGTCAGTAACACAACAGAAGGATGGAACAGTCGGTATCCGCCGACACATCAAGGTAACACGTTACTTCTGAACTCAAGTGAAGAAGTACTTTCAGCAGATGAATGCAGAATCTGGTGTGGAATCTACAAACGGGTCAAACTTCTTCATGCCCTGAAGATCTGTCAGAGCCTGATGCTGGTTCTGTGTTCAGTTTTTACCGTCTCTATACCGTCCAATAAAAGCCGTCATCGTCCTGTCTCCAGCTGCTGTCGAGGACGATGACGGCGAGTGGGACGACGACTGGGATGACCAATCAGTGGGCGGTTACCGTGGTGACAGTCAGGCGGATGAGGAGGGTGGGGCTTCAGGACGGAGCACCCACGGGCCCTCCGTGAAGATCTCCCTTAACAAGTAAAAACATTCACACAGTAGATCCAAATAGACAACAGGAGATTTCAGTAGATCACAAACACAAAAGATCCATGTCTGTGTCAGCTGGTAGCATATCTCCACATGTATCAGTAGATTCCAGTAGATCACAGTCGCTCCCAACACAGTTGACCTCAATACAGGTGGTGTAGCTCTCAGTATGTAATAGATCCCTAGAGGTATCAGTAGATCATAGTAGATCACAACCATAGTATATAAATACACAATCTAAGTCGGTATCAGTTGATCCCAGTACATGTCTGCAGCTTCCAGCAGATCCCAGTTGGTAATAGATCACCACAAATATCACTAGGCCGCAGTAGTTGTCAGTAGATCACAGTGCATCCCAGTAGATTCTAGTAGATCCCACTAGATCCCACAAGATACATCAGATCTCAGTAGTCTTATGTGTTGTCAGGTTTCCATTGTCCAGAGATCCCAGAGTGGATGTATCCATGCCACTAAATCCCGTCATTCCCATAGATCCCATGTCAGTAGATCCCAAGAGATCCTAGCAGGAGTAAGTAGATCCCAGCAGATTCCAGCAAATCTTAACTGATCTCAGCTGTGTTGAGTGTTTTCAGCTGTCTGTTTTCCAGAGATGCCGCTGAAAACATGTCTGTGCTGCTAGATCACATAGATGCCCATAGATCCCAGTAGATCCCAGGGTTTGATCTTGTGTGTTCTTAGGTTTCCGTTCTCTAAAGGTCCGAACCCAGAAGTCTTCTTGTTAGCCAAACCTCCAGCAAACAGCAGAGAGAGACTTCCTGTCTATGTGAGCAATCAACTTTATTGATCATCAATTAGCATTGACTGTGTTATCAATTGCTGTGCTCTGATTGGTTCTTGTTCATCGTCCAATCAGATAGGAGAAGTGGGTCCAGTCTGGCTGTACCCGTCGGCTCCTCTGGACTGTGTGATCGCCGATCCGAAGAAAGAATCCAAACTGTACGGACTGAAGAGCTTCATCGAGTACCAGATCACCCCCAATGTGAGAGACCACAAATATTTACACAGTAGTACACAGTAATACACAGTAATACACAGTAGTACACTCTCTGGCCCTCTATAATCTTCCTCCAGACGACCAACAGACCTGTCAATCATCGCTACAAGCACTTTGATTGGCTGTACGAGCGTTTGCTGGAGAAATTCGGCTTGGCTCTGCCCATCCCCTCACTGCCCGACAAACAGGTGACAGGTGAGCCGTCGCCATGACAACCACACCTGTACGACCCTGAAACACCTGCGTGATGCTGAAACACCTGTATGACGTGTTGTTGAAATATAATCACTAAAAATCTGCCGAAACAAGGATCGAATGTGTCAGTTTAAATGAGGATGACTTCTGGGTTTGAGTCTTTACCTGTGCCTTCAGGCCGGTTTGAGGTGGACTTCATCAGGATGAGGATGGAGCAGCTGCAGGCCTGGATGACTCGGATGTGTCGTCACCCCGTCGTCTGTCAGAGTGACGTCTTTCAGCTCTTCCTCACCTACAGAGACGAGAAGGCAGGTTAAGCCCCATGTTTCAGCCAATCAGCTGTTAGGAGGTTTGGTAGCTTTATCCTGGTTGGCTGAAACAGTGATTTGATATTTCAGGAGTGGAAGGCGGGAAAGAGGAAGGCGGAGAAAGACGAGACTGTGGGTCCAATGATCTTCAGCCTGATTGAACCTGAGGCTGCAGAGCTCGACGCTGCTGAGGTGTACGTCTCTGAACCAGTGTTCTCTGACCGTCCAGCTACCAAAATCCAGATCAGGGTCCATCTAGTTTGTCCCCATTAACATTTTATGGCAGCAGAAAGTAATATATTTTAAACTGCTTTAATCTCTGATTGGTTGAGCTTGTTGGGCAACCTGACAGGAGGTCCAGTAAATATGATGTCAGACTGTTTTATTTCAAAAATAATGTCTGAAACATGTCTATTTACTCAAGTTTATTAAAACCCTAAACGTCTTGTCTGTAGCCGAGAATCAGGACTGTGTGTGTACTAATGTGTGTGTGTTTCCTGTGTGTGTGTGTGTAGTGAACAGAAATGTGAGCACTACAGTCGGTTCACAAAGTCGATGGATGACGGAGTCAGAGATCTGCTGAACGTCGGACACACACACTGGAAACGCTGCACCGGACGTCAGTATATGTGTACTTATACACATACTGTATACACATATATACACGTATACATATATAAATACTGTATTAATGTGTGTGTGTGCGCAGCGCTGCCTAAAGAGTACGAGCGGATTGGTCGAGCCTTCAGGAACCTGTCGACTGTTTTCATTAGCAGCAAATATCCAGGTGAGGAGGGAGGAGAAAAGGGGACAAGGAGGAGTTAGATAAACTTAATGTGAGGGAGCGTAGTCGTTCAGTCGTTATGTTATTGTTGTTGTTGTTATGTTGTCATGTTATGTTGTCATGTTGTCATGTTATTGTCGTCATGTTGTCATGTTGTTATGTTGTCATGTTGTTGTCATGTTATGTTGTCATGTTACGTTGTTGTTATGTTATGTTATTGTTGTTGTTGTTATGTTGTCATGTTATGTTGTCATGTTGTTGTCATGTTATTGTTGTTGTCATGTTGTCATGTTGTTGTCATGTTATTGTTATGTTGTTGTCATGTTGTCATGTTGTTGTTGTTGTTGTCACGTTGTTATGTTGTCATGTTGTTGTTGTTGTTGTCACGTTTTTGTTATGTTGTTGTTGTCACGTTGTTGTTGTTGTTGTTGTCGTCATCATGTTGTTGTTGTCACGTTGTTGTCATGTTGTTGTTGTCGTCATGTTGTCACGCTGTATGTGTTTAGGAGAGGAGACGTTGACAGACGCTCTGTCAGCTGCTGGAAAAACTTATGAGGAAATCGCAGAGATCGTCGCACAGCAGGTACAAATACACAACAGTACTATGAAATATTACTGTGATATTCTGACGGTTATTTAAGTGTTTCCTACAGTATATTTATTATATTTATTTAAAAGATGTATTAATATTTCTGTGTATTTGTGGTGTTAAAGAGTGAAGACGCCGTTTTAAATTATATTTCTCTATAAATATAAAATGTTGTCTGACCTCTGGTGACCTCTGGTGACCTTTGACCTCCTTCAGCCTCAGAAAGACCTTCACTTCCTGTTGGAGACAAACAGCGAGTATAAAGGCCTGCTGGGATGTTTCCCAGAAATCATTGCTGTACACAAGGTACTAATACACACTGTAGTACTAATACACACACAGTATACCAAAAGTACCTGCTATACTACGTAGTTCAGTTATTTTAACCGACACACCTGTTTACTCTTTAAACCTAATACATAGAGGGCGGGGCTTCAGCTGAGGTGGTGATGTCACTGATGGGGGCGTGGTCTCACCTGTGTGTGTGTTCAGGCTGCAGTGGAGAAGGTGAAGGAAGCCGATCGTCTGGTTTCTGCAGGAAAAATCAACAGCAACGACAGGAAGTGCATGAACCAACGAATCAGCTGCATGAGCTACTCACTGCAGGGTAACAGTACTACACGGTACTACACGGTACTACACGGTACTACACACTAATACACAGTACTACATGGCACTACACAGTACTACACACTAATACACAGTACTACACAGTACTACATGGTACTACACGGTACTACACACTAATACACAGTACTACATGGTACTACACACTAATACACAGTAGTACATGGTACTACACGGTAATACACAGTACTACACGGTACTACACACTAATACACAATATACAGAGATAAAAACGACCAATCAGCTGCTGCTGTAAGTGTAACAGCGTAACTCGACTCCTCGTGTCTCCTCCAGCTGAGATGAATCATTTCCATAGCAACCGTATCTATGACTACAACAGAGTGATGCAGCTTTACCTGGAACAACAGGTGACCTTCTACCAGCAGGTGAGGATTGGGGGGGGGGGGGGGGGCTAGGCCAGGTGAACAGCTGTGTGATGTCATCTCTTCTCTGCTTTCTGATTGGTCAGATCGCTGATAAGCTGAGAGGAGCTCTGAGCCAGTTCACCACACTGTGAGGACGACGTCACTGATGATGTCACCGTTACACTTTTAACAAAATGTTTTTAAAGTCTGTTCCATCACAAACGTTTGAATATTGATCCTTAATATATTGATCTAAACTGATTCTTAATGGTTTAACTGTATTTGACACATTAAATTCTTCTTTGTATCACTTTACTTTGTGCGCTTATTTTTTATTAATTCTTCTTTTCATTTATATTGTATAATTTGTTATTTATATTATGTTTATTTTATATTAGAGATTATTCATATAATAAACAAAATAAATGAGTGTTTTATTGGTTATAACCTCTGTGAGTCTACGTTTCTATTATTTTAAACATCTGTTATTGAAATATTGACTTCTATGTATAACTATGAATACATTTATATAAACATTTACATATTATTTCTACCTGAATAAATAAATTCATTTTTATAAAATTATATTTCATATATCACAACATATTTGTTTAAATCTCAATAAAAAGAAATGTATCATAAAATATATTTCTTGTAATTATTTCATAATATATTAATAAATTACAAGAATCCTAAAAATAAAAATGAATTACAGTAATAATAAAACTGAACCTTTTAAAAGAATGAAAATATAAATGATTCAAATATAATAATGATGATAAAATGACAAGTTAAAGAGTGAAAATCAAACAGTTTAAATCTGACTAGAGATCAGCTGAGGGGAGGTCTCACTCTGGTCCAAACCCACAAACTGCTGCTGGACCTGAACCTGAGTCAGCGTCTGACTGTGACCTCTGACCCCAAGACAGGAAGAAGAGAAGCAGTTGGAAAACCTTCACTTCCTGTCCTGATGGAACTGGTTTTATCTGTTTGAGTTTGAGAGTTTAAACTAGTTTACAGTCAGTACCTGACACACCTGTTGTAACATCTGATCATTACAACCTGACTCGTGTTAGCTGCAGGAAGTAAATAAAGAACCATAAATAACTTTAATTATGTTCCCAAGTACCCCAGATTCATCAGGTCCTCACTTTACACCAAACTCCATTTAATATCCGGTTAGTTTAAGGTATTTGCCTTCAGTGGGATATGTAACTTACTGTAAAATGTTTTATGAGCTTTTACTCATCAACAACATCTTCTGGTAAATACGGCTTATAAATAATCCAACTGCACTGAATGTGTCAATAAAACAATACAACGGCGTCCTCTGGTGAAAATAAAAATCATTCTTTCAAACTGCACTGAATGTTGTAATAATTGTAATTTTTCACGGATGGACTTCAGACCAAACTCCCTTAGAAAATATGGTCACTTTATATAGTGAGCAGAAAATGTTTTAAAGCTTTTAATAATCAAGATCTTCTGGTGAATTCAGCGTGTAAATCATTATTTCAGTTGCACTGAACATTGGATTGATATGTTCTTAAATTATGTTTCATAAAGTTTAACAAAGTTTAAGTTGCCAGAAAACATTAGTACAAGGTCAGAACATTTCTACATTTTTGAATGGAGTTTGGTTTGGTCAGACTGTTTCACCGCTGTACTGCAGTTTTCCACTTTTTGACTTGTTACTATGGAAACGTATCTGTTTGAATGTCTTGTAAACAGTGATTCAGTTATTTGTTGCGCCTGTGTGTGCGACCACGCGTCATTTCACACCTGTTGTTAAATACCTGAAATATGATGTCGTCAGCAGGAGGGAACTGGAGGAAGTTTGGTTCACTGCTGTTCACCTGTACGACGCACTGACTACCTCCAGGTGCGTCTCAGTACTCTGCGGTCATGCTGCCATCTGGTGGCAGATAACTGAACTGCAGTGTTAACAGATCCACTAACACTTTATTGAATTCTTTCCTCCCATTAAATTACATACAGAGAAAACAGCGACAACACGAGACACATTCATTAATATGTTAATTCATACGTGACAAACGCGATTTTACATCTTTATTTTAATGGAAAATAAAGGAAACCTGGTTCTACTTTTCAGTACTTTAAAGGTTGGTTATAGGAAGTTATTTTCAAACTTCAAAATAAAAGGTTTGAATGGTGTTTTACCAACATAATCAGGAGTTTTCATTACAGAAACTAAAGAAACACATTTTGTAAGAATCTTAACGTCAGAGCTGAAAAATAAATCTATAAAATAATCACCAGTTCCTCCTCTTCTTCACTTCTTCTTCTTCTGTGTCTTGGTTTTGTCCTCTTTGCTTTTCTTCTTCTTCTTCTTCTTCTTCTTCCTCCCTCCTTCTTCTTCGTTGGTTTTGGCAGCTTGTGCCTTCCTCCTGCCCAGCGGTGTCTTCCTCCACCAAACCTGAACAAACACAAAACTGTTCAGTTTGAACAAAGATTTATTCATGTTCACTGAACTCAGTTAGATATTGATCTGTTAGATCTAATCATCACATTTATTTAATAACCATGAACGCCATAGCAACCACCTCATGATGCCCTAGCAACAGTCCAGAACACCATAGCAACCACCTGAACCACGTTGAAGAAGCAACAACCTTAAAACCTGCTAACATTAGCGTTAGCTACCCCAGGTGTAGCTAGTTAGCATCGATCTGCTACACAGCTAATAATTAGCACCACGCGTCATGTGATGTTACTGTTACGTTTTTCTGTTGTGGCCTCTGACCTTGAAGGCCTCCTCCTCCTCCTCGTACACCGGCTCCATTCTCGACAGTGATTGGATGAACTCGGCGGCGGTCAGCGGTTGGAGGCGGAGCTTTTTCAGCCTGTGGGGGCGGATCACCGAGCGCACCGCCTGCAGGATGTGACCCTGAGTGAAGCCGTCGGTGATCTTAGCCAATGAGCTGAGATCCAGCCCCGGACCGGGCTCCGCCCCCTCAGAGCGCAGCAGCTCCCGCCACAGGACTGAGGGACAATGCTAATGTTAGCATTAGCATGAAGCTTAGTGCTAATATAGCTGTAAACATGTCAACATGCTAATGTTGAAAGAAAAAGGTTTAATGTGTTAGCGTGTTACGCTAATATTAGCATATAATACATTACAATATGCTAACATGGTGAAGGTACATAAAATAACCCTCATGCTAAATGTTAGCAAGTGATAACGTAGCATGTTATGATGTTAGAATGATAGCTGTAAGCATGTTAGCGTGCTAATGTTAGTGTTAGCATTATAGCACTAATGTTACACGTTAACATGGTAGGCTAGCATTTATGTTCAAATGTAGCATAGCATTAGCATGTAACACAACAGGCTAATGCTAAAATAAATTGATGAGTACAAACTAATGTGAATACGTATAATGCTAATGCTAATGCTAAATAGGCTAATGTGTTAGCATGTTATGTATATACATGCTAACTTTAGCATGTTATCATGCGATGTTACTAATGCTAACTCTGTTGTAATAGCATGTTAGCATGTTAGCATACAGTCTGGTCTGGTATGTAACTGGTGTACTGGACTCTGTGGACTAACCCAGTCTGGAGCTGTAGTCCGGTCTGGGGATCAGGATGATCTTCTTGTAGACTTTACAGAACGGTTTGATGTCGGCATCAAACGGTCTCCGACTCGTCCCGATCACCAGAACCCGGTCCTCCGGTTTCAGAGTCTTCAGAGATTTCAGGAGGTTTTTCTTTAACCTCCGAGGATCCAACTGGAACAAAGACCGAGAGGTTTAACTGGTCCAGGCTGGACCATCTGGACTGGTTCCAGACCAGCAGGAGTCCAGTTCAAGCTTAGACCAGGTCAGTCTCTTCGTCAAAAACACATTTATAGTTACAAAATAAATGATGGAGCCGAGCGGCCAGCAGGGGGCAGCACAGACTCGGCTCCTCTTCTTCTCTCTTCAAAAACAGGTTTCAGGTTTCTGACCTTTAAATGTTTCCTGTTATTCACAAACTTCAGACCTTCACAATAAAATCAGAAGTTGTGACGTGTTATTTTAACTGAACCCTTTAGTAGTTTCCTGACCTCTCGCTCCCTCTTTGGAGTTTTCTTGTAGAAAGTTTTCTCTGCGTCTTCGATCCAGATCACAGACGGCTGCAGCTCACCTGCTACCTGACAGGGGACACAACACGGACCAATCAGAGGCCAGATACTGATGATGATGTCACACACAGTCAAATCAACTAATTAACTATAAAACGGGACGTTTGTTTTACATCACAATGTTTTCAAGGACAGTTTCCAAGAAAAGATATTTTAGGCAACTTTCAAGTCTTTGGTGTAAGATGGTTGAAATGAATTCCCGATTTCCAGGATTCCAGATTTTCAAATGTCTTAGTCGCACTAACATACAGATTAATTCCAGGTTTTCCAGGATGTCCAAGATGCTGTAAGGTGAAGATTTGTGCAAAACGTTCCAGGTTTTCCAGGTAGAAAACTGTTAAAATCCAGATTTGCCAGGATGTCTAAGCTACTCTTAAGGACAGCTGTCTTCATAAATTCCAGGTTTTCCAGGTAAAACATGGATTTTTGTATACATTCAGGTTTTCAGGGATCTCTTATCTAAAGAAAAGACTTGTGGATAATTTCCAGGTTTTCCAGGTATGTCAGACTCACCTTGAAGAGCAGGTGCAGCAGGTAGGCGGCCCCTCCTCTGCCCTGGTACCTGGTGCTCAAGTGGGCGGGGCTCAGGTGGAACAGGTGAGCTCCGGTCTCGCTGCAGACAGCGTGAACCAACATCTTCTTCCCAACTCCAGACGGGCCGGCCAGCAGCAGAGTCTTCGCCACCGGGAACCTCTCCAGGACCGCCTGGGATCCTGGAGGGAAAATCAAGGACCACTATTAGTCTGAAGGTGATGTGTGACATCACTGTGAGAAGTAAAGGATGATGGGAAATCTCTTCCAACAGGTAAGAGAGAACTTCAAACATCTCACTGCAGATTTCAACAAATATCTTTAAATTTAGAATTTGGTTAGAAACCTCGTCCTCCTCCTCCTCTCCCTCCTCCTCCTCCTCCTCCTCCTCCTCCTCCTCCTCTCCCTCCTCCTCCTCCTCTCCCTCCTCCTCCTCCTCTCCTCTACTTCCTCCTCCTCCTCCTCTCCTCTCCCTCCTCCTCCTCCTCTCCCTCCTCCTCCCCTCCCTCCTCCTCCTCCTCCGTGATCAGTGATAGTTGTCTGAACATGGTCCACTGCAGACAGGAGCTGCTGATGGACTCTGACCACATGGACACTGATACAGGCTGAAAACACACCGTCTCCATGGCAACTTTATAGCATGATTGTCCCCCAAATAGAAGTAAGACAAAGAATAGGCAACAGACTGTATTGATGGAGTATTGATGAGTTATTGATGAGTTATTGACTGACCCAGAGGCAGGACGGTGTACAGAGTGATGAGCTGTCTGACGTCCGACAGAGATGGCATCGGTTCAACGTTCACCTGTCTGAGGGTCGAGCCCAGGTAACTGTACTCACCTGGAGACAGAGACAGATATACATACGTACATGATATAATGAAAGTAAGAAATCACAATCAATAAAACATCGTTCAGATTTCTGCTCCATATTAACTCGTTTGTTCCAGAAAAGAAACTTTGATTATTTTCAGTCTTTAACTTCAACGTCCGTCTGTTACTATTTATACTGAAATCAATATAAACCATGAACTGACTTTTAATGCGCTGAAATAAACTGCAGTCAGAAGAGATCTGAGATCTGCTCAGACACTGAGCTCGTTTTTACCATCATGACATTTAACTACCGTCTTTAATGACACAGACATCTGGGAAACATCATCATCATCATCATTATTATTATTATTATTATTGTGATGGTGATGACGATGATGGTGACAATGATGATGATGGTGATAATGATGATGATGGTGATGATGTTACCGATGTAGTCAGAGAGCTTGATGTTCATTGGTTGGATCAGGAAACCCTCCAGAATCAACTCCTCACACAGAGACTGTAAAGACCTGAGAGAAGAACCAATCACAGCTCAGAACACAGACAGGAACCAATCACAGCCCAGAGAACAGCCCACATCATCGTCGTCCTCCTCTCACAGGTAAACTCACCTGTTGGCTGTCAGGTCCTTCTCTCTCTTCTTCTTCTTGGTTTTCTTCTTCTTTTCCAAACAAAAACACACCGTTACATTAAATGACTCCACCCGTCTGGGAGGTCCAACACACAGAAACAAACACATTAAAATGTTTACAGTGCTGTGAGGAGGAGCCATTTAGTGACTTTGACCTTTCTGTTTCCTTTCTTGGTCTTCTTCTTTGTTTTGTCGATGACCAGTTTGAGGTTTTTCAGCTCCGCCCTCATCAGCTCGTCCACCTGACCACATCAAGAAATCAAATGCACCCACAGCTTAAATCAACAGAGACGTCTGAGAAGATTCAAAAAACATCCATGAACAGCCTGGAAACCTGGAAAAACATCCACAAACAACAGCCTGGAAACCTGGAAAAACATCTACGAACAGCCTGGAAACCTGGAAAAACATCCACAAACAACAGCCTGGAAACCTGGAAAAACATCCACAAACAGCCTGGAAACCTGGAAAATACATTCACAAACAGCCTGGAAACCTGGAAGAAAAATGTTTAAAAAAGAAAAAGTATCTAATAAATAAATAAATACACTGTAAAAAAACAAGAAACGTTTTCAGGTAACATGAAACAAACACGACTCACCTGAAGTCTGACTTCCTGTTCCACTTCCTGTCTCTTCTCCTCTCTGAGCAGCTGGACATCAAAACTCTGCCGACGGTCGTCACGGCGACGCCACACATCTGAACACACACACACACACACAGGAAGTGTCAGGTGTGTGAGAACCTTTATTTTCTCAGGACAGACAGGAAATGTTTGAATCCACCAACACTATAAAAAACAGCACAATAAACTGATCCAGGTGCAGCTGACGGACTCCGATTGTCCTCGGCGGCTCCCAGGAGCGACTTCCTGTTGCCAATAGCTCCACTTCCTGTCTGGAAATGTGCACTTCCTGTGTGAGCGGCGGGCTCAGAGCCAATCAGAGCACATCTGGTCGAGCAGGCGAGACTCTGAGTCCACGTTTATTTCATTTATTTATGTTTGAAGATTCTGCTGACTTCAGACATCAACGTCTCCTCGTCCCTTAACACTGACACTGGTTAACAGGACTGGTCCCAGTCCTGGTCCTGGTCCTGGTCCTGGTCCTGGTCTCCTCTGGATGTATTTATTTTATGGAGGTATTTGGTGCAGCAGTTTGACCTTTGACCTCTGAGAGATCTCGAAGCATCAATAATCAATAAGAGACTTTTATTCCTCTTCAGTGAATGGGGTATTGATCAGTTGTCATGGAGACGGTTCAGTATTAATAGATTTAAACTGACCTGAGTAGATTTTATCTCCTTCAACGACATCAGAGAGGAAACAGCTGCGAGGGTCCATCCAGGAGTCTCCCTACATGAGACCGCAACAGACCTCGTCAGACCACATAAGACCGCAACAGACCACATCAGACCACGTCAGAGCACAACAATCCTGTTGTGGTAAGATTTTAAGAATAAAGTCAAAAAGGTTTTATGACAAATAAAGTTTTAATTTCCAGAAAAAATAAAAAGTCCTAAAAACTTTATTTCAATGATCATTATTAATCTTTATTTATTTTATTTTGAAAAATACATTCTTTGTAACATTCCTCCACAATAAAACTGTCTGTTCTCTAACAATCCATGTCATTATTGATTAGTTTGTTGTTGATTCAGTTTTTATTGATTGATTAATTGACTTAATTTGTAAATGAAACTTGTTTTACCTCTGTTTCCTGTTTCTTCTTCTTCTTCTTGTTTCCTGCCTTCTCCTTCTTCTTCTCTGGTGCTGCTCTCTTCTCCCTCCGTTCTTTCTTCTTCTTCTCTCTCTCCTCCTCCCTCGCTGCCAGCTCAGCTGAAACCTGAAGAAAACATCACGTGTTAATAAATTCAAAACTAGCAGCAATGACGAGACATGAAGAAGAGACATTCATTGCTGATCACCTGTTCAGGTGTTTTCTGAGTGAATATAGAAGTTGATCCTCCGTCAGGAAACTCAGGAAACGTTCCTGCAGCGTCTCTGCAGACAAGAAACAAAGGTTTGATTCATCCAGACAAACTGCATCTTTACAAGATGTTTAATTCTTTCACAGATACAAGTTAATAAAATAAAACATTTAAACACAAGAATTATTTCCAGTTTCCATCAAGAGAAATCAGTTCGACTTTTACAGGTGTAATCAGGTCTTCATCCGCTCTAAAAGGCTTCTAAAGGTCAAAGGTCAACACTGATCGATAGCGTCTGATTGGCTGCAGTCACTTCTTTCAGACCTGATTTAAAACGTCTGTTAATTTAATGATTTACAGCTTCTTCCTCCTTATTAATGATGTCATGAAGCCATTTAATTAGATTTAACTTCATGCTTTCAAACTCAGGTGTTGCTTCACCTGCTGCTGATGAGGATGATCTCAATCGCAGGCTTCAGGTTCCCTGTGGTGTTTTGTGAGGTGGATTTGGTTGAAGTCAGTTTGATGAATGAAGCTACAGAAACTGGATCAACAGGTTTATGTTTGTGGGCCAGTTCCTCTGACCTTTGACCTTCTGTGGACCTGATGAAGACCTCTGATGGACTCTGTCTGATTAAACATTCTGAAGGATCCTGCAGGTTCTGCCTGGATGTCAGAGAGTCTAGATGTCTTAAAATGTTTGAGCTGATTGTTGCTGATCTCAGCTGAACACATAAGGAACCGGAGACCATAAGAACCAAAGCAAACAGGGGAGGAACCAGAGGATGCAAAAGAGTTATGAGGAACAAGAGGAGGAATCACAGAAACAGGAGGAGCCAGGGGAACTAGAGGAACCATGGGAACCCCAGGAAGCAGGGGGGTGAAAGGAGGAACCAGGAAGTGTCTCAAAATGTCTAAAAGTTACAGATAAAAAGGTTTTAAAACTGATATTTAAGGTTCTGGTCTGACCTGCACTCAATGAACCACTGTCGGATCTGTTCCTGCAGAGTCTCCCTGATGTCGGTTCCCTCCACGTCAAGAACCGACTGCTTCACACTCAGCTGAGCTCTCTGGTACTCCTCCTCGTTCTGCTCCTGGATCAGCCTCCGATCCAGTGACACCCGCCGGGCCTGGCGCTGGGCTGAACTGGGACCAGGAGGCTCGGAGGGGATCTGAGGAACCAGGAGAACTATGAGGACATATGGGGAACCAGAGGAACTGGGATGAACCAGGGGAACCAAAGGACAAACCAGAGAGATCAGAGGAATGAGGGGAACCAGGGGAGATACCCGAGGAACCAGGAGAACTATTAGGAACTATGAGGAACCGGGGGAACCAGAGGACCCAGAGAACCTTGGAGGATATATGAGGAACAACAACCAGACAAACAAGATGAGGAGTACAAGGAACTGCAGAAACCAAGGGAAGCAGGAAAACTATGAGGAACTAGGTAAACCAGAGGAAAAATCATAGGAACCAGTGAATTTATGAGGAACCATAGGAACCATGGGAGGAGTGAGAGGAACCAGGACATCTATGGGAACTAGAAGAACTGGAGGAACCAGATCTGCAGGATAAAAGTACATTACCATTCCCAGAAACATCATCTCCTGGGTTCTCAGTGTGTTGGTGCGGTTCCTCTGACTGTGGCCTCTCCACACCTGAAACAACAAAGAGTTCGGGTTCACAGACAGTCCGCCGGTTAGGTGTAAAGGTGAGTCAAAGACTAATCAACGTTTCTGTTATTCTACAAATCCAACTGTGTGCAAGTCATAAACTTAAAAAGTCACATTTTGTTGTAAAAGTCATAATTTATGATCAATTTCACTAAAAACATTTTTATATATCTATAAATATAGAGATAGATATTAAACACAGCTTCCTGTGTTCCGTTTCAGATCCATTACCTTCTGGATCTGGATCGCAGCCTGATCTGGGGTCAGGTTTGTTGGTTTCCAGGTATGTCTGTGGACACCTCTCTCTGATTGGACGAGATCCTTCATAAACTGAGCTCTGATTCGTCCCTGCCGAGCGCGCTCAGACACCTGCAGGAGACGGACCGCCTCTTCCAGACTCATGGACTGGACTGGACTCACCTGGAGGTACCAGAATCAAAGATTTAAATGAATAACTTGATTTAAACTTGGCTGGTCTGATCAGGACTATATGGATAGAGACCAGGTCTGATCAGGGCTCTGACCTTCTGGTTGGTTCGGTGTGAGTCCAGGATGTTGGTGAACATCGTCTGTTTGTCTCTCAGCAGCTGGATCTTGTCTGTCAGGAAGTATCGAGGGACGGGGATCTCGAGATCTTTCTGGAACATAAACACAATGTTCCAGTCACCTTTAGACTTACCTGCCATCAGCAGTGATGGTTTAGCTGAAGAACATGACGGTTCTCCACATGCAGCACTTCATTTGATATGAAATCAATAGATTATATTTATATTATTTATTCTTTCAGGGAGATTTTCTACTCAGATGTTCAGTTGATGAGTCTCTGGTCAAAGGTTGGACTTTTGATGGTTTTCTGGACTCACCGGTGTCATCTTCAGGTCCAGCAGCAGCTCATCAAAGTAGTGAAACTCGGACAGCTCCAGCTCCACCATTTGACTCTTGAGCTCCAGGAGTCGACCCATCAGCCCATCCAGAACCATCTGGACTGCCCGCCTCTTCTGAGGCTGCACCAGCTGCTCATAGACCTCCTCCAGGCAGCGGAAGATCTGCAGGTACTTCAGGTAGAGGAAGGCCCGGTCCTGGAAGACCTGCAGCCGGTCCGACTGAGGACCAGGAGGCTTGTTAGGAAACTCATCCTGAAGTAGGTCCTGGAGAGTGCCGTGAACTGCCGCCCACTTCCTGTTAGAGGGCCAATCAGAGGAGATATAAGAGCCTGAGGGTCAGGATCAGGTTTCACTCCAGTGAGATTTGGTCAGACAGGAAATGAAGCTTCAGCCAGACTCTGGAGGTCACTTCCTGTCGGGAATCTTCCTGCTGCACCGGCAGGTTTCAACCATCAGCTAACAGGAACCTCCAGGACCCGGTCAGAGGTGTCTGCAGAAGAAACTGGATTCTGGAGGTTTTTCAGGCTGAATGCACATGAGACAAAAGTGATCCTGATGAGGATCCAGACTGACCCAGGTCTGAGTCTCTGCTGGTTTAAAATCACCAGAGATTTAAAATCCGTCTCCCTGAGCTGTACCTGTCAGTGACATCACCTGCAGGGGGCGGGGGCCAGTCGTCACCTCTCCAGGTGACAACCAGTCGGTGTTAAAACATCCACATGACTAAAAAAGGATTTCTTAATTGACAGATTAATAAACTTTGTGTAGAAGATGACTTCAGTGATTAGAAACAAATCAGCTTGTTTGAAGAGGAGTGGGGGGGGGGGGGACTTCCTGAAGAAACCGATCAACTGTGTCAGAAATATGTTGTTTTGTTTTTTGTAAAATTATTAGTTTTTAATTCAAAATCACAGCTTTGGGACAATTTTGACTTTTAAAGTCCAAAATATGACTTTCAAAGTAAAACTGTTGACTTCCTCTCAGTTTAATGACAGTTGGGACCTTCAGAGTAAAAGCTGTGAGACAAAACATCAAACAAACGTTTCTTCACAGCCTGGCTGTTGTCATGGAAACACCAACTGCCTGGAAACAGCTTCAAGGGTTTTCAACGGTCTTCAAGGAAAATAATACAGAGAAACATGATCAAACACTGACTATTGATTGGTGGATTTCTGATCAGAAATGTTACCTGTGTGACGTCATCGTGAGACGGAGACAGACACCTGCTGCACCTGTTGGACCTCAGGATCCTAAAAATACTGGTTCAAAAACAAGAAAGCACCGGAGGACACGGACTGGGATCTGCTGGTTTCACTGGTCTCCTCTTCTTCTCTGTTTCTGTGCAGCGGAGCGTAGCAACGCCGCGCATGCGCACAGAGTCCTCAGACAGGATTTATGATAGAAGCAGAGAAGCAGCAGCGGCTCCCGGTGTCCGTCCCGGTGTCTGTCTGTCCCGGTGTCCGTCTGTCCCGGTGTCCGTCTGTCCCGGTGTCCGTCCCGGTGTCTGTCTGTCCCGGTGTCCGTCCCGGTGTTTGTCTGTCCCGGTGTTTGTCTGTCCCGGTGTTTGTCCCGGTGTCCGTCTGTCCCGGTGTCCGTCCCGGTGTCTGTCTGTCCCGGTGTCCGTCTGTCCCGGTGTCTGTCCCGGTGTTTGTCCCGGTGTGCGTCTGTCCCGGTGTTTGTCCCGGTGTCCGTCTGTCCCGGTGTTTGTCTGTCCCGGTGTCTGTCCCGGTGTCCGTCTGTCCCGGTGTCTGTCCCGGTGTTTGTCCCGGTGTCCGTCTGTCCCGGTGTTTGTCCCGGTGTCCGTCTGTCCCGGTGTCTGTCCCGGTGTCTGTCCCGGTGTTTGTCCCGGTGTCCGTCTGTCCCGGTGTCTGTCCCGGTGTCTGTCCCGGTGTTTGTCCCGGTGTCCGTCTGTCCCGGTGTCTGTCCCGGTGTCTGTCCCGGTGTTTGTCCCGGTGTCTGTCCCGGTGTCCGTCTGTCCCGGTGTCCGTCCCGGTGTCTGTCTGTCCCGGTGTCCGTCTGTCCCGGTGTCTGTCCCGGTGTTTGTCCCGGTGTCCGTCTGTCCCGGTGTTTGTCCCGGTGTCTGTCTGTCCCGGTGTCTGTCCCGGTGTCCGTCTGTCCCTCCGCTGCTCTCAGTTATTGAGATCATTTCATTTATCGATAAAGAAATTAAATGATCTTTCACCTGTTGTGACTTTTCTCTAAAGGCCTATATATTTGTTCTTATGTTATTTCATCGTTATAGTTTTTATGAATCGCCTCTTATTTTGTATTTATATATTTATTATAAGTGATATTGATTACTGGATCAGTAACTTCTGTTCTTTCTTCTCTAAACGTTTCTAGAAATATAAAAACTTCCGGATTTGGCGTCTGTGACGCTTTTGTTTGCGGTTGAGATGGAAATCCTTCACTTGTATTGTCCCGCAGCTGAAACCGCAATAAATCACCGCAGAGCGGAGCTGTCCCTCTGTGGGCGTTTCTTCTTCTCTTTCTGCTGCTTATTAAACTGCAAAGAGAAGGGGGACTCGGTCAGTCAGCCTCAGTCCGCTTCAAACTCTCTGCAGGAGAAACTGGACTTTAACCCGGACCAGGATTTAAGTGGAGGAACCTGCGAGCTCAGCCCAAACTCTCCTGTTCGACCTGTAAGTCTTTCACATTCTTTCAATAGTAAAAAATCTAAATGTGGTTTGGCTCCATCTCGCATGTAAACCCGATTCGTCCCGTTCTCTGTCGCTGTTCAAAGACTTTAAACCAGACTCCCTTCAGAAATGTGTCATTTTTTAAAGTTTGCAAATGTACACGCTTCTGTAGGAAAACTCTTAAATATCATTAGTAACCATTAATGCCCTTTAATGTATTCGGCATATAATTGAAACAGCAAACAGCTCTCCATGGAAGAAAGTGCATCCTTCTACCTGATCTAAAAACTGACATTTTATATACGAACGTGTGTGTGTGTGAAATGTGAGCCGAATTGAATAGTGCATCATGTTTGTTCTTTAAAAGTACTAGATGTGTTATAAACTGTTACAGTTTGCCATCAAGCAAAGAATCTTTAATGTAGTTCACATTGTATCTTAAGGTGAAAATGTTAAAGTTTGCAAATAATCAAAGTACCAAAAAAAAACTGACATACCCCATTTGTTCGTCCAGACTCCCTTTAAAAATGTGTCATTTTCAGAGTGTTGACGTACTGACAAATGTCAGTTATTTTAGGAAAAAACTGTTATCTGTGGTGTATTCAGCTGCACCAAACAGCACCTAATCTTTATGAAATCTCTACTTCTAAGAATTCAACAGCTCACGGCGGCGTGAATTGGGTTAATAAAGTTAGCCTACATTTTTATGTACAAACATCCCTTCATTATGTATGAAACGTGAACCGAATTAAAGAGTGCATCATGTTAATTCTTTAACATCTTAATTTGTGTGCTGTAACATGTTGACGTTTGTGAAGGAGATAAGATTCCTTAAATCTAGAGGTTTTTCAACGCAGTTCGGCGAGTCGCTCATGGTAGCGTGTTACAAACAGGAGTCAGTCTGTATTTTATGGCACTTCAAGTGGTTTACAGCGTTTTAATGGTGCGTTCAGGAGCCTCCGTGTTTGAGCCTCCCAGCTGGAGCAACAGGCGTCTTATCAGACAAACTGGGTTTAACATGGAAACACAAGAAACCACAAAAACAGAAGATCTGAGCTGTAATGGGAAGTTACACGGTGCCGGATATTTATACTGTATTACACAATATAAAAATATATATTTATACACAGTATAAATATACTGCACCCACATGGTGCAGGACAAAGCACTTTTCCTGTTTTACAGTCAATAAATTAAGAGTTTATAAATCTTTAGATTAATTATATTGTGAATTATTATGCGAGTTATTCATAATGCTGGCTAACCCATCAGACATCAGCTTCTTTAATGCTTCAGTTTCTGACTTAAATGAACTTTTTTGGTTTCTAAGAAAATCTTCTCACTTTAAACTCTTCTTCTGTTTTCTGTCCTCTGACTGAACCACTAATTGTCTTTTTGTTTCAATTCTGCAGTAAACTTTTATTTTGAAGGTCGTGACCTTTCAGTCTAAAGTCTCCTGTTGAGTTTTTATTCTAAACTGAAGGTCCAATAAAACTCAGTCATCATCTTTTGTTTCAACCTCCTCCTCCTCCTCTCCTCCTCCTCTTCTCCTCCTCCTCTTCTCCTCCTCCTCCTCCTCTTCTCCTCCTCCTCTTCTCCTCCTCTAAATCAAAATTACATTTTACAACAAAATTTTGAGATTAAAAAGGAAACTTTTAGACTTTAAGACAAAATCAAGTCAATAATTGTATTTTACCACCATCTCATATTTTTTTTAATATTTTTTCATTCCTAACATTTCATCCTTTGTTTGTTTTGTTTTTGGCAGAAATGGGCTTCCGTACATGATTTAGTAAATGTGAGCATGTTAAACGTTAAATGTTAAACACACATGAAGCAAATAATCCTTAAATTGAGAGATTTTTCAATGGAGTTTGGGGAGTTTCGCACTTGCACAAGAGATACATCCTCTTCCTTTTCTTCTTCTACAGTCAATATATAACTCAATATTGATCTATGATCAGCACACACACACACACTCCATCAGTCTGTCCGTCTGTTTCCTGTTAGTTCAAAGTGTTTCAATATATTAATGACGTCTGGATCGTTTCACCTCCTCTGACCTCCGTACATCCGTCTGTCCATCTGTCCATCTGTCTGTCTGTCTCTCTGTGTGGTCTGTGTGTGTGTGTGTGTGTGTGTGTGTGTGTGGGGGGGGGGTCAGGTTAATGGAGGGTCATTTATCAACAGACAGTCTGTGAGTCTGACAGCATTCAGCGTTTTATCACCTGCAGTGACACAAAGCAGATATTATCAAGAAGAAGAAGAAGTCTGTAACTAACTGGTGTGTGTGTATTTTTTATATATATATATATATATATATATATATATATATATATATATATATATATATATATATATATATATATATATATATATATATATATACACACACACACACACACACACACAAATATTTCAGATTAATCAATAAATCGTGTGGTATATAAAATGTCAGTGATCAATGTACATTATAGATTTAACTAAATCATAAGAGTTAAGTCAAAATTTTGAGTATTTTTAATCCACTTCATGCAGTTTTTTGGTATAAATGAGCTTCCATACATGATGTGTTTAATGCGAGCCATCGTGTTTGTTCTTTACAGTCTAAATTTATATTCAATAAAACCTTTAATTTGAGCACATTTTCAAGAGTCTGGCACTTACATTACATTTTTTGGTATTTTGTATTTATTTTTATGTTACTGATTTATTATATTTGTTATATTTTATAACTGTGTTTGTGAATGACTCCCGAGACAAAAACGAGACATTGCAGCGTTAAAATACAGGAAGTGATGTAATAATGCGTTATCATTAATGAGGTCATCGTCTGATTCAGGTTGAACAACTTCAGACTTTAATCCATCTGTCAGTTCTGATCCAGATCCTGCAGGTCCTGATCCGTCTCTTCCCGTTTTCCAGGTGTGAAGTCGACCTCACCATCATGAGTCTGAGCGCCAACGACCTCACCGAGCTCATGGAGCTGTGGGAGGAGCTAAACCTAACCGCCGCCGACCACTACAACCTGTCCCACGTGGAGACGCTGCTGTGTTCAGGCGCCGTCAGCCACGCCGCCCTCCTCCATGTCCTCTCCATCCTCTATGTCTTCATCTTCCTGGTGGGCCTCGCCGCCAATGCCCTGGTGGTCTGGGTCAATGTGCGCTCCAACAGGAACCGCTACGAGACGCACCTGTACATCCTGAATCTGTCCGTGGCCGACCTCTGCGTCGTTGCCACGCTGCCGGTGTGGGTGACTTCGCTGCTGCAGGGTGGTCGCTGGCCGTTTGGAGAGGCCGTCTGTAAACTCACCCACCTGGTCTTCAGCGTCAACCTCTTCAGCAGCATCTTCTTCCTCACCTGCATGAGCGTGGACCGCTACCTGTCCGTCACGCTGTTCGCCGATGCCCCGGACAGCCGCAGGAAGAAAGTGTTGCGACGGCTGATCTGCATCTTGGTTTGGCTGCTGGCGCTGGCAGCCTCCGTCCCCGATACCTACTTCCTGCAGGCGGTCAAGTCTTCGCACCACGATGGCGCTGTCTGTCGGCCGGTGTACCCATCCGACAAACCTCGGGAGTGGATGGTGGGTGTCCAGCTGAGCTTCATCGTGCTCGGCTTTGCCATCCCTTTCCCCGTCATCGCCGTCTTCTACCTGCTCCTGGCGGCGGCGATCCCTCCCAGCTCGGACCAGGAGCGCCGCATCAGCCGGCGGATCATCCTCACCTACATCGTGGTCTTCCTGGTGTGCTGGCTGCCGTTCCATGCCGTCCTCCTGCTGGACACGCTGTCGCTGCTCAATGTCCTGCCCTTCAGCTGCCGGGTGGAGAACTTCCTGGACGTAGCGCTGCACCTGACGCAGTGCTTCTCGCTGGTCCACTGCTGCATCAACCCCGTCCTGTACAACTTCCTCAACAGGAACTACCGCTACGACCTCATGAAAGCCTTCATCTTCAAGTACTCCACCAAGACGGGGCTCGCCAGGCTCATCGACGGCTCGCATGCCTCCGAGACAGAGTACTCAGCGGTGACGATGGACAACAGTGTCCCGATGTGAACTGTGCTTAAGACTCATAAACACTTTAAGACTTACTAATGTTTCTCCTGTTTGCTCCTGGAAGCAGCGATCCCTCCCAACAACGTACTCAACAGGAACTTGTGGTGGGACCTGACAACAGCCTGATGACACTTCTTACGACTCAGAAAAACTTCTCAAGACTTAGGAGTGCTTCTTGAGATTTACAAATGCTTCTGAAGAGGAATCGCCTCTTCTTAGGACTTACAAACATTCCTGGCTTTGTGTCCTCGGGTCAGTTTCAGATGGTTAGTTTTTGTGAGGTCTCATGTGTCCTGGTGGCCGAGAGATTTGAGAGATTTCTGACGCTCTCAGCAGGTTTGGCTGCACAGGTCAGTTTGAAGTAAATTTCATCATCGTCCGTTGGTCCGTGTGGGTGCAGCCCTGATCCTTCTGACCTCTTGGACTCTCTTTCATCGGCAGGTGGTAATGTTTATGCGATGCGGATCGTTGTGGCTCTGTGTTCATGGACCCGTGAAGACCCCCCTACGGGGGCTAAAGTACAAGTACTTTAAAATTGTACTTGAGTATTTCCATTTCATGCTACTTTATACGTTTACTTCACTACATTTCTCCAACAGCTTTAGTTACTTTTTACAAACAAAACAAAGAGTTTAAAATGTGATTCAGTGTTATATTAAGTAATATCCAGGAATACAAGATATTATTGATAATACATTAACGAGTATCTTTAGATACTGGTATTTCTACTTTTACTAAAGTAAAAGATTGTGTGTACTCCTTCTACTATTGGACCAAAAGGGCACAAAAAGTATGTCGAGAGGTGTCCACACACTTTTGGCCGATTAGTATATATTCTGACATTGTGTTCCACAGGGAGTCCTGCCTGCTGTTTGTCCTCCTGACAGTCAGAACTCAGGGCTGAAACAGGAGAAGCAGCGCAGACGGATGATTGATCCTGTAAAAACACGTTACTGTCAGCTGATCACACCACGAAACCACAGAAGAAGACAAACACACGTGTAAATAACGTGTAAATAAGGAAACATTTTTCTGATTTTATATTCTGTGAATATATTTAAATCTTTGTTCTACTGTCTCATGTTTGCGTAAAATGTTAATTGACTTTTCTGTAACACTTTGTTTAATCTAAAGAGTTTTTAATTCAGTTATAACGTGTCTACAGATACCATTCATCATATAAGAAAATATTTTAAAAATACAATTTAAAAATATAATCACGATGTACAAAAGTCCTGCAATAAAATATAAAGAAAAAAGAGACAACTGGACTCTGATGGATTCAGACCAAAATTTCATGAATTTCTGTTCAATTTTCACTTTTTATGTTGTTGAAAATCTGATTTGACATCTTCAAGGACCTTCAGAAACTCCTTAAAGACACATTTAATAATATATTGATTCCCTGTGTTTCTTTTTTCTCCCTGTTGTTGTTTTGTGTCTCCAAACCTTCAAAGTGTCGTGTATCTGAACGTGGACATTTAAAGTTTGAGTGTAAATAAATAAATGTCAGACAGATTTCAGTTTGAGTGATGTCATGTGACGACGAACATGTGATTAATAAAAATGAATAATGAAGTCATTTACCCAGAATGCAGTCTGGTTCAACTGATTCATTATTAGTGTTTCAGCCTCCACTGATCAAAAGAAAAACGGTTTTCTGCAACAAAAAAAATCATTTAAAACAAGTTAATTTGTGTGAAATCTTGAAACACTTTCAAGGACCCCTGGAATGTTTTCCAAACCATGACAGTGCAGATGTATGGAAAGTGACTGTAATATAATAATTCTTGTTGTTTAAATGTCTGAACAAAGACAGAAAACCACCAGACCTCTGCAGCTGTTAGCATCATTTAAAAGTCCTGATTTAACAAAGAAAACGTGAAAGTTTGATAAAGGGTCGACTTACTGTGATTTTCACTGCAGGAGGAGGACAGAAACTTTCCATCGCAGTCAAGAAGAAAAAACAGCTGAAAGCATAAAGTTCAGTCAGTAAAAACAACAAACCTCTGCACAGCTTGGTCCCGGTGACGTCTCTACCTGTCCAGGTTCACAGCTGGTTTGAGATCAATGAGTGTGTTTACCTGTGTGATCATCAGCTGCAGGTGTGACAGCCTCAATCACAGAGCTGTGAGTCACACAGAGGCGCCACTCTGACCAGACGACAGGTGAGTTCACCTGCAGGCAGGCAGGCAGACGTGAATATCTGAGAGGAAATCAAGTTTCATGTTATTATTTCTTTTTGGTAATAGTTCAGAAGGTTTCGTTTCCTTTTAAAACCTTCTTTATGCTATTTATATAAAGTAAAATATATTATTTAATTATTGTAAAAATGATCAAAGCAAACTCTGCAAAAACAAACAAACATCCATTTTAGTTGTTAATGTTACAATGACAGCAGGTTGGTCAAAATGCTCAAATCTGATCCTGGAACATCTTTTCAAAGCCTTCAGGGATCCTTGAAAGCTTCCCATAATTAATGTAAAGTTTCATAGCTTAAAACGAACATATTTTAAATGGTCTTCTGTCTGGAGGAGACACAATAAATGAACTTCTGGTCCAATAACAGCCAACTGCTGAGCTGTGTGATGTCACAGGGACAAAGGCTCGGTCTGAGCATGCTCAGTGGCGAGGATCTGCTTCCTAGTGGACTGAGTGTCTGCAGTGTTTGAGTTTAAATTAGAAGCCGTGACCTATGACCCTGCTGCAGTTTACCACCACAGAAGAAGAAGAGAGTGAACAAACGAAACACCTCTCTGTGAAGAGCCAACTCTCTGTTGACCTTTGACCCCATGTGAGGTCATGTTTACTGTCAGCACATTCCTCACATCCTGTAGACTCACTGTCTCCATGGTTACGTGGAGTCCAGACGTCTGATTGGCTGAGATCAGATCTTTGTTTGTTTTCCAAAATCAGACCTGAGATCAGAGAAGAAGAAACACGAGCTGTTTGTTTTCATTTGTCCTTCCTGTTTTCAAAATCAAAGTATGTGTTAAAACCTGCAGGTTTCCTCTCAACGATGCGTTCAGGTGCTCAAACAGAAACCAGAGAGGAGTTTGCTCTTTGTGTTGATGATGAAGATGATGAAGATCGTCACGCTCCTGCGGCTGTGAGGAATCTCTGCTGTTTGTCTGATGGATGTGACAACAGAAGAAGAACGTGTCGAGACGTGTCACACCGCTGCTCTGTGTCCAGGTGTTTCCTCTCATCCATCAAACATCAGCTTGATGGACCCCAGAACCTCCTCAAGCACTCCTGGAACCTCTTCAAGGCTTACACAGACCCCAGGAAGACTCCTGGAACTCTATAGGACAGAGCGTCCTGGAAATATCTCAAGAATAACTCCTACTTCTTCAAGGCTTCATAAAACCTCTTCAAGGATCCCATAATGTTCTCAAGGACTCCAGGCTCAAAGTGAAAAACCGGTGAAGTGTGACACCTGGTGGCTGAAGAGCGAAACAGCGTCTTCATGTTAAAAGTCTGATCAGCAGGCAGGACTCATCAATATGTTTATTTCATGTAGTTACAGCCAATTCAGAACCTCATTGGTAAAAAGGCAGATTTAAGGAGGTTCAGCTGCTTTAATCATTTAAAATGTAGCAACTTCTGCTGAACTGAAAGAAACTTTTTGTTCAAATAAAAACCAGCAGCTCATCAGCGTCTCTGTGAACTTTATTATTTTATCATTTTTATATTTTAATATTAAAGAAAACAGCTACAACGTTAAAATATTTCAGGTGCTTGACTGACAAGAGACTGAACATGTGTGTGTGTGTGTGTGTGAGAGAGTGTGTGTTCATTAAAAATGACGTCATGTCTGAAAAAAACAACTGGCTCCAACCAATGAGAATAACCCTGATGATGTCTCTCTCTCTCTCTCTCACAATATGTTGCAGCTGTTTGTTGAACATGTTGCTCTCCACAGTTCACATGACTGACTGTTTACTGGACACACTGCTGCTGTTGTGTAACACACACACACACACACGGGGGGGGGGACATTAGGGGTCAGAGGTCGAGCACTTTATCAATGACCCATAATCTGTTTGACTGCAACACTGATCAAATCTGGTCACTAATTACATATAATAAAATATATAATATGTATAATATATAATATTTAATAGTATGTATAATATATAATAATAGGCTATTTCAAATATGTGTGATTGTTTATTCTTCAGAGGCCCAACAGAACGTGTTGGTCATTAAATTATTATTAAGTTTTTATTTTGGTTTGTTTGGTCTAACTGTGGATTTTGTGCATGTTTATGTGTATTGATATCAAATCAGGGATAAATACCATGAAATATGAATCAGTATGAATCAATATGAATCAATATGAATACATTTGGGATTTAAAAACAAAGTTTCTAAAGACTTTTACACACAACATGTAAACAGATGTCATGCAACATGTTGTTGCTGGGGGGGGGTGTTCTCACAGGAATGACCGAGCGGTGTCAGGGGGGGGGGGTTGTTGTGGTCCTCAGTAAGGCATGTGCAGCAGCAGGAGGGGCTGCTGGGAATCTATTTTCTCCAAATCAGTATGACAAACAGCCGATGGGGGGGGGGTCCCTCCTCGGGGTATAAAGGCCAGGGGGCTTCTGACTCTGGCAGTTTGAAATAAAGCGGAGGAAGAGACACAGGCAGAGTCACAGAGCGAACAGGACCAGAAGAAGAAGAAGATGGACATCCAGACGGGTCAGGTGGTGCGTCCACTCAGCGCCATGGAGAGCCTGGAGAAGCAGCTCAGCTGCCCCATCTGCCTCGACATGTTCACCAAGCCAGTGGTCATCCTGCCCTGCCAGCACAACCTGTGCCGCAGCTGCACCAATGACCTCTATGAGTCCAGGAACCCCTACCACTACTCCGGGGGGACCTTCCGTTGCCCCACCTGCCGCTTCGAGGTGGTTCTGGACCGGCACGGTGTCTACGGGCTGCAGAGGAACCTGCTGGTGGAGAACATCATCGACATCTACAAGCAGCAGCAGGAGAGACGGGGGGGCGACGGCGAGGACCCCCCCCTGAAGGACAAAGACACCAAGGAGCCCAAGTGTAAGGAGCACGAGGACGAGCACATCAACATCTACTGCGTCAGCTGCCAGACACCCACCTGCTCCATGTGCAAGGTGTTCGGGCAGCACAAAGACTGCGAGGTGTCGCCGCTGCTCGCCGTCTACCAGAGCCAGAAGAACGAGCTACGCTCTGCCGTGGAGCTGCTGGCCACGGGAAACAGCTGCATCCAGGCCGTCATGGCGCAGATGGACGACACATGTAAGGTGATCCAGGAGAATGCCGAACTGAAGAGGAGGAGGCTGGGCGAGAGCTTCGACCTGCTGTTCGCCATCCTGGAGGAGCGTAAAGGCCAGCTGCTGGAGCAGATCGGCCGGGTGGAGCAGCAGAAAGTGTCCTCGCTCAGGAACCTGGCAGAGCAGCACAAGCAGCAGCTGCAGCTCAGCAAGCAGCTGCAGGACAAGCTGTCACAGAACATGCAGTCCTGCAGCGCCGCTGAGTTCCTGCTCACCGCCAAGCAGCTGCAGGACGAGGCCCAGCAGGCGGCCAGGGCAGCCCAGCTGCAGGGGCCCGAGCCGGGGTACGAGAGCATGGAGCACCTGACCCTGGACACCCAGGAGGCAGAGGCGCTGCTCACTCACATGGACTTCAGACAGCGGGGCGAGGAGGAAGACCAGGAGGCTGACACAGAGTAACACAGTAAGAAAAGACTCTGATTAGACTGTTTCATGGTGGAGGAAGACCAGGAGGCCGACAGAAAGTTACACAGTAAGAACAAACGTCAGAGGAAGCTGCTGCTGCTTTTTCAGAAACCTCAGGTTCTTGTGGAGGAAACAGAGACGTGCAATCGTTTGTGAAAGTTTTTGTATTTGACTTTTTATACTTTTGTATTTTTGAACGTTTTTCTCACTTGTCATCAAGTCTGAGTTTATTTATTGTGTTCAGGACGCGTTTGTCTCTTTGTAAAACTGAAAACTTGATTTTTGATTTCAGACTGTGCTGTAACTTTGAAATGTCTTTTGAAGGTGTGAATAAAGTTTTATTTGGGTCTCTGTATCGTCCTTGTCATTTCTCAGGGACTTTCCCAGCCTCCAACAGTCTGTATTTAGCGGTGCTCATTTCCTATATTTACCGGGGTCAGTGAACGCCTCCTGGCCTTACTTAGTCGTGTGTGTCGCTGTAAACGGAGGCTATTTTTACTGAGTGGATTCGAATAGCTCTGTTCAAGAGGCTGTTGGGGGGGGGGGTCTGATTCACCTCTGTGACCTCTGAGACCTCCAACAGCTGACTCAAGTCAGACAGACAGGTGTATAAAATACAGGTGATACGGTATGTGTTACCATACACAGCTGTTAATGGGTGACAGTTTGATTTATTTATGTTGTTATTGACAGTAACTTCCTCCCTGCTGATCAATAAAGTCTAATCGTGTCTTATTTTATGTTATTTGGTCTCAGGTTGTCTTGTGGAGCTTCGTCTCCGTCTGCAGGCTCATGACCTGTTTGGCTGAATCAGAGCTGCAGTCTGGGCTCATATTTCAGACATATACTGTAAATATATATATATATATATATATATATATATATATACACTTATGAACCCTCCCACCTGTTTAGCTGCGTGTCCACATGCTGACAAACGTGCACGAGACTCAGAGGATCATGTTGACTCTGAGTTTCTGTCCACGTTACATATTAGATATAAATACAACAGGACAGTGAAGAACCTGATAATCACAACAAAGTAAAACTCTGTTTCTGTTAAACTAAAGTTAAACTCTGTTTCTGTTAAATTAAAGTTAAACTCTGGTGCTGTTTGAAAGTTAAACTGTGACCCACTTCATGTGCAGCTGGTTTTCTGTTATCAGTCACGTCTATTTTAGACCTGAAGCCTGTGAAGGCTGACAGAGAGAGAGACAGCAAACAGTCCTCATACAGTCAGCTGCACACTGTCTGTCTCTCTGCACACCGTCTGTCTCTCTGCACACTGTTTCTCTGCACACCATCTGTCTTTATCAGGACGTTTCAGAGCCAGAAAAAGTCACTATTACTTGTTTATTTCCAGTGAGGGGGGGTGATGTGGTGATGTTATATCGGAGCCTTAATCCCAGTTGTTGGTGTGAAATAATCAGCTGTAGCTTGTTGCATCAAGTCCTTTTCTACATGGACCCTGTAGATAGAGAGACTCTGTCAGACCACATCAGTCCACCTCAGTCCTTCAGTGTGTCAGTGAATGGAAATGGTCCTCCAGGCATCTGCTCTTCACTTCACTGCAGCTTCATGACGCCATCTAGTGGCCTGATAGTAGAAGTAGAGCAGCTGCCTCACACTGCTGTCTGACTGCATTCAGCTGACAGTGATATGATGAAACAGGACGGAGCAGCTGATCTTTCTACAGGAGAAATGATGGAAAGGAGGATTCCAGTTGATGTGCAGATCAATGATTTGTGTTTCCTCTCCAGATCAAAGTGTGTGTGAGTTCAGCAGCATGAATCAGTGTGAGGACCGAGAGGAGGGAGTCCCTCCCTCTAAAACCACTCTGTGTGGGGAACCTGAGAGCCAGACTAGAGCTCAGAGGTGAGACCAGGATCTCTGACTGTCCAGGACTCAAATCACTCCACCATCATTATTCACACTCAAAGCTCTGTGTGTGTTGTGTTCACAATAAGTTCATTTGATCCGTTTTTCCATCAGGACCCACCAGAGACCTGAACCTGAACCCAGCTGTGTGTCCTTCAAGAGTGACTGGTCAAAGGCTCACCTCATTGGTTTTAAAGGACAACAACCCTCTGCTGCAAAGAGGTCAGCTGTTAATCACATTAAAATCTGACTGATTCATGTTTTAACTGTTATTTATCCAGAGAAGTTTTATTAAACCTGTGTGTTTATTTTCACCATCATTCTTCTTCACATACATTTATATGTTCCTGTGTAAACACAGGAAACCTCTAAGTGGATAACGTTAATATTGACGAGTGAAATCACCTTAATACATCGTTCAGCAGCTGAGAGGTTGTTAGGAAGCAGAGTGAAATACTCGGATACAGCTGACAGTCTTCTGGACCCGCTCTGTATAAGTAAACAGTCAGGCACTCAAGGGCGGAGCCAAGCACAGGTTTTGTTTCACGGCAGAGGCCACGGCTGTGCCACACAGCGAAGGTCAAGTCTTTTCTCAATGAAAGATGATCTTCATCATCAGGCTCCTCATCACGCTACAGCAGCATGAAGCCAAGAGTAACGAGTGAGGAGAGGAAGACACAAGAGAGGAAGAGTGGACAAAGGAAGTCCAAACCAGTTCTAGTTTTGGGTTGAAGGGGTGGCGACCAGTTCCAGCTCTTTGTCCAGATGTTCCTGTCCTCACATGTGGACATTTCATGTCTGTCCCAGCAGATCTAAATGTGAGAGGAGTTTTCCCAGAACTGTCATTATTTCTGCTTTTAATGCCATCAAACATGACGTGCAGCACAGTGGAAACAGAAGTGATCCTGACAGTAAATATTACTGCTGTAATATACATCACAGATATCAGTTCAACACCAAACCACAGTAACATGAACATGCACCAAACATCCCAACACATGAAATGATGCTGTTTGGATCACAAAGAGGTTTTGGAGGGAAACAGTCTGGGAGTCTCTGTCACTTGGTTTTATGGCAGAGGTCTGGAACCAAGGACTGCTTCTGAAGTGGGACTCTTAATGGAGCCGGGATCCTCCAGAAAGAGGTCTGTGTGTTATCAGATGTTGTCTTTGACACACAGCAGCATCCTGTGGGTGGCTCTCAGTGTATGAGAGTGGCAGAGGTGAAGCAGGGAGAAGCAGGCCGGATGCACATATTGTGTTGATGTGGATGAGAGGAATGTAATGTCCATGTTTGATGCTGAAAGAGGATGTGCTGGTCTGACCCCCCTCCTCCTTTCAGGGTGGAGCCTGCTGGAGTCCGCTGGTTGAGACCAGGTCTGAGGAAGTGTAAGTAAAACAAAGCAGCACACACTGTGACATCACTCATTCAAATCTCTGATGTCATCATCAAGCTGTCAATCAATGAACAGATGATAGATCAATACCTGCAGCTGTATTGTGTCTTGTTCTCTCCATCAGATTCCTGTGAACTCACATTCGACACAAACACAGTAAACAGGAAGATCAAACTGTCTGACAACAACAGGAAGGCGACACTTGTGGAGGAGGATCAGTCATATCCAGATCATCCAGACAGGTTTGACTACTGGCCTCTGCTGCTGTGTAGAAATGTTCTGACTGGTCGCTGTTACTGGGAGGTCGAGTGGAGCGGAGGGGTTTATATATCAGTGAGTTACAGAGGAATCAACAGGAGAGGAGACAGAGAAGACTGTGTGTTTGGAGGGAATGATCAGTCCTGGAGTCTGAGCTGCTCTGATGGTGGTTACTCTGTCTGGCACAATAACAGAGAAACATCCATCCCCTCCTCCTCCTCCTCCTCTCACAGAGTAGCAGTGTATGTGGACTGTCCTGCTGGCTCTCTGTCCTTCTACAGAGTCTCCTCTGACCCTTTGATCCACCTCCACACCTTCAACACCACATTCACTGAACCTCTTTATCCTGCGTTTGGGTTCAGGTCCTGGTTCAATTGAGTCTGTACAGGAACACAGATACATAAATCTTTCAGCTTATTGTAATAAATGAATCAATGAACTTTGTACAAAATCATTCAAGGTGATTGAAAAGATGTAAACTTGTTCCACTTCCAGTCCTTTCAAGATGGAGGCTCTGATCATTAAATGGTGGAGATGCCGTTGACTTGTACCTTCTGTCATGTAGTTTTGAATTCTGGCTCTTGTTCCAGTAAAAGCAGAATGTTACTGTGAGTGTGTCTGTTGTCTTTCTCAGGTCAGGACGACTGACATGATTCAGCTCAGACAGACAGCATATGGACAAATGGCTGTGGACGCTGTTGTCCTAAAATAAATGTTTTTTTGCCAGTTTGGTGTGGAAGAACTTGGCTGGCCTGCACAGAGTCCAGACCTGAACCCCGTCCAGGCCAACTGTGAGCCAGACCAGATCCCCAACATCAGAGGTGGACCTCTCTGATACTCTGGTGTCTGATACCCCTTCACCTCCAACATGGAACTATTCCGTTCCAGTTCGAGCACCTGAACCTGAAGTTAAATATTCAAACCACAGTTCATCGTCCAATCACAGCGAGGTGTTTAATTAGAGGTGTGGTTTAAGAACCAGGACAGTTGAACACAAGAAAATCTGTCCAACGTTTTTCTGAAGGGAAACAATAAATTGAGAGAGTTGAAGGAGACAGGAAGTGACTCAGTTTGCTGCAGGGAAACATTTCACACCAGAGACACATGAAACGTTCCTGCCGGGAAAAAGCTGATGTTCAGACAGATCACAGAAATAAATATATTAACCTTCACAGCTGGAGAGCTAACGGCTAACACGTTAGCATTAGCATTAGCATTTGCACACAAAATAACTATACAAAAGTTATCGCACGCAACAAGATAGAAAATTAGTTTTTGGGGACTTCCTGTTAGTTTAGTTGTTTGTTGTTATATAAGTACAAGATGACCTCACATAAATCCCAGCAGAGCTTCAACCTGATTGGTCTAATCAGCCTCATACCTGAAAACACCTGTGAGGTTCTTTAATCTGTAACAAAGCTTCATCTTTAACACGTCGATCATATGTTTTGTTTGTAAAATCAAATTAACTAGAAAAGTTAAATACAGAAGTATAAAGTACAATAAACCCAAGTTAAGTACAAGTACCTCAACAGTGTACTACAGTACTTGAGTAGATGTACTTAGTTACTTTCCACCGCCGCAACAGTGTTTGATAAAGTTGGACACGAATACTTTAAAGCATATAAACAATCTGAGGAATGAATCATATATTTTATAACTTGTTCTAACGTGTTTCTCCATCAGTTCTATCAACTGTAAATTAGATTATTGATTAGTTACCTTCCTGTTCAGCTGCAGCACAGACGGGACAGTGAGACATTTCTTCTTCTTTGTATTTCAGCTGGTCAAAGTCGAGTGAAAGACGGAGCTGCTCTCAGATCAGCCTGCAGGAAGATCACACTTCAGGTTTTCACACTCCCTGTTGAGACTGACGATAACGAGCGGGGCCTCAGCTGGCCGACAAACACAACATCTGTATTTAGATCTGCTGACAATGATGATGATGATGATGATGAAGCCTGAGGGACGCTGCAGTCAGTCTGACCTTCACACTCACTGTGACTGCAGCTTTTATTCTGAAAATGCTCACTAATACTTCTTAATGTGTTGGTCAGAGAGCAGATGGGTGGGGCCACAGGCGGGGCCACGGGAGGAGTCAAAGGCACATGATAAGGCCAACAGGTTCCTGGACAGACTAGCGAGGCCCAGGAGGAACATGTGGAAACTGCAGCAGGCCAGATGTTCAGCAGTGGATCAGTTCAGGAACACATGATATGATGACGTTCAATAGAATTTAACAGCCCAATATCACAACTCCAAATATTTCGTCAATGAAGTCGTAATATTTTGAGATGTGTAATCTTTTAACATAACATCATAATGTTTGAAAATGTATTATCACCAAAAAAGTTGTAATTTTACAAGAAAAGTTATAATATTTATATATAAATATTGTAATATTTAGAGAAAAAAGACAAAATATTTAAGGAATTAAGTATTTTTTAAAAATTAAACATTTTGAACAAAAAAATCTTTTTGTTTGGTAGTAAAAGAGTCAATAATTACTCATGGGGTTCCTCAGGGTTCCACTCTGGGTCCTCTGTATTTTCAGTTTAATGAAACTGTCACATAGAAACTACATTCTTATATTACTGCAGGTGTTTCTGCCTCTGGAGCTGTGGAGTCTGGGTCTGTGGTTGCTGCCGCCTGCTGCCCCCGTGCTCCTGCTCTGCACCCGCTGATGCTATTGTTATTAGTATTACTATTATAATGTTGCTCTTAGTGTTGTTTCCGTTGGTGTTAACATCAATGCCATTACCATATCTATGCTGTATTGAGCTGCTGTATGTTCTCTTTCCTCCTGCTCTCTCTCTCCCGCTCCCCCCTTCCCCCTTCAACCCAACCGGTCGAGGCAGATGACCTCCCACCTTGAGCCTGGTTCTGCTCGAGGTTTCTACCTGTTAAAAGGGAGTTTTTCCTTGCCACTGTCGCATAGTGCTTGCTCATGGTGGGAACTGTTGGGTCTCTGTAAATATAAAGAGTCGGTCTAGACTTGCTCTATTCGAAAAAGTGCCCTGAGATAACTTTGTTATGATATGGCGCTATATAAATAAAACTGAATTGAATTGAATTGAATTACGTATTTGTTTTTATGTGTTATGTTTTATGGTGAAATCAGGATTGAATAATGAAATATAAACATTTTACTCACGTTCAGAAACATATATGGAGGCAACATATGTTCAACAATCTGTTTTCAGATGCGTGTTTCTGTACATGAACACAACACGTGTTCAGATACCATGTAAAGGTTGGCTAAAAGTCTCATGTATTTAAAGTAAGTAAACATTTTGTTATAATCTCATTTTCAAAAACAACTTTTGTTTTGTCAGAAATGTTCATCTGCTGCTGAAGGGTCTGAAAACACTCAAACATCTGGAACAAGTCACAGCTGTACAATCTTCTTCTGTCCATTTGTCTTCAGGGGAAAAGATGAAAAATTAAAACCTGACGTGGGTCACATGAACCCTGCGGTTTGACTTACAGGAGGTGATGTCAGAGGAAATGTCAACTTCAGGATGAGGATCACTGAGGATCCAGTTCCAGGACTTCAAGAGTCAATAAGACTGAAACCCAATTCTTTCTGTTATTATTAAACACAAACAGAAAGAAGAAGAAGAAACACTTCACTATATATATATATATATATATATATATATATAAACATAAATTGATCAGTTTGTAAAATATGATTCAGTGGAATCTCGTGAAGCAGTACAGGCCTGTCAGAATACTACAGTATACTGTAGTATATACACTATAGTATATATAGTATATCAGTTAGTATATACAGTATAGTGTATATGCAGTATATTATAGTACATGTAGTACTATGTTGCTCATATTGAACTTGTGAAATCTGAAACCTCGTGGTGTTTCGGATAAAGTCACGTGCTCCGCCGTTCACCTCTTACAGTGTGGGCTGTATTTAAAGCGGAGCTTCTCAGGAGACGAAGAAGCAGCTCGTCAGCCGACGATCCGCTGGATTATTGATACTTTGATTGACTGATATTGATGCCTCCCGGAGGGTGGAGCAGAGAGCAGCGGTGGGGCTGCAGGACGCTCCGTTCAGTATGTGAACTCCAACAAGCTTCTGTTGTTTTTTTGTTTTCTACAAAGAGGACCTGCTCCGCACCGCGCCGCGCGTAAAACCGAGCGGATCCACTTTACGCAGGAACGGTTCGCGTCATGTTCTCGGAGGTGTCCAACCTGAGCGAACCGCTGTCCTCTCTGGATCAGGACTGGAGCGACACGCCGCACGAGCGGCTGTCCCGCAGCGGTCACCGCGTGATGTCGGTGTTCCTGGGCTCCATCATGGTGTTCGGTTTCCTCAACAACCTGCTGGTCCTGGTTCTGTTCTGCCGCTTCAAGACTCTGCGGACCCCCGTCAACATGCTGCTGCTCAACATCAGCGTCAGCGACATGCTGGTCTGCGTCTGCGGCACGACGCTCAGCTTCGCCTCCAGCCTGCGCAGCCGCTGGCTGTACGGCCGACAAGGCTGCATGTGGTACGGCTTCGTCAACTCCTGCTTCGGTGAGTTCAGATACTCCCAGCTCACCTGTTGTAGTGACGTCACAGCTGCTGCAGGTGGAGGAAAGTGATGGAGCCTAACAGAGTCAGAGTTCTCCATCAGGGATCAAAGGTCATCATTTCATAGTGCTCCTCATGGTGGGAACTGTTGGGTCTCTGTAAATATAAAGAGTCGGTCTGGACCTGCTCTGTATGAAAAAGTGCCCTGAGATAACTTTGTTATGATATGGCGCTATATAAATAAAACTGAATTGAATTGAATTTCATTTGATTAGTAGGATCAGAATTTCATCGTGTGTGTAACTGTTAGTACTTCCTGTCTGAGCTGCAGTTAGAGGTCAGAGTGAGACCCCCCTCTGTTTCATAAACAGGGTGGAGGCTGAGTGGAGGAGCTCCACTGAGACTCAGTATCACGGCTGAACACCGGGGCCCGGGACCCCCGAAGCCCCCAGTTCACTGAGTGTGTGATCAGGAACGTAGTCAGGGTTTTATAGATCCAGAGGTAATCAACCCCCCCCCCCCCCCCCCAGCAGAACTCCACCAGCCTCCAACCAAACTCTGCTTAATTATTCTCGATTTTAAAAACCGTCCATTGTTTTTAGCTCCTCTTCAGATTCTTCCTCCGCTGTTTGTTCGTTATGACGGTTCCTGAAAAAAGAATGAAAGTAACGTTAACGTTGTAATGACGCTAGCTACCGGCTAGCCTAACATACAAACACTGACTTGACAGCCAACATTATATGTTGAGTCGTTGGCTGATTGATAAACTCGGCTTGGTCGACGTTCACAAGTTCACAGCTTTGCTTTGTGTCAAACTGTCATCATAAAGAACCCGGTTTTCTGTGGGTCCGACTCGAACTCGACCCTACCGCCGGTTCTGAGCACAGCGTTTCACTTGATGTTGCCCAGTAAGAATTCAGACAGGAAAGAGGCAGTGCGGGGACGGGGGCAGGGGGCCAAATTCAGTTCTCGAACTATTCCGGCTCTAAATATGAGTCGTCTCTCTCTGCGCTGCAGCATCGGCTGTTTGTTGTTGGTTTATTTCATGATGGTCTAAATGTTATAATGTTGTAATTTTAAACATATTGAGTTCAAAAATACCAGAATCAACCTTACATTTATCACTTCACACCAGACTCCATTTAATAATCGTGTTACTTTAAAGTTCTTCCCTTCAGTGGTATATTTACATAGGAACTAGCAAATGTTTTAAGGGTTTTGACTAATTATTGAGGTCTTCTGATGAATTCTGTCAGGATTTATTGATCATTTGTGTTGATATATAAAAACTGGGTTTAACAAGGTCTACAGTTTTAGACTCAAGCAGAAGTCCTTTCATGAACAACTTTACTTTATTTTCATGTTTCACGCTGACGTTGAAAATCTGCAGGTTCCCAGACGAGAAGTGTTTTTAGTTTCTGAGCAGAACTGAAGATGAAGTAAAGATGAATTTATTATTATAATGTGTACGCTTCTGAATGTACAGCAGTGTAACATACAGTGTGTTCAAGCTCAGTCTGAGGGTCGGCAGGGGGTTTGTGTAAACCTGCTTTATTGGTCACATTCAGCCTGAGAGCTGCAATTATAATCAGACGTTTATTAGCTTTTCTCTCAGCTGCAGCTCGTGATTATGATTCTTTATGTTGAACCTTTTCTGTTTTACGTTTAACCTCCGAGGAAGTTCAAACGACTGAGAGCTCCAGTAGGAAAAGCTGTATCATCAGAGAAATGTGACATTTAGTCAGTGAAGGATCAGGTGTGTGACGTCACCGTCCTCACCTGAAACTCCGTCTTTGTGCTAAGCTAGGCTAAACAGTGGTTAGCTTTAAACAGCTACGAACATAGCATTAGCTTGCTACAAATAGCTGTTGTGTTGCTATCTGGCTAACAGTTTCCCTCTGCTTCCAGTCTTTATGCTAAGCTAGGCTAAACTCATCCTGGACGATGTTGAACTGTTTCTTTAAATCTTTAACATTTCCTCTTTGTTGTCCTGAGACACCTCTAAAAACTAAATCCGGTCTCTGTGACATTAAATCAGGTGGACTTGATTCCTGGGAGCTGCTGATGCGGATCAGACCCACATGGAGGACAGTTCCAGACTTACGGAGCTCTTTAATGATGGAATTAGAAAGATCTGGGTCAGGAGTGCTCACTTTGCTGGAAAAGTGACAGAAAACATGATTTAGTTTGATTCTACAGAGAATCTAAAGAACAAACTGTTGAAGCTGCTTACTGAAGTTTAAATCATTGAATTATTAACAATCAGCTGACTGAGCTCTGACTTAGTTGATCAATCCGTTTTCTTCTGGATTTAACCGAAACACTGACCGTCCTCCTCTATTGACTTGCACTTTTCTTAGTTTACTTATTGATCCTCGTATGTCTGATCTCTCATGTCTCATCTGCTCTGTAAATAAATCCAACCGGACTTCTTGTTCTTTCATTCGTTATGTTCAGTTCAGTGTCATGAATATATAAACTCCTCACACCTTCTATACGCAGAGTTCAGGTGTTCCAGGTGTGTCAGGTGTTCAAGGTGTGTCAGGGGTTCCAGGTGTTCAAGGTGTGTCAGGGGTTCCAGGTGTTTCAGGTGTTCCTGTTTTGTCTCCATCAGGCATCGTGTCTCTGGTCTCCCTGGCGATCCTGTCCTATGACCGTTACAGCACCCTGATGGTGTACAACAAGCGGGTCTCGGACTACAGGAAGCCCTTGCTGGCGGTGGGGGGGTCGTGGCTGTACTCCCTGGTGTGGACGGTACCCCCCCTGCTGGGCTGGAGCAGTTATGGTCTGGAGGGGGCCGGGACCAGCTGCTCGGTGACGTGGACGGAGAGATCGCCCGGCTCTCACTCGTACATCATCTGTCTGTTCATCTTCTGTCTGGGCCTCCCGGTCCTCGTCATGGTCTACTGCTACGGCCGCCTGCTCCACGCCGTCAAACAGGTGGGTCACGTGGTCGCAGCGGCCAATCAGAGACAGCCGCCGTTTGTCCAGATGGCTTCTTCCTCTTATTCCACCTGCGTGAGGTCGACTATAATCAATATTTATATATTGACAGGAAATACACATTTACATATTCTAATTCTTTTAGAAATGTGTTTGTGTTTTTAAAAGTGGAAGAAAATGCATTTGAAGTATAAACAAAGTTTTATTATTTATTTATTTTATTAAATGTAATTATTCTCTTCATATTTAAACATATCGATCATATTTAACATTGATCATATTTAATATTTATAACACATGATCAGGGTCACATTCCTGTGTTTTGTCTGTCAGGCGGCTCTGATAGTTTCTCCCCTGGGTTTTGTCTCTCAGGTGGGTCATATCAGGCGGACGGCGGCTCGTCGCAGAGAGTTTCACATCCTGTTCATGGTCGTCACCACGGTGGTGTGTTACCTGCTCTGCTGGATGCCGTACAGCGTCGTCGCCATGGTGGCCACTTTCGGCCAGCCAGGAGTCATCAGCCCTGTCGCCAGCGTCGTCCCGTCGATCCTCGCCAAGAGCAGCACCGTCATTAACCCTGTCATCTACATCCTCATGAACAAACAGGTGATGCACACCTGTCATCAGGGGGTGATGATCTATAATTAGGTATTACCAGTGATTACAAATTAATGAGAAAAGAATAAAATGTCTTTGAAAATAAAAAATACAAAAATTACAAAAACAAACAAATCAATTTAAATATTGTTAATAAATCACTAATTAGAAAAAATGTAGTATTGATTCATTAAATAAAAGTAGCAATTAATTAGCCTGGCTAGCTAAATGCAGATTGATTTGAAGAGTCTGCTGTGAATCACCGTAACAGTGATTGATTAAATCTGCCTGAAGAAAAAAACCTGGAAAATCTGATTTGTAGTAAATTGAGTTAAAAACAGATTCTTCTTTAGTAGAAAATAAAAAACAGATTTTTATTATTATTGAACTTATTTTACAACAAATCGTAAAGTAAATCACTTTTTAATGTCTAACACTGTTTCATGCAGAACTCATTCTGGCAGCATGTCAAGTCTTTTATGAACGGCAGGTTCATCCAGGGGCCCAAGGGGCCCCCTCGCTTTCTGTCACAGCTGACCGGTTTCACAGAGACATAAACCAGATCCCTCGTCTCCTCGGAGAGCAGCTGAGGACAGAAACAAGGGTGACGAACAAACGGCTCCTTTCAGTCCCAGTTAACAAACACATGAAACAACACAGCAGGTGTGAGAGGACAGTGAACGCACCGTCTGATTAAGTGTCAACACACTTCTACGGAAGTTTGATTCTGCCACAAAACAAACGCACGAACGACATTTAAAAAACAAACGAAAATTATAATTCTGACATCCTTAAGTACATCGTTAACGGTCAACAGGTCAAAACGATGCGATCAGTCACAATTATCAGTTTCTAGAAACTTTCGTCCAGATTAAGCCGAGTCAAAACTACGAGACAAGTTCTAAAAAGGACTTTAAAAATAATGAGAAACAAACTCAGCTTAAGAAATTAGACACGAGTTAAAATCATTGTTACACAATAGTTTCTTAAAGTTATGACAGTTACTTAAACTAATTTATGAGATTTTCTAAAACAAAAGTCAAACTTCTGATTAATGAACTAATCGTGGAAGCTCTTAATTTTATAATCTAATCAATTAATCGTAAAAATAATCAGTAGAATTAATTCTGAACTGTTTAAAGTTAAACTCATGTTTTATTGTGAGGATTTCCTGGAAACTCGTGTTAAATCTCCCAGCAGCTCCTGAAGGCAGCATGAGACGTTCACAGACCATCTGAACAGCAAATTTACCTTCAATTAAAGTCCTGAACCCCCTCAGTCTGTTAGACCTGGATCATGACCCACACCGGACCATCCTGAACCCCCTCAGTCTGTTAGACCTGGATCATGACCCACACTGGACCATCCTGAACCCCCTCAGCGTGACCTTGCCGTTCCTCCTCAGCTGGTCTTGGGGGCCCTGGTTGATCCTCTGGATCAGCAGCTTCTCGTACATCAGAGGGTGGTACGCCCCCAGCGTACAGGCGTCGTCATGGTAACGCTCGTAATAATGACACAGGTCGGTCCGACGCACGGACGGGATGAACTCATACACGCTGACCTCACGACACAGTGACATCATCAACAGGATACCTGGAACACAGAGGTGACGTCACGATCAATAAAATAAAAGAAATAGTTCAAACTGGATAAATACATTTAAATAAATAAATAACATTTTCAGTAAAAACACATTTATAAGAAAAGGTGAAGAAAGAAAATGAGAAGAAGATAAATTCATAAACAGGATCATAGTTTCTGAAGAAGACCATGAGACCTGATAGAAAACTCCAGAACGTTGTTAAAAACGTGTAAGATGTATACAAAAATAAATATAAAAACAAACTTAATAAAAAACAATAAAAGAATAAAAATGAAAACAAATAAAACCATAAAATGAAACTAAAGAAAAGACATTTAAATATTAATATTAATATAAAAACAAAAATAAATTCGGTGTCGTTGGTTCGAGTCCAGCTGTGGATCATTGCCACTGTTTATTGATTATTGATGTTTAATTGATTATTGATATTCTTGTTTGTCCTCAGTTCTACCGCTGCTTCTTGATCCTGTTCCACTGTGAACCCCAGCTAATGGAGAACGCTCAGTCCTCCATGCCCTCCAGGACCACCGTGGTCCAGCTCAATCGCAGAGTGTGTGACAGCAGCCCGTCCTCCGCCGGCCCGCCACCACTCACTGGACCCGGTAGGATCCACATGGAGGGAACCAGTGCTGCCATGTCTGACAGAACCGACGCCGCCGAGCTGCCTGAAACCTCCTCCCGAGATCCTCCTGAGACCTCCTCCGAGACCTCCTGAGCCCTCCTGAGATCCTCCTGAGATCCTCCGAGACCTCCTGAGCCCTCCTGAGCCCTCCTGAGATCCTCCTGAGATCCTCCCGAGACCTCGTCCTGAGATCCTCCTGAGGACGTTTGATTGGACTAGAAACTGAAGGGGCAGGACCAATGAACTGCCCCGCCCTCCGAAGTGTCGTGTGTCACAGTGGCTTCGCCTCCTGGAAACTTGTGATGTCACCCCCAGTGTGTCGGTGCCGTGATCGTATCGCCGTGACGCCCAGTCAGCTGACTGAAGGTACGGAGGACAAACTGCGTCGCAGTCAGAAAACCTTAAACTGTTCAGACACACGATGATGATGCAGGCATGAGGACCATTAATCAATGATTAATAATCCCAGTGTATCAATAACGAATTACACTAACTAATCCTTACAAGCCAAAATATACGGAGGCACCGTAACTGGTGTATGATCGATAACACAGCTGTAATCATTATAATATAATAATTAATATATAATATATAACATTTATCACCTGTTTACACACGGCTTCAAAACATTATGATCGATATTAATCAATTATTAAACTATAATTTCTCTGATGCATTAACAAATAATTATTGATACTGTGATGTAACACACCTGCAATCATATCTTATATATAATTACACACATGTAATAAAACATTTAGTTTATTCATTTATTAAAAGGTTCAAATGTTCTAAATTACAAATTAAAGTATTCAATCAATTAGATTTGTCCTGCGAAACTTCTGTATCAAACAGCTAATGAATGATTAATAACATGGCTATATTCAGTGAGATATAATCAATTACTTCAGTGTGTAATTAAGCATTTATTAATTTATAAAATAAAACATTACAACAAAACTCATTTAAAAAATCTAAAGTCTACAATATTTAATTAATTAATAAATTTGCCTTTTAAAAAATCTAATTTCAGAATCAATAATCAACTTGCATCATGAGAAGTTATTAATATATAATTAACGTTAAACTGTCCTGTTACCTGCATCAGAGTTATTGACGTTGATAAACGGAGGACTTCAGCTGTTCAATGATAGTGACGTCTCCTATCTGAACATCACTATCACTGATTGATTGATTGATTGATTGTTTGATGGATGAACAGTCTGTGTGGCTGAATAAGATGTGAATATTTTCTATGGTGTCTGGTGTGTTGAACGTCACTTGTTGAAATAAAGCCTGTAAACTATCACTCTCTTCTTCACTGATGTTATTGATCAGTTTATGGTGTTATTGATTATCCCTTGACTGTTTTACACTCACAGTATTTTAATCTTTATATTAAATAATTATTCTGTTTTATTTACAAGATAAAAACTAACATTTATTTTGTTGTATTACTTTTTATTGTTAAATAATTTAACAGTTCATATTTTATTTAATATAATTAAAAATTAAGCTATTTATTTTATTGATTATGTTTTATTCTACTTTTCTCTTTATAACCTTTAAATATTTATTATTGTCTGATTTAATTTGAAATGTGTAATTAAACATTTCAGTATTTGACATTTGAATTACTTTAATAATAAACATACATTAATAATACATTTTAACGATTTGATTTTGTGTACTCTGTGTAGTAGTACCATGTATTCTGTGTAGTAGTACTGTGTATTATGTGTAGTAGTCTTGTGTATTCTGTGTAGTAGTACTGTGTATTATGTGTAGTAGTCTTGTGTATTCTGTGTAGTAGTACTGTGTATTATGTGTAGTAGTCTTGTGTATTCTGTGTAGTAGTACTGTGTACTGTGCAGCAGCAGCGGGAGCAGCTGGTACCTGTGAACCCTGACGAAGGCGGGTTGGGCTGGATCTGGTCCTCAGTGTTGTCCTGGATCAGGTCCCACAGGCTCCAGATGAACTCTGGGTGCAGGATGTAGAACGGCTGCTCGGGTCGGAGGCGGCGCTGCTCCACGTACGCCGAGAACAGATCGAAGTCCGGCTTCTGGAACCACTGAAGAAGAAGAGGAGGGGGAACATCATCAGTTATTGATGACGTTCAATAATCAATCCATCGATCGAGTCTTTAAGAAAATCTCTTCTTCTGTTGAACTGTTTCCTGACATCTTATTAATGATTGATCACTTTCTGATTCTGCTCATCTGAGATCAAAACAACAGAAGAAGAAAATAAAAACATTTTTAAATAAAGTTTGAACATTACACAGGAACATGACGTGTCCAAATAAAGGATCAATAAACCATAAATTATATGATTATAGATTAATGGATCACCTGGGTCAGGTTGGAGGAGTACTGAGCCGGATCCCAAACCAGCAGAGTGACGTCCTGATACAACGAGCTGGTGCTGAACTGGTGTTTGGGCTGAGCTACGATCTGAAGACGAGAGAAGAAGAAGAAATGCGTGTTCAGAGAAGAAAGAAAAGCAGGTGAGTTACAGGTGGGCGGAGTCTGTACCTGGGAGTTGATGATGCGGATGGTGGTCTTGGTCCCCACGTCTCTCTCGAAGCCTTTGGTGGGAGCGGCGTTGAACCGGAGAACTGCATCATGGGAATCTGAGTACAACAGGACAGGAGTAGTTTAAAGACCTCAGCAGGTAAACGACACCTGAACTCACCTGACGGGGTCATTAAAGGTCATTTGACTTTCACACACTTTAGATTTAAACATTTTGGATCCTGGATCCTGATCCTGGAAACAGCAGCTGACAAATCGCCTTGTCTAAAGGTCCCCGCCCGGAGCTTTCGACCACATCTCACTGAGTAAGTGGACCTTGAGTTAAGATTGTTTTGACATATTAAATTCCTTTGGTATCAATCAGACTGTGAAGTGAGAATGTATTGATTATCGGTGTAATGCCTTCAGTCACCAGCAGAGGGCAGCAGCAGCTCAGTGTTTCATTCAGTCCGATTCACCTGCAGCCTCACCTGTTCAGTGTATTTTAAAGGCTCCAGGTGAGTTCTGAGTCACTCTCCAATAATAAAGCTCTGGTGCTTTCAGGTACCTGCTGATTCTGTAGTAATTCTTAGTTCATTGTTTTGTTTGGACTTGTTTTTTACAACATTCATGTCTGATCATTATTTGTTTTCCCTGTCGAGTTTCCAAACATCATAACTTATGAATGCACGTAAGAAGCTCTGTTGTCGGACCTTCACTTTAGCACCTGAATGCACCACCAGTTTAACACCATTGAAACTGAAAGTCGGAAATTTCGACTTGATTTTGAGACTAAAATGAAGTGAAATCAACAGAAGGAAATAAAAACATGAGCTGTAATGGTCCATTCATCATGTGACCTGTTTGGGGGGCCACAGCCATCAGGTTGGACCCATTGGTCCTGTATGTGGACTCACCGATCTCCTTCCCCAGCGATGAGTTGAGGACGGCTCCGGCTGACGTCACCACCGCACAGCTCTGATACTGAGACGTCCAGATCTCCTGTAGGGGCAGCGAAGGCACCAGCCGGTCCCACCCCAGACCGGAGAACGGCTCCTCAGTCCCATCCACAGTCCTAATCTTGGTCCTCCTCTTCAGCTCACAGTACAGCTGCAGACCGGACCTGTGGCCCCCACCCGGTCCCCGGTACACCACCTGGTGCCTGTTGGAGCTCAGCTGGACCTTCAGGACCTTCTGGAGACGAGGACTCAGCATCCCCACCGTCAGGTTCCCATTCCAAAGTCTCTGCAGGATCTCCAGAGACCTGGTCCTGAAGTAGTCCTTAGACCTGGACCTGTGGTCAGTCTTCCTCCTCCTCCAGTCCTTTTCTGAGACTCCAGCAGGTCTCAGGGACCAGCCGGCGGCCCTGGCCCCCCGCTGAACAGAGGCCAGGCGGCGGGTTTCGGTCCTGGTGAGTCCGGACTCTGCAGCAGATCTGGACCGAAGCAGCGAGGAGGATCTGAGGTCCAGGAAGTGACAGAGCAGGGACAGGAAGAGGAAGAGCCAGGAGAGCAGGACCAGCAGCAACCACTTCCTGTACGGCTTCATACTGGGTCACAGAGGGGGTCAGAGGTCAGACCAGGAGAGGAGAGCTGGGGGTCAGAGGTCAGACCTGAGGGAGAGAGAGAAACTTGTTCTTTACAGTTTCAGCATCATTACCTCCTCATCGATTAATCGATTCATTGATTAGTCGATCGACAGAAAGTCTTTTTAGCAGGTCATTAACAGTCTGACGAGACCAGGTGTGACTCAGGTAACCAGGCACCGACAGTGTCTCAGAATTGATCTGGATTTCTTCTGATCAGAAACTTTGTCAGTTCTGCACTGAAACATTCATCAGTCTCCTCGTGAACCAAACTTCATGTAAAATCTGATTGTTTTAAAGAGAAAAAGTTTTCTGTCTCCTCTGTTCACCTGCCATTTCTGGGTTTGATTGACAGCTGATTCGAGTTACCTGTCATAGGTGTGAGGAGCCTCACAGGCCAGCGTTCCCTTCCTGCTGACTGCAGGAGTTTCATAGCTCATCCTGACATCAGTATTTCTTCATTTCCTGCAGGATCAGTCTGCTGATTCCGGAGTCTGCTGGACTGGGATTTGAGCTGCTTCACTGGTTTACTGAGGACCTCAGAGTTTCCTTTTATCCTCTGGCGGGGGGGGGGGCTGTGTTCTGATTGGCTGCCTCACTCTCTTTGTTTCAGTCTCTCTCACAGTGACACAACACACAGGGCTGTTACCACGACGACCACAGTAATGATGGAGGCCTCCGTGTGTGTGTGTGTGTGTCAGAGGATCATGCTGCGTTCAGGTCACTTCGCACAGATCGTAAATATGAGCTGCAGACTGAGAAACAAACTGACTTCACTTTCCACCGAGGGGTTAACTGCAGGTCTGAATGCTGGACCTGGTCCCAGACAGACTCGTGGGAAACTTCCCAGACCTGACAGGCATACATAAAGTTTTAAAGAGACCTGATCCAGAGAGCAGTGAGGAAGAAGAGTTGGTCCTGAGCTCTCTGGTCTTTAAACTCAAGTTCCTCATCCAGGAAGTCCAGAATCTTAAACTTTGATTTCATCATGAAAGAATTAAAAAGTAGAAACGCATCAGTTTACATCTAATGTTGTTTGATGTTCATCACATCTCCATCTGACCTGTGACGTGTTCAGGTGCGCCTCACCTGTCAGTGATGAAGAAACAGATCACAGGTCAGCTGATCCGACACCTGTTGTTCCAGCAGTTTACGTCACACTGCACAGGAAGTGGACTCTGATGACATCACAGAAAACAAACACTTACTCACTCCTTCCTCTCTTTAAAAGTGACATTTAAATAGTTTCCTTATTTTCATGATTGATTATTGACTTGTGACCTTTATTATTAGTATTATATTACTTTTAATCAGAAACTGATCTTTGACATTAAACGTCTTTTCTTCAGTTTTGCTTCACACAGAAATATAAATATAAAATCATATTTGAATATCGAAATCAACCAGAGGAGTTCAGTATGAAACAACAGCGCCACCTGCTGCCACGCAGGAAAACTACAGGCTGAAATCATCCATCAATAATCTATATCTGATCAGAATCTACTGATCGTTTCAGCCAATCATCAATCAGAATCAGACAAACAATAGTGACTTTATCAGACGTGTTCCTTCACAATAAAACGAAATAAAATCTTATTCATCACAACATCCACGAGTCACATGAAACTAAATGTTCAGTCGTTTCTACCCGACTGCAGAATCTAAATAAAATATAACGAAACCAGAAACACTGCAAGTGAAACCTCCCGTCAACAAACCAGCTTTGTGTCAGCTAATGTCTTACCTGCCGCAGGTGTGTCCGGAGTTTCCGGTCTGTCGGCTGTTTGTTGGTGTTTTGTTTAAATCGAGCTTCATACGACATAAAGACAGCAGCTAACAGGGCAACAGAGCTAATGGTGATCAATATATGGTGATCAATACATGGAAAATGTTGGCAAAATCAAACTGATTAAAGTCATCGATCAACAACTTCACAGTCAAACTGATGTTTACTGATGCACGAATTTATTATAGAGCTCCTCAAACACCCGTCACACTGATCAATAAACCCCACTGAGCCGCGGCAGGCATCAGCTGATATACTGATATATTGATATCCCACATCCTAATCAATAGCACACAATAAAATACATTATACTTTTCCCCAATCAGATTCATGTTCACACAGATAGAGATATTGCACAGTGACGACTGTAAACAACCCGCTCAAACTCCTGCAGGAAAATCAAGAAATGCGCTTCCCGTCACCACGATGACCTCGGCCCGCTTCCCGTCACCATGCCGATGCAGGACCCGGTCCCGTCCACCTGTATATGAGGAACTTGCTGCTCACCTGAGCGACGACTCGTACATTCAAAAACAAAAGTGTTATTGCGACACATCAATCAAATGACATTTTTTAAATAAATTTAGAGTTTGATTCCAAAACCGTAGGCGTTGCTTCCTGTCGCAGCAGGAAAGGTTCTTTAAGTCGTAAGGGAAACCTCTGCAACGTTTAATGAGTCAACACACCTTCAGCTGTTTTCTCTCTAAACCAGTGAGCTGGCTGCATCGTGACAGGTGAACCCACACCTGCCATGCCGCGTTTAAGCACCCGATCGCTCCGTTAGAACAGTGGATTCAGATGCTGTTAGATGTGACAAATCAGTGTTTCCCTTTAAAACCACTTGTAGAATTGACAAGAAGCACAAAGTATTTTACAGGATCAATAAGTTGTTTTGGAATCAAACTCTTCACAAGTTCATCCAGCGATGACTCATTACAGACGTTCACAAGCTGGTGATTTTACATCCCGAGTGCCATGAAAAGATGATGGTGAATATTCAGGTTTCAGGTGTGCCAGGTGCATCTCCACCTGCTCTATATACACATGAACACATGTGGCCATGCCCCCTTCTGTTACCTGAACACCTTGATGAAAACAACATGTGCGGAGCTTCTAACTCTACTTTCTGTGCTACATGACAGATTGTATTAGCTTCTTTACGTTCCACACTTCCTGTTTCTCTTTTTCACTGAAACATTTCGTCTTGTTGCATTTTTGTTCTTCACGAAGCAGAAAACTTAAATTACAAAACAATCTTTAAATGCTGTAAACTGATGTACAGCTGCTATCGTTTCTCAGCACCCAGCCCCCAAACCTCAAACTAAAACCTAAAACCTACCAACAGACTAAAAATAAAACGAACACGAGCGACGAAGAGTTCAGCTTGAGGACATGAAGACAAAATGATCAAAACATTAAAAAACTGACGAAAGAAGAAACTAAAACCACCAAGAACCAAAATAAGATGAAACAACTCAGCTGCTGCCGGTCCGGTCTGATCTGGTTTGTCTGATCTGGTTTGACCCAGTCTGATCCGGTTTGTCCCGGTTTGTTTTGGACTGATCCGGTCCGATCCGGTCTGTTCCGGTCTCTTTGCTGTAGTCGAGTCTTTGAGGGAAACGGCGCCCCCGAGTGTCGGAGGAGAGGTAGTGCCACAGTTCACACAGATGGAGGAGCTGAATGTTGATGAGGCAGATGTAGTGTTTGTTCTAACACACCTGGAAGACCAGGTGGGTGGAGTTTACCACATCAGGACGAGATCTAGGAAAGCTGTGAAGGTGAGTTTGTCGAGCGTTTGGATCTCTGACTGAATTATGTGAAAACACATTGTAGTGGATTTTTTGATCTTGTTATCTTCTGATCGTAAACATCTCGTTATTGATCAAAGGTATCTTGAGAAACGAGATGCTTGTTAATGATTAGATAACAGCATCATTATTACATTCAGACCTTCAGATACTTTGGCTGCTCTTGTCTTCCAGATCTTGCAGCTGTTCATGGATACAAACGAATGATTAAGTACAGAAATTCAAAGATTTGAACCTGTTAAATCTTCATCTTAACAAGTCGTTTCTGTCTGTTATTGAGTCCAAAAATGTCTCTTTTAAAACAAGGAAACATCTTCAGTCCAGAGATGATTTCAACCTGTTTCCAGTAAAAAGAATATTTTTCTTGATTCAGTGCAGCAGTTTGTAAAAACACTAATTTCTTTGATCTGCATATTCTTCCAGGAACTAATTAATCTGACCTGAAAGTCCATGTAGTATCTGTCCGTTGCGTCACATGACGTTGTTGTTGTTTCGGAGCCTTTACGGACTCAATAAGAGAAAGAAACCACTTGCTGAGGTGCAGGTTTTTGGGTGATTGATCCTGAATCAGTTCCCTCTGACAGCTGTGATAAACTCCACCCATGAAGGTGTTCATGGCACCGGGATCATAGCGCTACATTACAGATGTGAATGTTTAAACGTGTCCATAATCGATTGATCGTTCACATGTTATTTTTGGTTTGTTTTTCAGCTCAGTTAACTCCACCCGTCTGGTGCTGCATGCAGAGCAAAAACAAGCGCTGATTGTCTGTTGGGCTGGAGATGAAAATACAAACAGTTCACTGAAGGAGCGTCACTGCTGGGCCAGCAGGGCCGTCCTGTTGGCCTTCAGCTTCTCCAGACGTTTGGAGAGGTGGTTGTTACTGACCTCCAACTCATCGATCCGGTCCAGAGCCGAGCGGAGCTGCAGGGACATGCAAAACACACTTTAACACGTCTGTTTGCATCCACAAGGAAGAAAAGAGGGACGACAAAAAACTGCAACGTGTTTGTGTACGTCACCGAAGAAAAGAAAGACATGAATGTAAAAAAGGATGGAAAGTTTGGACAAAAACAAAAGACGAAACAATCAGGATGCAAATGACAAATCGTTCCAGCAGCTGTTCAAAACTAATATATGATGTGCAGAAAAGATTTTAAAGTAACACAATATTTAAGTTCAAATTTTCATAAAACAAAAGTCAGTAATTAAATATTTGGTTCTCATTCTGTTTGGTTTCTGATTGAATTCAATTCACTGTTTATCTGTGAGACAGAAGTTTCCCAAAAAGAGAAATAATAAAACATTTCAAACTGAAATAAATTAAATACAATTAAACATTATTAATATATAAATAAATAAATAAATACAAAAGTACCACCAAATACTAAAAATATAAAATGTAAGATAATAATAAACACAATGAACCCAATAAAATCAAATATAGAAATGAAAAGGTCAGACGTGGTCTCACCTCTCGCTGCAGTTTTCTTTTCTCCACTTTCAGCTCGTCTTCGATCTTCTCTGAGTTTTCTGATGCTGACTTGTATCGAGTCACCTGACCTTCCAGTCGGATCACCTGAGTCAGGTGAAAACAAAGAAGCCGCGTCTCAGATACACTCGGTCTATTGTCTTGGGGAACTTCATTATGGGAACTTCATAATAATTTCATTTGTTAGTATAATGTTTTGTAGGGGGGGTAGGGGATTTGGAAAGCTGATGAAATAAGCTGCAGTGTTTGTTAAATGTTCTGCTTTCAGTCCTCAGAAGTTAAATTAAAAGGTGACAGTTCAGAAGAGTTTGTCTCAGTTTCTCTACAAATAAACTGTGACTCACTTTGTTCATTTGAATAACAAAATCATCAAGACAAAAAATCTAAAGTGAGTTAATTGAAGCTGAAGTTTAACGACATTCACTGTTAATCTTCACTGACTTCCATTCTTAATAAAATATTTTGCCACAAAAATAAACTGAATCTGAACGTTTGAGGTTTAATTTGTCATTGATCCAAAGAAAAATGTCTCTATATACTGACAACACTGTTTTCTCTTCGGATGATTTTTCTTTCTTTCTTGCACCAAATGATGAAACCTGGTACAAACAGGTCGACGCTTACATTTTGTTCCAGAGTGGTGACTTCCTGTTCGGACTTCACCAGTTTGAACTTGAGATCACTGATTTGTCTGTTGGCGTCTCCTGAAAACAATAAAAAAGAAGACGTAGTAGATGAAGGTGAAGAAGACAAAAATATATGTCAAGAAGAAGAAGAGTACTCACTCTGTAGATCCAGAAGATGAGAGTCCATCCCGTTCTCCAGACCGCCCCCCTCCGGATTCTGGACTCCGTCTGTCCTGTTCTTCTGTATCTGATCCAGTTGAGACTTCAGCAGCCTCACCTGCACACAAACACAACAGTGGTTCATAAACAGCATTCATTTGGTAGATCACAGTTTAATAAATGTATTTAATTGACATTCTGAGTCTGAGGAACAAAAGCAAACATCGGACTTCAGCTCACCTGATCCTGTAAACTCTTCCTTTCTTCAAAAAGTTTCTTCAGCCGGAGCTCTGAAACACAACAGGAAAAATGACTTTATATCACCTGTAACTCAACATCACAAACAACATAAAATAGTGCAGGTTATGAAGAAGGAATCTACAAATGAATGGTGATCCTTATTATATTACTACTGTGGCTTTATCTTGGACATGAGTGATTTCTCCTTCTCAGATTATTTAATTTGAAGAACTTTTAAAAGCCTGAGGAGGTAAAAATATCCAGTATTTAACAAAAAAGCAAAAATTAGAGAAAAATCTGGTATTTGTTCTTTAATTATCTTGTAACTATTCAGATTGATCTTGGGAGCTGTCTATATTCGGTTACCTTTCAGAAGATCAGTAAATGCAGAAGTTGCTGTTTATGAACAAGATGAGGAAACACAAACTGACCACAGGTGATAAAAACTACTACAGCAACACAGACTGTGCACAGAATATGATTTAAATCCTGCACTTTGACTTTTAAAGCTCCAGAACGTAATATATTTACAACACTTACCATATATTGTGTTTACAGCTTGTTCTGCTGCCACCCAGTGGCCAATAAATCAATTACTGCTGCTTTAGCCAATAGAGAATATAAAGGAGCAACAACAGAACCCCACAAGTCATTATTAACACGTTCAATGTGATGATCACGTCAGGCACGACTGCTTTATTAGGTCAAAGTACTTCATGCATGTTGGAGTCCATCTGCCCCCTCTTGGTCAAACATCACTTAACGAAGCTTCAAGTTTATTAATGTTGGACAATTGTAATTAGTAAATTACACACAAATATCACACAAAATAAAAGGAATTATTACTGAAATTTTAGTCAGTGGCTTCATCTAAATGACTGAATATCCAACACTTGAGCACCAAAAATTCCACTCAATTATCTTTGCCAAATAATTATGGATTGAATTATAAACATGAAATTGTTTGCCATAATCACAATAAATGTAATTTATTTATATATATATATATATATACACATACATACATATATATATATACATATATACATATATATATACATATATATATATATATACACATATATATATACATATATATACACATATATATATACACATATATACACATATATATATACACATATATACATATATATACACACATATATACATATATATACACATATATATATATATATATATATACATACATACATACACACACACACACAGAAATTAAATTATAAACAGGAAATCACAAGAAATAAACTTATTCAAAGAAATAAATGACACCTTTACAGTGATTTCACTGGCCAGAAAAGCTCAAAGAAGTGGACACATACTGATAAATACATAATGTAAATAAACTCAATTAAATAATAAAACTATACAGTAAATTAAAATCAACACGGCTGCCAGACAGAACCAAAAGAAACCAGGACTTAGAATCCAATTATTTAAATAATATCATTTTATTCTTTGGCTCAGTGCAGACAATTTAATACATCATATATCTAATCCTTGTGGATAATTCTATATGAGAATAAATCATTGTTAAATAATTGTGAACCGTTTACACTGCATTTCTAACCAACAGTAATCTCTAACTTGGTTCCAACTTGTGAAGCCAATCAGTGCCCAGAATGTACACAGGAGGACCAATCAAGTCATCAAGATTGTGAAAGAAATCAGAAACCTCAAAACTGACGATTTTATTAAAAACATTATGACAAATGATACAATTTCCCAAAAAGTTTGAGTCATTTTTTTAATCCTGTTTGAACTTGGTCAGACTGTTATAATATTTTGTGGCCCCCCTTAAAACAGCGAATTGTCTTCTTACACTTCAGTTTTTGTACAGATGAAGCAAACGAGATATAACATGTCAATCGAGGCGCTTTAGAGGAGCTGGTAGGTGGATCTTGTTACCATTGGGCAGAGTCAGGATAGCCGTTTCCCCTGACTAAATGTCAAAATAGTCCTTTAAAAGTACCAACAAAGTTAAACTAAATTCACTGACGACTTCATTAACAATCTCTAGATATAACAGCAAACATCAGAGATCAGTTCCTTCTTGTTAATCTATAAAATCTTGCAGTCAGTTGTGTGTTCGGTTTTCCGGCTGTCCAAACTGAATCCTTTCCTTCCACTCAGGTGTTTCTCGCTGCTCACCACTGGAACGACTTTTACATCTTCAACCACAACCTCCGTCACTGGTTGATGTTTTTGTTGCATTGCCAGTTGCTGTGCTGCCTCCTCATCAACCTCCTCACAGCTGTCCATGTCTCCAACTGACAGCTCCCCCAGATCCTCAGTAATCAATCCTGTTGACTCGTCAATCCTTCGATCCTCAACAATCCTCACTTCTTGTAGGTTCATCAGCGCCATCTCTGGAAGAGCCATCGCCTTGATTTCATCTGCAGTTATTTCTAAAAGCCTTTTGACCTTTGAACTTTGACCAACATGAGAGTTCGCCGATAACGTTCGATACCTTGTGAGTTGTGTCTCAACAACTTCATCAGGACCAACAAGGCAGCTTTGACTTCTACGGCCAATCTCTCTTTGTTCGTTCGTTTTAGCCATGACTCCCGCTACCTGATTTATTGCCAAACCCTGATCTGACCCAGACTCCACCATTTTGGTTTTTGCAGGTTCAGCAAAGTAAGATTCCACAAAAACAAATTCCTCAAAGCAGCTCGTCACCATTGGATCACTCTGACTTTGCTTTTCTTGTTCTATGTCAACAGAATTCACCCCAGACTTTTCTTCTGGAGAGGATTCAGTGATTTCCACCTTAAATATACATATGCTCGACATGACCTCTGAGGTATTTTCTGTTGCTTCTTGGCCATTACTTGCTGAAGGATCCTGAACATCTTCACAAACTTTCCTTGAGTCCACAGAGACATCATAACTTTGAGGATGCACTTCCAGAGATGCTACTTCCAACATCCCTGAGACTGTAGAGTCTTTTATTATCGCAGAATACCCAGCAGGACTCTTTTCCACACTTTCAGGATCTTCTGAGGTTTTACTTCCTTCTGGTAAGTCCTTCAAAGGCATTTCACTCTCCGCAGTGAGTTTAATACCCGTCATTTGACTCGTTGACTCTTGTTTAACTGTATCACGCCGTTCAGACACATTTTCTGCAAAATCCTTTAGCTTCTCCTCCAAATCTGAAATCCACTGATTAAGAGCTCCTGGGACGTCTGGAAGATTCCGTGAGATTTCAGCTGCAAAACCTTGATATTCAACAAATCCTCTCAGCATGCTTTGAATCGTCTTTTCCAAACCACTCCGGTCCTTCGACATCTCGACTGGGACAAACGGTGACAGGGTTGTTGACTGTGGTGTTTCTGTCAGGTCATTACATTCGGGACATTTGTCTTGAATCTTTTCTTGAATCTGAACAGCTTCTCTAACCAGTTCTTCTTCATAAATCCTCCAGTTCTCATGTTTCTCAGGTGTACCCAACTCTTTCCCAATGATTGCCTCATCTGCTGGTAGAAATGCATCAAGCTCTGATGGTTTCAGTTTGGTTTCAAAGCTTGGACCTTCAGACACACCAGAGCAACTTAAATCAGCCTCATTCTGTAAGGCTTTGTCTTCATTTAGGGTACTTCCCAAATTCTCTGAAACGGTCTGTTGTTGGCATACAAGACTTAAGGTCTTATTTTCTACCAAATCAGTGAGAACTTTTGTATCTTTGAAACGTCCATCACACCTTTCATCATCAATCTCAGCCATCTTGTCAACAAATTCACTTTCTTTCAAACTGTCCACTGATAGAGTTTCTTTTGTACCCAAAGCTAGAACATCAGGCACTACTTCCCCTTCTGAAAAGCCTACATCCCTGCATGTGTTTCCATCTCTCTCTTGATTCTGGAAAATATGATCAACAATGTACGAACACTTTGGTGCAACATCCCTGTCAGAAGATGGTGTCTCATTTCCTATCACAACTGCAACACCTTGTTTTTGTTTCTCTTGAGTCAGAGAGTTTTGTTTGCCAGCAGCCATGATACTCGACACTATCGCCTTGTCCAGGATGATGTCTTTTGCGGGTCGAGGTGGAACAAGTCTTGATTTGTGGACTTTTTCAGTTGAAGCTCTGTGAACAGGTGAAACCAAATCTACACATTTTGCCTGACTTTCAGATTGATGTACTAACAGCTGAGTTCCTCCCAAGTTAGTTTGAATTTTGTAGATTTGTTCATCAAAGGAGTGCTCCATTTCCATCACAAGGACATCCCGGTTTGACGCTACAAACGATTTCACTCCAGATTCACTGTGAGGTTTGGTTCTGCCTTTAAAGGCCTGATCATCAACAATTATTTGGGCGACGGCAGATTTTGGCTCACACATCTGAGCAGCACCTCCTTGCTCATTTTTCGCCTGTTGATTTTTAATACCTTCAATTCTAAAAAAAGAACTTCCGTCCTGTGTTTTATTGATTAGACATTTCTTGGTTGGATCCCTTCTACTTCCTTTGTTTCTTGGTAGTTTCCTCGCAATCTTGTTTCTGCCTGGAAGTTTTTCCGTTCTGTCTCGTCTTTCTCTGACCTGTTTATTGAACCCTTTCACTGGTTTTAAAACATTTGGTTTGGTTTGGTTGCTGGTGGAAATGACGTTTAGTGACTGGGAACGTTTATAAATCCGCCAGTGGTTGTATTTCATGTCGTCCTGTTTGCTGCCCTCTGCTGGCTGCTGCTCCCGAACTTCCCCTGAAAGATCATGAAGGAGACATTGGAGGACCAAGCACAGTTGACTGGTTAAAGATGTAAAAGACTGAGAATTTAACTGTGAAGATGTTGGGAATTAACCCGAACCGACTGGATGAGAGACGAATCAAGGTCTTGATCACAGAAGAATTAAAGAAGAGTTCTTGTTCGACTCTTCTGCAGGACAATACCGATGTGTTAGAAGGTAGATGCTGAATTTCAAAACATCCAACAAGACGCTTAGTTGATTGAAGTCATCAAATGTTCTCATCATTAAACTAAAACTATCGAGTGGCATGCATCTGTGAAAGGCACATTTAAACATTCAAACATGATCATGCATTTTATTCCAAAATGTGACACACGCACATTTGTACTTTAAAACATTAAGTTGATCAGTTCTTTAAAAGTGTGATGGTTCTAGTTCTTGTTGGTTTTGATTATATCTCTGATTTTAACTTATGGAAGCTCAGTTTTGTCAAAAGAAAAAGTAGATGAAATGTTAGGAATGAAAAAAATACAATGTTTGACTTGGTATCTCAAAGCTTTAACTTCTCACATTTTTGTTAAAGTATCTCATCATTTTACTAAAAAGTTTAAACTCAGTACGTCTACATTCTGACTTACTGCCTCACATTCCTGAATTTAAAAAGTGTTAATCACGAAGTGTGTCATAATTTTTGTTTAGTATCTCATTAACATGATTAAACTAAATTTGACTCCGTAAATCTAAAGTTTTACTCGTAATTGATAAATGTAACTTAAAAAGTCATAATCTAAATTAAAAAGTAAAAATGTATATATGTCTACATAAAAGTTAAAAACTGCAGATGTCTCACTTTGGAACAACTTCAGATGTTAGTAACAAACACTGTTACCTGTACAGGTTAAATCTCGTCTTACCGAGCGCACTCTCTCTGCCACCATGAGACAGCTCCTGAGCCAATCGGCCGGCAGATTCTGCGCTGACATCATCCTCAGCCTCGCCCAGTCCTGTCTCCCCGTTGGTGGAGACCTCAGGAGAGATGACAACTCCATGTTTCTGTCCAGGAGAAAATCATGAAGTCATTAATAATCAATAATCTCTAATCAATGTGAGGAGTTTCTCTGTTTGATGTTGCTGGAAACTGAAAGTTTCATCTGATTGTTTTCACATATTAGTCAAATTAACAGGCGCCAAAATATGAACCTGTTGATCTGAAAATCACATTTATAAGCAACTGTAACTTTACATAAAGAGGTTTAACTTTACATAGTAATGGATGAATAATGTTGATGTTTTTACAGGATTAAAGTTTTTCAGTTTCAGCACAGCTGATGAAGTTGAAGTTTTTCTCCTGAATGTGTTCATGAATATTCAGGTGATGAATGACACTGATGATGTTTGGTGACATCACACAGGTGGAGGAAGTGACCTCATGACTTTCTCCTCTGAATACCTTCAGTAAATCTCTGAGTCGGACAACATCATCTCTGAGCCGGTCGCGTTCAATCCGAACGATGTCGGAGATTTCTCTCTGCCTCTCTAATGCCTGAGAGAGGCAGCAGAGGGAGGAGGAGGAGGAGGAAGAAGAAGAGGAGGAAGAAGAGGACGAGGAGGCAAGGATACAAGAGAAGGAAGGGAGGAAACATGGAGGCAGTGAAGGAGCAGCAGAGAAGTGAAAGAGGAAACATTTAGAAATATTAGTGAACGTTGAGACAGACAGGAAGCTGCAGACTGTTGAAAAGACTGAATCTGTGGTCTGAAAGTGAAACTCAAAGATAACTAACTAACTTACTCCAACTAACTCCAACTAACTAACTCTGACTAACTGACTGGTGTCGTACCGCCATCTTCTTCTCTTTCCACTGCAGAACCTCCTGCAGGTCAGAAACCTCCTGACAATAACTGCTGCTCTTCACCCGGAGCTCAGACACCTCCTGAAGGAGGGAGGGAGGAAAGGAAAGAAGGAAGTGTAAAATAAAAGAGAGCAGGAAGATGAAGAGCAGTCAGAGAGAGTTAGTATGAGCTGCATTAAAAGGTTCACAGTGACAATAATCTGTCACTATGGAGACCGTGGTGCGTTTAATGACTGACCGTCAGCAGCGCTTCCATCTGTCTCAGAGTTTCTTTCATGTCTTTGAACTGGAACTGAAGAGCGCTGTGAGCCTGACGCTCGCGCTCCAACTCCTGCACACAACACAAAGGGTTAATAAAGACCAGCACACATTCTGATCATGGTGACTGTTCAGTGTCTGCAGGACATTCAGCTCTTCTCTCAGTGTTTACAAAACTACATTCACATTTTATACGTTTACAGTTTACCGTTTTCCCCTGCGTGACCCCTGACCTTGCTCCTGTCGTCACAGTGGCGTCGGGACTCCCACAGCCGCTCCTCCATGTCGCTCAGCTCCTCCTTCAGAGTTTCTACCTGAAACATCAGAGTCGACTTCTCGTTGTGAAGCTGAGCGTTAGAAACCATCGCCTTCCGGTACTTCTCCTCCACCTCTGCCAGAGAGTCCTGGACACATAATCAATATTCCTATTAGTTTGATTGATTATTACTGACTGAGAGTCTCTGTATGTTATTATTACAGTTATAAAGGACCTTCATGTCTCTGATTGACGCCTCCGTTTCCACGGAGAACGACGTGTCACAGCTTCCTCTGCGAGACGAAGCTCCGCCCAGAGAGGCGAGCGTGGCAGCGGAGAGAGTCGAGGCCGTCCTCGAGCCCTGAGGAAGAGGAGGACAAGTGTCTTCATCACAGTCGTCTTTAAAATGCACCAAAGGAAAATGAAGCAGAATCGACCCGACGTGACATCAGCTGTCTGTTCACATTAAATAACTCGTTCACAGAAAGATTTTTATTTCAGAAAAAACAACAAAAAGAAGAGTTGACTCACTTTATCCAGGAAATCTCTGTCAGGTCTCTCCTCCACCTGAACACACAAACACACAATTTACCGACTGATCGGATTGATTGATTAATGCTGTTACCATGGAGACACTGGTTTAAACTGCTTCAAATCAACTTTACTGACAGAAGCTGCTTGTTGACAACATGGCCACCAGGTGGAGCCAGTCTCTGGACTAACATGATGTCAGCAAGGAGTTATTGATTAGTTTGATAGAAGATATGAAACGACAGAGTGAGAGAAGAGAACCAGAGGAGAGAGGGGGAGACAGTCGGACACAGACCCAGAGAAGAGAGCTCACCACTGGGCTCGCACGAGCTGAACTGGCCCTGGAGGAGGCTCGAGAGCTGGAGCCCAAAAACCCACTGTAGTCTGAAGGCTGGGGGGGCAGCGGAGGAGAGAAGAAAGAAAGAAAAAAGGGAGGAAAACAGTTGTGTTAGTGATTTTATTTTGAAGTTGATCCCTTCAGGTTATTGTTCCATTAACGACCTCGTCGACACGTCTGCTTCTAACACACAGGAAGTGACGTCAGAGACCGACCCTGCAGCGAGCGAGGAGCTTCGGTAAAACGCAGCGAGGTCTGCAGACAAGACGACACAACCAGACTTCGCTCATAAAACAGCTACTTTTAGCTTGAGTGAAACAGGCCGACTGGAGAGTTCAGCCTGAGCTTTACTTCCTGTCCAGGTGTCGCATCTAAAATGACTCAATATCTTCATCATCAATATAATTGATTACCCAGAAACAGTAAATGTGTGACTGGTTTGATGTTTGTGGAGATTTCAAAGCTGATAACAGGATCCTGTGACGTCCAGCTGCTTATTGATTATTGATCAGGTGCAGTCTGCTGATCTGCTGTGTGTTTACTCTTTGACCTTTGACCTCAGTCAAGTGACCGCAGTGTGTTGTTGTAACAGCAGAAACCTGAGAGTGTGTGTGTGTGTGTGTGTGTGTGTGTGAGAGAGTGTGTGTGTGTGTGTGAGTGTGTGTATGTGTGTGTGTGTGTGAGTGTGTGAGTGTGAGTGTGTGTGTGCGAGTGTGTGTGTGTGTGTGTGTGTGTGAGTGTGAGAGTGTGTGTGAGAGTGTGTGTGTGAGTGTGAGTGTTAAAGTGAGACTCACCCTGAAGCTGCCTCGACTCCCCACAGACATCCTCTCTTCATCATCTGACATCTGCAAACACACAAACAAGAGTTTAACCAGCACACTGAGACCAGATCCTGGTCCTGGTCCTGGTCAGGAGGCTTCTGCTTTGTATTAAACCTTCTGGTGGCTTCATCACACTTCTGGACCAAATTCTGTTATATTCTGTAAGAGTTTCTTCAAAAGCTAATATTGATCCACACATTGATCCCTGGTGTGAATGTTGCAGCTTAATCAAAGGAAGTGAACAGAAGTGTTGATTCAGAGCCTCATAAACGGGATCAGAGATCAATTATTCTGATTACCAGTAACTATCTGCCTGGATCAATACTGTGTTTGTTCACACCGACAGACTAAATGCTGTTGGAGGTCTCCTCATCAATCAGTTCATTCATATTTTCAGCAGAGCGAACACAGACAGGTGTATTGATTTATTGATTGATTTAACTGTTGATATCCAATCTGTGATCAGTGTGGGGACAGGAAGTGAAGAGGAAGAAGTACAGACCGAAGCGTGTCTCCGTGAGTGGCGAGAATACCGCTCACTGTCCTCCTGAAAGGCCACGAAGAAGAAAGACAACACACAAGTTAAAGAGCTGAAACCGTAGAAGAAGTCACACTGACAGACAAAACTCAGGGAGCAAACGCACAGGCTCATCATTACATACATACATACAACAGCATGCAGTGAGGAGGAGGAGTGGAAGAAGGAGGAGGAGGAGGAGGAGGAGTGGAAGAAGGAGGAGGAGTGGAAGAAGGAGGAGGAGTGGAAGAAGGAGGAGGAGGAGGAGGAGGAGTGGAAGAAGGAGGAGGAGGAGGAGGAGGAGTGGAAGAAGGAGGAGGAGGAGGAGTGGAAGAAGGAGGAGGAGGAGGAGTGGAAGAAGGAGGAGGAGGAGGAGTGGAAGAAGGAGGAGGAGGAGGAGGTGGTTGAAGTGGTCTGAACTGTCAGACGTGGATTGAATGAGCCGTTAATCCGTATGCGAGTCAGTCTGAGCACGTGCAGAACACACACACACAGCGTACATGCAGGTCTGCAACACCGACCAATCAAAACCTCCCGACTGTACTGACATTGTATTTTATTAATGATGTCATCACGCCAGCAGGGCGGCATAATGATGTCACGTCCTGTTTGTTTACAGCTGACCAGAGAAATCAGTTTGAACAGATACGAGGTTTTCATGAGTCAGACAGCAGCTACAACAGAGTCCTGATGAGTCGTTAAGATTGTTAAAGAGGCCTATATAGTCCTAAAGAGTTCTGAAAAGGTCTTGAGAGTCCTACCATCCACTGTTCAATGTGACCCCACTTATTATCCAGACCATAATACTTCTGTAGGAAGAAGAAGAGGAGGAAGAGGAGAAAATGTTATTACAGATGAAAAAATTAACTTCAGGTGTGTTTGTTTTAAACCTGTAGGTGTGGCAGGAGGGCGGAGCTTAGCACTCAAAGGTAAACTGTCACTAAGAGCTCAGTGTGTTGTCTGAGCAGTAAGCCCCACCTGCTGCTCCCAGAGCAGTTAAACAAACACAGCAGTGTGTATTTAAGGTGGAATGGAGGAGTTAGTCGTACCTTGTGGCTGTGAAACAGCTACAGCAAGGGGGGGGGGACAAGAGGAGAGACTGGAGGTTAGAAACAAGAGGTCAGAGGTCACAGGTGTGTTAGTGTTCAATGACAGGGATGAAAATATAGTTTTCTGCAGGAAACATTGAATCAGACTGCGAGGCACCTTAAGGACAGGTCAGAGGTCACAGGTGAGTTAGTCGTTTGTATTTTTAATGCTGCTTCAAGACACCTGGAGGTGTTTTGTTTTGTTACGCTTGAACTCCTCACTGCAACAGAACCTGCAGCTTTTATCTGCTGCTTCCAGAGTTCACATCAAAGTTCAAACTAACTTCTGAAACGAAGCTTTTCTTCAGGACAGAAGTGAAGTGTTGAAGTAAACATGTGGTTGGTTGGTGGGGCTGTGCTTCAGCACTGATCACATGATGTGATCAGTAAATGTGATCAATAAAGGATTCTGATAGTCCGAACTCAGTCCAGAACCTCACTTCACATTTATTCTCAACGGTCCAGGTTTCTGTTCAGCTCATTAGAGAAACTACAACTAAATAAGTTTCTGAATTTATTATTCATCGTATGTTTGAGCAAATCAAAACGTTTAAAATCTCATTAAAAGGTTGATCAGTTTAATAATCATCATTATTATTACTGGATGTGAAACAGCGTCACAGATCAATCGGCTTGGTTTCCTTGTGAAACGTGAAAACTTACTTTTTTCTTGTTGTTTAAACGATAAGAAATGTTTCTATGGCGACGCGTCTATCGGTCTGATGATTTTTTAGAATAAAGTAGCAACAATGACGCTGCTGTTACATTTAATCTTATTTTAAATGTTCCACAGCCGCTGTTTGAATCTGATGAAATAATAAAGTTTAGTTTGTATAAACTGTTACTCACCCGAGTGAAGAGACGACACAGATCCAAACGCCAGGAAGCTGCTGCCGGACGGACTGACGGACTGAAGGACGGACGGACGGACGGACGGACGGACGGACTGAAGGACTGACGGACTGAAGGACTGAAGGACTGACGGACTGAAGGACTGACGGACTGATTGACTGACGGACTGAAGGACGGACTGAAGGACTGACGGACTGAAGGACGGACGGACGGACGGACTGACGGACTGACGGACTGAAGGACTGACGGACTGACTGAAGGATCTTAATCAGCTTAATTTTAATCTTAATCTTAATCTTAATCTTAATCTTAATCTTAATCGTTTAATTTAATCTTAATCGTTTTAATTCCAAATAATCTATCTTGACTTCCATCGAATCGAATTTTAATCGACCGAAATAATCTTAATTCCATCTTTAATCGAAAATTTAATCTTAATCCTAAAATTTTAATCAAAATTAACTTAATCTTTAATCTTAATCTTAATCCTGTGCCTAACGAATCTTAATTCCAGCCTAATCTTTAATCTTAACTCTAATTCCGTTTAATCTTGACCTAAGTTTTAATTCCAGCCTAATTTAATCTAATCTTAACTTTTAATCGTTTAACCTAATCTTGACCTAATCTTAATCGTTTTAATCTTAACTTTTGACCGACCTAAATGAATTTAATCGACCTAATCTTAATCTAACTTTTGACCTAGTTTTAATCTTAATGACCTAATTCCACGACCCTTGACCCAGCCTAATCAAATGACCCTTAATCTTAATGCTAATCTTTAATCTGTTTAATCTTAATCTTTACCTTTAATTCCATCTTAATTCCCAAAATGACCCACGACCGGCTTTTATTCATCAGAAAGCTCTGTTACTGTCTGACCTTTGACCCCAGACTCACTGTGCAGGACCACCCACACGTAAACTCACCTGGCTGATCAGGTTTCAGTCCAAATCAATCACATGTATTGATTAGTGACACTGTATATGTTCTCACAGTTCAACCCATCAGTTCTCTGCGTCATGCGACACTTTATCAATAAAGTATCGAGATCACGCTTCGACTTCAACAGCCAATCACGAGTCAGCTTTCAGCTGTGATGCTTGAGCTTCACACTGAAGTTTAACAAACATTTATTTTGACTCAACAGCCAATCAGACCATTCTCCTCGTCTCCTAGCAACACAACAAACCTGACTGTCACCTGATTGTGGACCAATCAGGTGACAGGATGTCTGTCGGTTTGTGTCAAGTGATTTCAGAATAAAAGCCTCCTTACCTCTTTCTGCTGGCGCTCCAGCTCCTTCATCCTGATCTCTCGAGCCTCGGCTCTCGCTGCCCGCTTCGCTGCCAGCCTAGCCTCCGCCTGATCACAGATCAATACGATGATTGATTATCAAACATCATCCATACACAGAGATCAATATGTTATTATTGATTATCAATGATCAAACAGAGTCATATAGATATAAAATAAAATAAATATATAAAGATCATTTAGTGTTTGTGTTCTGCTCCATCAGCTGATGTTTCTCAGGTCAGTTCAGGTGAGTTTCCTCCAGCAGGGGGCGTCTCTCTCTCTACCTGTCTGTCTCTCTCTGCAGGAGGAATGTGGACCGTCCACCTGTCCTCACAGCAGGACACGCCCTCCATCACCACGGCAACGACACACCTGAGGCCTGCTCGTACGTTGTGAAAGTAAACTTTGTTGTGAGCTCATAACTTCATTTATTCATAATCATGTTTGTACTCTTATTAACATTCAGTAATTATATGATTGTGTATCTACTTTGATTAGTTAATAGCTCCAGTTCTATTCATGTCTGAACTCTTATCTAGTTTCATGTCTTCAGGTTTTGTGTGTGTTACGAAACGTGACTCAGCGTGAGGTCAAAGGTCAGCTCTATGGTACACAGATGTTTTCCAGATGTGCGTTAAGGGTCTGTATGTTTTTGGAAGTTCCTATAGGTTTAAACCTGTCGAGCCACGTAGCACTGACCAGTGGAAAAGAGTTTCTTCATCTCAGAATACTATAAAAGCTGTGTTCTTGTGTCTTCTCTTGGAGAGAGAGATAGTTGATGATCTCCTGTTGTACAATATATCTTTGTCCTCGACCTGTAAGTGTTTCTTGTGTTTTGTTCAACTTAAGACCACAGGCAGTTTTTCCACAACGTGTATCAACTAGAATAATATCATTCACTAAATTCCTTTTTGTTCATGTATTTCTCTTTTTCTGTTGTCGTAAAGCTTGACTTGCTGCTTATTAGCTGCCGTTAGCTGGAAAGAGAATAAATAAAGTTTGAATGAGATGAACATTTGAGTGATGCTCTGATCCAGACAGAGATCATGATGTGACAGCTGAGCTGCAGATTAATGTTTGTGCTGCTGCCGAGGATTACAGGATGGAGGTCACACACACACACACACACACACACACACACACACACACAGGTCTGTCCCAGTAGGGCACTGCTGCTACCATCACTGAGGAGAGGAGACTCATTTGTGCCAACATCAGTCCCACCAGACTCCATTCAAAAGTTACACGATTTAAACAACAACACTACATGGGTCTCCCTCAGGCTGTCATCAGAAACCAAAGTGACAAAAAGAATTGATTCTGTTTATTATTATTATTTACTATAAAGCTTTATTACTTTTTCCTTAGTTTTTAAAAGTAATGTATGATTTGTGATTTGTGTCTGTGTGTGTCTGTAGGTGTGTGTGTGTGTGTGTGTGTGTAGGTGTGTGTGTGTCTGTAGGTGTCTGTAGGTGTGTGTGTGTCTGTAGGTGTGTGTGTGTGTGTGTGTGTGTAGGTGTGTGTGTGTCTGTAGGTGTCTGTAGGTGTGTGTGTGTCTGTAGGTGTGTGTGTGTGTCTGTAGGTGTGTGTGTGTGTGTCTGTGTGTGTGTGTGTGTGTCTGTGTGTGTCTGTAGGTGTGTGTGTGTGTCTGTAGGTGTGTGTGTGTGTCTGTAGGTGTGTGTGTCTTTGTGTGTGTGTGTAGGTGTGTGTGTGTCTGTAGGTGTCTGTAGGTGTGTGTGTGTCTGTAGGTGTGTGTGTGTCTGTAGGTGTGTGTGTGTGTCTGTGTGTGTCTGTGTGTCTGTAGGTGTGTGTGTGTGTCTGTAGGTGTGTGTGTGTCTGTGTGTGTGTGTAGGTGTGTGTGTCTGTAGGTGTGTGTGTCTGTAGGTGTGTGTCTGTAGGTGTGTGTGTGAGAGACAGAATGTGACTGAACCTGTTTCCTGCCCTCTAACATGAAACAAGTCAGTGCTGTTTTTCTACTGAATCTCATTAAAGTCTAAACAGGAAGCTGTTTAATCAAAAAGTCATGACAGCTGACACACAATCAGCTGATTGACAGCCAATTAGTTGGATAATCAATGAATGGTTCGAGTCATTTATCAATAAAAACCTCCAGTTTTTCTTTTCTGTTTGACTGAACACTTAATATTATATGTCAATATATTATAATATATCATGACGTTTCAAGACAAGGTCTCTTCTTTACCTGGACAGGTGAGTCTGTCAAAATAAAAAGGTAAATAATCGTTTGCTTCATTTTCATTTTCTACCTTTTCTGACTAATCAATACAACTAATTAGGACTGTATCGATTAATTGATTATCAAAATAGTTGCTAATCGATTCACCAACTAATCACCCTGGAATCTCTTCAAGGACTCCTGGAGAAGCCTTGGAAGCTGCTTCAGTTACCACAGAAGAAGAAGAAGTTTCCTGCTGAGTGAGCAGCTCATTCATCGCATTCCACACACACACACACACACAGACCTACAGACACACACACACACACAGACCTACAGACACACACACAGACCTACAGACAGACACACACACACACACCTACAGACACACACACACACAGACCTACAGACACACACACACACAGACCTACAGACACACAGACCTACAGACACACACAGACCTACAGACAGACACAGACCTACAGACAGACACACACACACACAGACCTACAGACACACACACACACACACACTGAACATAAAGGATCTTTTGTTGATCACAGAAACATTAATGATCATGAGCAGAGACTCAGCAGCTGATTAAAATCACATTTATTTTAATCTATTTATTTCTATTTATTATTCATTTTATTTTTATTTTATTTATAATTTGTTTGTTTGTTTGTTATCGCGTTTTATTTTTACCATTTATAATTTCATGGATTGTTTTTTTCATTTTCTTTTCATGTATTGAATTTTTTTGGGGGGGAGCCATATTATATAACATATTCACATTAAATCAATACTCTTATCAATAACAGGTTCGATAAGCAGCCTCACCTCCCGTGCGACCTGGCTGAGAGCATCGTCCTCGGCGGTCAGCTTCTCCCGGTTCGGGATCCTCTTCCTGCCCGGTCCCTGAGTCCCCATCGTTCAGGAGGGTTTTACCGGGAGCCGAATTATCCACAAAGGTCTCTTGTAGTCCGAAACATACGGAGCCGGTACTCAAAAGTAGGAAAATACTAAATAAAGCTGTTTGAGATTAAAAACTGTGATTTTTCTGTTACTATTCGGCGGAGTCAGCTTCTCTCGGTTCCTGATCCTCTTCCTGCCACTATCTCAAGTCCCC
>SEMN01001175.1:0-90557 GCA_005408345.1 Macquaria australasica | reverse complement strand
AATTCTTTTCTGCGGGGGTTAACTTACGCGACAGGTACGCGCAGGGGTGCATCCGGTTGTCTTTCACGGACCTCTGAGACAGCACTGCCCCAATACCTTCATTGGAGGCGTCGACCTCCACCACGAATTGTCTTTTAGTGTCGGGGACTGTGAGTACTGGTGCCGTGGAGAATCTCCCCTTAAGGTCCTGAAAGGCTTTCTCAGCCTGAGAGTTCCACTGAAACAGCACTTTGGAAGAGGTGAGAGCGTGAAGTGGAGCAGCAATGGCGCTAAAGTTGCGAATGAATTTTCTATAAAAGTTGGCAAACCCCAGAAACTGTTGAACCTTTTTTCGACTGTCTGGGATAGGCCAACTTGCCACAGCACTGACCTTAGCAGGATCCATTTGTATCTGGTTGTTAGTGATGATGTACCCCAGAAATGCCACTGAATCCGTATGAAAATCACACTTTTCGGCCTTCACATACAGCTGATTGTCCAACAGTTTCTGGAGCACCTGCCGGACATGACCTATATGGGACTTAAGGTCTGGTGAGAAAATCAAAATGTCATCCAAATAGACAAACAAATTCATTCAAACAATCTCGTAATACATCATTCACCAGATTCTGGAAAACTGCGGGAGCGTTACAAAGTCCAAAAGGCATGACTAGATACTCGTAGTGTCCGCTAGGGGTGTTAAACCCCGTTTTCCACTCGTCGCCTTCTCTGATCCGGACGAGGTGATAAGCATTTCTTAAGTCCAATTTGGTGTACACCTTTGCATTCTGTAACAGTTCAAAAGCGGATGAGATCAAGGGTAGTGGATATCTGTTTTTTACTGTGATGTCATTGAGAGGGCTATAGTCTATGCAGGGTCTGAGGGAACCATCTTTCTTGCCTACAAAGAAAAATCCTGCTCCAGCTGGAGAGGATGAGTGACGGATGATCCCTGCCTTTAATGAGTTGGTGATGTATTCGTCCATCGCCTCTCTCTCTGGCCTGGAGATGGAGTAGAGACGCCCCTTAGGAATGGGCGCTCCAGGCAGTAAGTCTATAGCACAGTCAAAAGAGCGGTGAGGGGGAAGAGACAGTGCTTTGGTCTTGCTAAAGACTTCCTTCAAGTCATGGTAACAGGATGGGACGATGGACAAGTCAGGGAAATCTGAGTTATGGTCGGTCTTAACTGTCGTTATTAAGCTCTGGGAAAAATCTAGTTGTGCCTCTTGAGTTATCCCGCATTTCTGTGTACACTCTTTCCCCCACCCTTTAATCTTGCCTGAACTCCAGTCAACGTGGGGGTTGTGTTCTTTTAACCATGGGAACCCTAAAATTAGGGGATATTGAGCTGACGTGAATAAATGAAACTGTAGAATCTCTGTATGGTTCCCCTCTAAAGTTATTTGCACCGGTTCAGTCTTATGAGTCACTCGGAATAACAAACTACCATCCAAAGCACTGGCATTAACTGGGGTGTCCAAGAGGACAGTCTTAACCTGCAGCTGCTGAGCTAATTCCCAGTCCATAAAATTCTCATCTGCCCCAGAGTCAATTAGCACCCCCTTAATTATTCTCTGATTATTGATAGAGATTATTACCTGCGTCATAGGGCGAGGAGGATAGTTCAATGAGGACTTGCTCACCAGCGCCCTCCTCATAGCTGGTGAGCTCGATCTTTTACTGGACAGGTGATGATTCGATGACCCAGTTGACCACAGTAAAAACAGCTTCCCTCTTGTAGGCGTCGCTGTCTCTCCTCGGGTGAAATCCTGGTCCTCCCCAGCTGCATTAGCTCCTCTGCAGCCGGTGCTGTCGCCGATCTCCCGGCTCCTGGGGATAAGGAAGGCGACGGTGTCCCGGGGAAGTGCATTCCTGGCGCTGCTCCTCGACGACGGGGAAGAGGAAGTGCGGTCCGTAGTCGTTCTCTTTCCCGTTCTCGGAGGCGATTGTCCACCCGTATTGCCATGGCGATGAGTCTCTAGGTCCTGTGGTAACTCCAGAGGTGCTAGTTGGGCTTTGATGGGCTCCGCAAGCCCGTTCGTAAAAGCGTCCATTAGAGCAGGAGAGTTCCAACCACTATCGGCAGCCACGGTTCGGAACTCAATGGCGTAATCGACCACCTGCCGGGAACGCTGCTGGATCTGTAGCAGGAGTCTAGAAGCCTCCCGGGCAGGTGAAGTGTGATCGAATATCCTGCTCATGGCTCCTTTGAATGCTTCAAGTGAAAAGCAGATCTCAGAGTTTCTTGCCCACTCTGCGGTGGCCCAAGCGGCCGCTCTACCAGTTAAATGTGATACTATAAACGCCACTTTAGCCTGCTCAGACACAAAAGCAGTGGGATTATGTATAAAATGTAAATCGCATTGTACCAAAAAAGATCTACAGTCACCGGAATTCCCAGAAAATCTCTCCGGGGAAGCTAGCCTTAGAGCAGGGACGGCTGCATGACTCCTGGTGGGTGCTGCGGGTGAAGTCTCGGTGGGTGGTGTTGCCGAGGCTACGGCACCCAGGTGCGCCAGGACCTGGTGGAGTTGTCCTGCTAATAGGTTTACTTGCGCGGTTACTGTGCCTTGGAACTCTCCCTGCAGCTCGGTGAGACTTCTTACTCCTTGGCTGATGGTGTTTAACTGAGTCTCATGCTGGTATAGCATGGTGCCCTGTGCAGAGAGACCCTGCTGCAGTCTTTTCGAGTCGGCTGAGTCCATATCTTGGCCAGTTCGTTCTGTCACGAACTTTGACACAGGACCGGCGGACTCAAATGCACGACTCATGAGACCAGAGCTTTTAAGTTCCACAGCAGTTTTACTGAAGTATTTCAATAAACAAACAAAAAGCGCTCACAACGAGGATAATCAAAGTACAACAAAAACACTCACGAAGAGGATAATAAAAAGTACAACAAAAAACACTCATGAAGAGGATAATCAAAAAGTACAACAAAAAACACTCATGAAGAGGATAATCAAAAAGTACAACAAAAAACACTCACGAAGAGGATAAACATGAACACAAAATAAACCTGACAAAGAAGGGCATTTGCTGGCACGCTTGGATTGGGGGTCTGTTGACGAGCAAAAACAAGACGAACTGGCACAGGACAAGGGGAGACGCAGACTATAAATACATGAGGTAGGGGAGAACAGGTGAACACAATCAGGGGCGGGGTAGACAATCACACTGGCGGGAAAATCACACAAAGGGAGGAAGTCAGGGTCTGAAACGAGAGGAAAGAGTTACTACACAATAAAACAGGACATGACAAACTTAACAAAGTTGACGAGACACAACACCTGGTCAACTTTGGCAGTATTCAACACACCATGTTGAAGACGTAGAGAAAAAAACAGAATCTGTCTTTATTTACGCTCTATAATAACTGATAGATTAGGTATTGTTTGCAGGTGATCAGTACAAGTACAAACTATTAAGTGTTAAGCTGAGTTGCCAAAATACTAACTTAACAGTCAAGATGACTTGACTGACCAGTGTGCGTTTTGTTACTAGCTGACAGTTTAGCCGTCACACTGCATCAAAGAATGAGAGCAGGCATTACCTGGACTGTGACATAACTAAGTACAGTTTCAAGGTACTTTTACTTTACTTGAGTAAATCCATTTCTTCCTACTTTATACCTCTACTCCACTACATTTCAGAAGGAAATATTCTACTTTTTCTCCACTACACTTATGTGACCGTAGTTACTAGTTACTTTTCAGATTCTACATAGAAAACATATGATACATTGTTAGAATACATGTATTGTATTGCATTGTATTGTTAAAGATTAAACCAGTGTTTCCCAGCCTTTTTGGCTTGGGGCCTTTACAAAAAAGCCTTGTCTGGTCACGGAAATTCTAATATTCTAATATTCCCCCCCAAAAGCAACACATATGTTGGGAACAACGGGACTAAACTAACTAACTGTACATAAAGTAGTTTAAACTAGCTCCACCTCGAGCAGCTACAACAGTAAAATGCTGCTCTAACATTGATGCATCAGTATTAACAATCTATAATGTCATATATGATACATTTTACTGATAATACTTTTAATGAAGTAGGATGTTGAATGTGGGACTTGTAATAGAGTATTTTTACATTGTTGTTTTGGTACTTCCACCACTGTTTTTGTCAAAAATAAGATTGAGCTTTTAGTTCAATGCAATTGTCAGTTGAATGTGTTTTTTGTTGGTTTTGAGTGGTGTCAAATACAGGATTTTGTTGTTGAATTTTTTGTGGTTACATCTTAACCACCTAATCATTTCTTCACATTTACGAAACACGTCAACAGTATTTTCTTTTAAAAAAAATTTAAAAAACTGTGACTGTGTAGCTTTGCACATGGGGGCCCAGTTGGATGTTGCTTCAGCAGTTTGCCCAACACAAGTGCTGCTAATCTGATGATAATTTTTCTCGAGTACTGCATAGGTAGTGTTACTTGGTTGAAATTCAGTACAAGCACAGGTCAGTGGTACAGTTTTACAGTTTTTGCTGAAAAACAGACATAGACACACAACAGATCTACAAGCCCAAATAATAACAAGTTAAAGAGGATAGAAGCGGCCAGATAAGTCCCCTTACAATACATGCACATTAACAATCTGTTTGCTACACGTCGGTGTACTATAGTTCCATAGGTAGTGTATATCTCAAAAGAAAAATTAGTGATTTAACATTCATAACACACTAATCAAAAGTGGTTACTTCCTTCCTCCTTTGGCCACAGCATCCTCTCACATGTCTCCCCCGAGCCTCCCTGGATGTGTGCCCAGCCTGCTCAACAGCAGGAAAGCCTGAACTCCGCTGATGCCTAAACGCTGACATGTTAGCAGCTAATAAGTCCCACCGGCATCTCATTCTGATCAGCTTAATTATACAACAAAGCCTCTTTGGCTGTTAGTCAACTTGGCTGTAAATCCCCAGCACACGCACATCATAGGCAGACTCCACATTAAGCCCATTAATACCAAACACAAGCAGAGCTGATTTGATCCGCAGCTGCTAAGATTCATGAGAATATGAGTTTAACTGAGTTACTGCGCTAAAGCTACAGCTTAGCCTGCTGAGAGCCCTTCTGCCAGCAGGGTGCTTTTATAACACTGGTTCATTCATTTATCTTTCATTTATTCATTTTATTAACATTATTCATTCATAAAATAAACCTTTAGGATTGAGGCGAACTCACACATCAAAGTGTGTCTCCAGGTGTTGAGGAGTTCTACTGCGTAGGTGAAAAAACTTGAATAAAGTGTGAAGTCTGATAATTTGCCTTAAGTGATGGGGCTAAAGACTACAAGTTTGAAAATGAAAACAGTCTGTTGGTATGGAGTTAGCTTACCAGACCTCTGTAGCCTCTGACTGAACAGTTGGTGGCCAAGTTGCATTGTGGGTAATGTAGGCTCTGACTGATCTGTTGGTGGTCCAGGGTTTGACAAGGAAGAAGAATGTCTGGAATAAAAAAGACGATATCTCTGGTTCTGCTCCATTGATCTTAATCCTTTTTTTTTTTTAACTGTCCATCATGAATCAGTTTTGTTTTAAGAGTGCAGTGCTAAATCGGTGGAGTACTCTTCTAACAAACAGGTGGTCGTTATTATTGCATTTCTTTCCCTCAAGATCCTTTTGCTCTTTTCCAACCTGCCCACTGCCTGCTGTAAATAATAATACAATATTTTATACTATTGTAGCTGCTTTATACATAATTGTGTTGTAGCTAAAATGTGGTTAGTTGTATTATTTTATTATTATATTATATAATCCATCATATATCATATTATATCATTGCTATTTAGAAGTCATTTAAAACACTGTTTTCCTCTTTAGATGAAATTAAGAAGATTCGGTCAACAATAGTTGACACTTAATAATGAATCAAGCCTTTAAAGGCTGTTTCTTGGTGGATGTTTATTCTGAAGCTCTGCTCTACATTCACTGATCACTGATTCACTGATTGAAATGCACCCAACATGCAGTATTTCTTTACTGGCTTAACTTCACTCAAGTTTTGCTTGAGAGTTGGACAGCAACATTCGTTTAACGTTGTCTAATCCCTCGCCCTCTGTTTGACCTTTGACCCCTGTATGCAGCTGAATAAGAACCAGCCGGTGACGGTCCATGACATCCTGCAGATCCTACGGCTTCATGTCTCAGTGCCGCAGTGCGACGTCTTCGGCTACCTGAGCATTGACCACGAGCTGGTGGTCCTCATCGCTCCGGTGGACCAGCAGCCAACACCACTGCAGGTAACACACACACACACACTCACACACTCACACACAGTAGATTCAGTCATTTAGCCATTCCTTTGCACATTCATGTCTGTTTTTGTTGCTTTTCACTGCATGCAATGAATGCATTATGACATTTATTTTGGTGGGAATGTCACATTGAGATGCATTTTAAACAAACTGATGGATGATACTGGCTGATTGTTTTTCACAATAAGTTGATGTGTAGAGTCAACCTGCAACGTATCTGATGGACAATAACGGATGAGGCTGGCAATATTTATATTATTGTTATTGCCAATAAATCCTGAGTCCACAATACAGAAGTATTGTGTGTGTATCATAGCCTGATATCTCTTTTTCCTATGTGCCATAGAGCTCCATTGTTGTTGAAAAACTATAAAAATAAACACATCAGTGAGCCACACTGTTGCACTGAGTGACATGTTCCTTTATTACCATGGACCACATACACTATCCTGCTGCCCCAAATACTCACTAGAGCACCATATGTGGATCATATGTGGCTCAAAATAGCCCCCAACAAATTCTACTATGTCCTCCTGTTTGTGTAACATTTGATAAACATTACAGTGTTCAGACTTTTAAAAAAAAATGAAACTTCATATTTGTGAGCTGTTTTTAAAGATTTACGTCTTCAGTAGGAACCAATGTGTGATCCCTCTGCCGCCTCCCCCTCATGACTGGAGGCGGTGAGTTACCGGGCGGCGGTGTGAAAGCCCGTATATTTTCCCAACATCGTATTATGGCTCAGTAAAAAACATTCTTAAAAGCTTTGAAAACAATTTTAGACTAATTTCAGAGAGATATTCATGACTGATTTCATAAGACAAGATGCTGTTCACAGCTATGATCAACTACAATTGTCACCTTCATTGAGCAAAGGCCCTCAGCCTCTTGAAAATTCTGCAAACTTCACTTTTAGAATTGATAAATCCATCATTTTCATAAATATTCATTCATTCAGAATATTTTCTATAATCACAGAAGAAGTTAATTTTCCAGGTTGCACTGTTTTTTTTTTTTTCATCTTCTCGTTTCTTTTTACACGTACATACAAACATTATAAACACCAGCCATGTTTCGCTTTGCTAATTACCTGCCTCACTCCTGGACATAAATATTCATGCTCTAGGTGTACAGTGGTAAACAGAGGGGGAGGACGCATCTGTCTCCTTCAGTGTCTCACTTTACCCTTTTCTACTTGCATAATTTTGTTGCCATTGTTGTTTAGTATGGACGTATAGGCCACTCCAATTTGTACCTCATTAAAATATGCCACTATTTTGCACCTTTTTCACCTCTGATCCTATATAATTCATTCAATTTTCACCGAACCTGCTACATACCTTTCTTTGCTGAGCCTGAAAACAATGTTTCTATAATTGGTTGCCAAAGGCTTGTAGGCGTGGCCTCCTGACTCTTAACTCTTGAATACATCATTCAATTGCATTAGCAATTCTGTCAAATGTAAGGGCATTCTAAAGCACTATAGTTATAATATTACCTTCAATAATCTAAAATTCCATGGCCATTGCCATGATTTACTTTACATTCATTCTTGTACAAGGCTGTAAAACACTCAACATGATTTGCATATTCTCCAAAAGTCATGTCTGTCATCTGCCGTCAGCATCAATTTGACCAAGGTTTGCAATGCTCTATCAGCACAACATTTAATGGATGTGTGCAACTATGGATCTTGAAATACTGTGTAAAGTTTGGGAGTGATTGGCCACCAGGTTCCACACCAGGTTCCACTTTGAATGGAAAAAATGCCAGACTGATTATTACTATGGTTGGACAAGGTGTCTTTTAACCTCTTTTGCCCTGCACCGTGAGAGGAAAAAAACCTTTTATAGACTGATGTCACATGAGAAGAATCTCATGAGAAACTTAAAGTTGTCTCATTTTCTTGTCTTTGTGTACAAGAGATGATGATGAAGTGACAAATTAATTACAGTGCTCTTAAGAAGGTACCAGACATGCATTTATCTCTTTCTCTGTTTGCATTTAACCTTGTGCTGCTGCAGCCTGAATGTTAATATGATAGCATTTGACTTGAGTGTTGTGGTCTAACCTAGTAAGACTGCCATTATGTAAAAGGGACTGAGGCACCTATTCAGACAAGACCAACATGTAAAATTGCCATCACAACTATGTAACGATGTATGAAAGGGGCTTTGGAGGACTGATCCAGCCCTTTCCATTGGCAGCAAGTCTAAATATCCTTCAACCACTTCTCAGTGTTGAAGCAGTTGGGTTCCAGTGGACAATGCCACAACTGCTTCAGTGTACCCTCCACATCACAACTCTATCAGCACAAGCCTGATGCTTCAGAATAAATAAGCACTGTGTAAATGCATTTCATTTGTTAGACTTTATATTACTTGCATACTAATGCAATATGAAACTTTTGTAGTTATTACTTGCTGCATCCAGTTGTGTTGTGGAAATGAGTACACCCATGTCATGTACACTGCTGAGATCGTACCTCTACTGACAGCATCTCTCAGTTTTTATTCAAGCTATTTAGTGTATGCTATATCTATGGCCTTAGAGAAGTGATCTCAAAATTGACTGTAATTGTAAATGACATAAAAATGTAGAATATTTCAGTCCATATTATACCCTCAAGTCATCTAATAGGAAGAGGTTTATGTGTCACCCAGTAAGTGGGTTAAAAACCCTGAAGTACAGCTGCACTCTATCTGGAGCTGAGACGTCTTCAGGCTGGTGTTTAACTGCTGCTGCTGCTGCTGGTAGCAATCTAATCTTAGACCAGAATCAGTTCATGCCCAAAAGCATTGAACATGCTTCATACAAAGCTGCTGATAGACTGATAGTGTGTGGTGGAAGAACTAAAGGGTGGAAAGCAGGGGAGTGAAGCGAGAGAATAAAACAGCAAGAAGCTGAAACTTGGTTTGAAAGAGGGAAAAAATCTCAGAATCGATTAATTCCAACATCAAGTTATCATCATTTTTCACATTCACCTTGAATGTTTTAGTGTACGTACATCTCTTTGAGTTGAAGAAGACAATAGTTAGAATAGTTAGTAGTAGAATACATAATTCCCATAACATTCTTGCAGAGGGAATGTATTTCCAAGAAAGGTTGTCGTCAACCCTCAGTCGTGTCATTTCTGAGGAAATCAGCTCATTACAGCAGTTGAATCCTTGCAACAAACATCTGGGTTTGTGGGAGGAACGTACAGGTATTGTTAGTGTTCCTGTCTTTTTTTAGCTCAAGGTCTTTCTGTGAACAAACCAAGAAACACTGTGACCTCATAGCAACAGTATTTTCAGAGAAGAAAGATATGTTGAAAAGATGTATAAATATACTCTAAAGAGCATTAGAAATGATTGACCTCAGTGATTAAGAAATGAATGGCTGTGAGGTTCTTCCTGTCCAGTGTATCTTTCCTGGCTTTTTCTCTCAGTTCCAATCCAAACTGTCTGTTACTAATACTTCTTGACAAAGCAAAGGGAGCATCTGTGTTATCACATTCACTGCCTGGATTGACACATCCTGGCTACAAAACCTTGACAACTTCTTTTGCCTGTATGACGTGTATAGTGTGTGTTTGTAAGTTAAGGACAGGACAGTTTGTTCACAGTGTGTCTCAGGGTTTCAGACCAGCATTAGCACTGTCAGTGAAAGCATTGAGGTGCCAGCAGGGTCATCTGGCAAAAAAATTGAAACTGGCTCTACTTTTGCAATAAATGCAGTGCATTGTCTCTGCGTTGACCAGCACAAATTCCTGGTAGATTACTTTGTAACTTGAATGCCATAGTCCTGTCTCATAGAATTATAAACTGGTGTGCAGTGTTTTAGCATTTAATAAGCCCACAAACCCATGGATCAATCCCTCAAATGGGCCTTCCTGGATCATATTCCAATGTCAGTATGCAGGCAACATAGCTAACTAGCCATTCAGCTTTAGCACAATAAACAGCTTAAAACTTTAACTGCAAATGACATGTTTGTTCAGTTTAGATGCAAAATGTTATGGTTCTCATGTTTGAATACCACTGCTGACAAAACAGACTTGAGCAGCTAACTGTTGCTTCAAAGCAATGGACAGACTTGGCTTGATAGGTACGGTAAGTAGTGTGCATTGTGTCTCAGTACCCCTGCTGGCTCAGCTGTCAGTCAGACACTAAGGTTTGGATGCTAAAGGAGCATTTCTGATTTTTGATTTCAGTTGGACTTAAGGCGTCATTTACACCTGATATTAACATGTGATTTGTGTCAGGATACATTATCTGAATAATGACATCTGATCCACAGAACTTTGCATTTACACCTGGTATTAATACGGGTTCTTTTTACCATGATTCTGCCCATATTGTGGTCATATCTCAATATGCAATTTGGTAGACTATTTGATCTTTTTTCCAGGGCTATATTTATTTACAGTTAGGATGAAAAGGAAAACACCCTCACATTCCCCTCCAGCAATCAGTGCTGATTCATGTCCACCTTCACTTTTAACTTGTAGTTCTTCTCTAGCTTCACTCTTTCAAGGCCATGGCAAAAATGAACACAAACTATAGGCCTGACAGTTGACAATGAATCATTTACACTTACTTCATACTTACTTCACTTATTTACTTCATAATTCATGGTGCTAAGTCAGACAGGCTTCCAGAAACATGTAGCTGCAGCTGAGCAAGGGAACGATCAGACTGTAACTCAGTGAAGAAAACCATGTGTAGTTTAGTATTTATTTTGATAAAACATAGATTTCCAACAAAACAGAAATAAAGACAAGATTAAGAGTACAGGTAACTGATGAGTTTTTGAAGAACAACGTTAATACTAGATTGAAACTACTGTACATTACCTGTTGTACAACAGCCACAAGGGATCATCGCTTAAAGGAATAAAATATTAAATTTGAATAATGACTCATGAAACTAATTAAACACACATTTCAACCTTTTTGTGAACAAAAAGAGAAGCAGAGCATGAAAGTATGGAGAGGTAGAATGCATCTCTCACAAATGGTAAAATGTCTTCGGATTTAGACAGAAGAGCAGCTGAAGAAAAAAAGCAAGGATAAACATGAAAAAACACAAAGCAAACAACAGTCTCGGTGGTTAGGAAGCTTCTTCTGGTAGACTTTTAGTTTTAGCTGTTACTAGGCAACAGCTTCTCCCACTTGTTTGAGAAGTAAAGTAAGATTCATAGCCAGGTTGTGCAGGTAGTGCTAAAACAAAGTTTCTGTATTCCTAATCACATCTGAGCATTGTACATGGTGCAATTGTAGTTTGTTCCTTAAATAAAACTCTCAAAATTATTAAAGGTTTTATGCCAAAGCACAACCAACAAACTGAATCCTTAAGCACCTTAAGCTTTCCATCAATTAACTGGAGTTATCCCAATTTAATTTCTGTCTTCTGTATGGTCAGGCATCTTTAGCTGTATAGTGGCAAATAGCAACTTGACAGGAAAATCAAGATTAGCGAGGGCTGATGAAGGTTAGGTTGAAAGCATCGCACACAGCAGACTCAATCATAACCTTACCAATGTCAGTACCTTTTAACTCTTTTAAAATCTGAACACAAAGACATGGTAAACATATTTTTAAACTCAGTGTGACTTGCTCTTTCCAATATCATTATTTCCAATGTGCATAGTGAATAAACGTCCATATATTTGCTTAGAAATCATAGAGAAAAGACTCTCTATATAACTCCATGTTTCTTATATCTCTGGAACACGGACACTCTCCTCTATCCATTCATATACAGATATTCTGTGTTAAAAACCTGTGGACATCTTGACAAAAAAGTCAACCATTTAAAATTTTCTGAGGGCTGACCCACTATGTCAGACTTTGAAAACCCCTGCATTAGATTATGTGGTACACAATGCAGTCCTAGTTCTGGGCAGGTATTTTCCTTGGAGAAGGGAGCTGATTTTAGCAAGAATTCCTGGAAAATACAGGGATTGGCATTCAACCCTCGTCCAATGTAGACATCCTGTAAAACACTTAATTTAAACCCAAGGTGTTTGTAGCAATGTGGGGTGGAATTGGGAATCATCCTTCAAATGAATTCAGGAAAACGCCTAATCATACTGATCAACTTCTACAACAAACATGTACCTGAACATATTGATATACATCATAAAAAGGGGATGACATTGGTTTGCTGACATCCAGTTTGTAATAAACTAAAATAAAATATCATCAAAACAAATAAAAAGATCAATAAAGAAACAGAGAGAGGCTGGCAGTGCTCCTGTGCTGACTCAGATGGAGGAGTTTGGAAATCTGAGTGTTGAGCGTGCTCTTGTATTTTCCAGATCGAAGCCTGCAGTAAGGAGGCCGAGAAGATCGATTCCCTCATCAACTATGCCAGCCCCACGCTGGTCTCCCACGTCCCCCTCTCCGCCTTCCTCACCTCCGAAATCAAGACCTCCTCCATTCACTCGTCCGGGGGCACTCTGCTTTCCTCTCTGCCCCCCGGCCTGTGCTTCCTCCTGGGGCTCCTCATCGCCACAGCCCCTGTCCTCCACCAGCTCTAAGTGTTTATTATCCCCACCCAGCTCCTCCCTCACTAACTCCTGAGTGTTCCAAAGTATCCCCCCCTCTTCCTGTGATGACACGGGTGTCATGAGGTGAGTGTTCTGGTGGTCACGGAGCAAAAAGCAGTGGCGATATCGTCTTCCGACAATCATTCCTATTGACTCACCTGCGTGTCAAACAATCAAGGCGGTGGAAAAGCTATTATTACGGAAAGCTTTTGTATGAACAGTGTTATTCAGTGAACAAGTTACTCACTGGGTTTCCCTCCAGTGAAGTGTGCTTAAGTGTGTGTATGTGTGTGTGTGTGACCTTAAAGAAGCATATGACTTCATACCAGCAGTGTTTATCCATTAGTCCAAGCAGCAAGCTTTCCTCTGAAAGCTGTTAAGTGGGAATGTAAATTACATGACTCACTCTGTCTTGTTCTGAGGTGTGTGTGTGTGTGTGTGTGTGTGTGTGTGTGTGTGTGTGTGTGTGTGTGTTTTTACGTATGAGTGTCCAATTGGATTTCGGAGACGGACAAGGACAAAAGATCCCTGTGTGGCAGCATATCTGTCTGACAAATTACCCCAAATTCCCTCGGCCACACACACTTTCACACGCACTCACACACAAAGATTGGTGTCACTAAATCCACACTTCTCTGTTCAGTGTAAACCATGTATAAGAGGGAGTCTGATCAGCATTTAGTGACACTTTTCAAGCCCCCGGTAAATGAGAATACACAGTCTGCACCACAGTGCATAATGTATATACATGTGGGGTGTATATGGACCTAGTGTTTGAACCTCTAACCTCAGCAGTGTTAGTGCCATGCTCATGGACTGAGCCAGCTCAGATTAAACTAATCCAGCCTCCAAAGTCGGTTGTAACTACTGACCAAACAAAGTGCCCGAAAGTCAATCAAAAAGTATTAAGGGAGCCCAGGTTCTGTTGTGTTTTACACAGCAGCGTAGTGAAGCAGGTCAGACCTGAAATGGTGATCTAGGATCGAAATCAATCTTGGATATCGGTTATATGTCAGTTTTACCTGATAATAACATGAAGCTTTTCTCCATAACGAACCCGGTAACACTTTATCTGAAGTGGTGTTCATAAAGAATCATTAATATAAGCACATTCCGAGAGCTTGAAAAGAAATATCAGAACATGATGTGTCACAGAAAATTTAAAGGGATAAATGGTGCAACTGTATAATTAATTCTCTGACAAAAGAGCAGTTCAAAGACCGTACCAGTGTTATTCTGCACCGTAGCCTGATAACTGAAAGCTGTGTGTACTTTACATTTCTGCTGAGCATTTTCCAAAGCACAACATCACTACGTAGTGGATTTCATACTTTCAGCTCATTTCAGAACCAACTAAGGCTTCAACTAACAATTATTTTCATTTTTGATTAATCTGATTATTTTGTCAATCAATCAACTATAGTTAGTATAGTCTATAAAATGTCAGAAAATAGGTAGGCTTGACACCAGTGGTTCCCAACCTGGGGTCAGGACCTCCCAAAAGGTCACAAGATAAATCTGAGCATAAGATGATCAACAAGATAGAAAATAGGAAAAATATCTATATTCAATTTTTCTTACTTTTCTCTAATCCTTGCTCTTTTTTTGTGAAATTCTAGGTAGTTTTACCTCTTCAGGCATCTAAAAATTATTCAACTGAAACAATGTTGGAACAATAGTGAGAAGGGAACGTCACTCTTTGATGAAACTGCTTAGAAGTCATAGAAGTGCAACCTGTGAACAGGGTTCTTGAGTAGATATTGCTCTGCTTTAAAACGGCCACAAGCCAAAAAGGTTAGGAACCACTGTCTCAGTCCTATGATGAGGACTTAAACATGTTGTTGTTTTTTTCCGACTAACAGTCCAAAACCCAAATGTATCAAATTTACAACAATATAAAACAGTGAAAAATAGCATATCCTCACATTTAAGAAGCTGGAACTATAGGATAACTGCCATTTATGCTTGATGAGTGACTTAAATGATTAATCCATAAAGAAAATGTTCACTTTTTGTTGATTATTATTATTATTACTTAATTATTATTAATTATGTTGATCGATTTATTGTGTCCGCACTATATGAAAATTAAGTCACTGAGACTCATATAGTTAGTCCACCAATCCACCACAGTTAAGCCCCCTTTATTCTTTTGACAATTTTTAGGCTATCGTCATACGATAATGTATCTGTTAATAAGGACTGTAATTTAAAACTGCCCAGTGGTGCATGCAAAAATGCAGCAGCACTGATAAGCTCCAGTATGTTGTGACTCTGACAGTATGAAAAGGAAAATGTGAATTTATTTTTGTTTGTTTTTTTGCATGAAAAAGACTCGTTCATCAAGCAGAATCTCAAATGTCAGAATGTCCATGAATTAAACAAGAGATTTAGTCCCTGCTTGCAGCTGCATAAAACATGATACTTTAACTTTAAGACAAAAATTGAAGTCTTCATTGTGACCCATCTCAACTTTTACAACTCTACAAGTTACAGTGTACTGGAATGAACTAAAACCAATAGCTGGAAGGTAGGAAACCATTTAAAATCTGACTGTATGCTTTGGAAAATGGTCAACAGGAATGCTAAGTATGCCTCATTTGAAGTAAAAGAAGTACTCCACCAATTTAGTGTTGCACTTCCATAAAGTCAGAGGACTTGGAAGAAACAGATTTAAGAAAAGAAAAAAAAAGAATGGTCAACATTGATGCAGCAGAGACGGAGATATCCTTTTAGTCCCTAGTATTGGATCCTAGAATTCCCATAATGCAACTTGATAGACTTTTTATTTGATTCTTACTGCCTGACAAACACTCTTTCAAAGGCCGTGCCCCCTCTTTGTAACGCAGGCTTTCTGTTATAAACTGACTACAAATATTGATTCCAATCTGCAGCAAAGGCATCACAGTGACATCAGCTGATGTGTTCCTGTGTTGTGAGTGTTAGGGAAACACTGTAGTGAAGAATGTTATGAGCACCGCTTCTGATAAAGTGCTAGCAGGATGTTCCCCAACAGCAGGTGAATGGTCCATTTTAATATAAAACAGCAGAAAAGCCTGGATCACCACTCCCTTTGTGTGAGGCCAGTAGCTCTGAAAAGCATTAAAAGGGATGCTTCCTGTCTGTACATATGAACTAGAAGCCATTTAATTACAAAAGGACAATCAGCTAGTCACTACCCACAATCCATTTTGGGTAGAGAAGATTATATGCCTTGCATATAGTGTCTTATATGAAGTAATAATGAAAATGCAATAACTTTATATTTGTTAAGAAATGTCTCTATATTTGATATGTATCTGATAATGGATTGAGATAATGATCACCTATGTGCCATGTTTTTTAAACAAATACATGTTGTTCTTTATTGCATGATGACAATTATGAAGTGTTTTTACTGCAGAATGTATTATAGTGTGTGTTGTCCCGTCTCTATGTGTTTGTCTATCTGCCTGTACAGCACAATGTGTCCCCGTCTCTAACAGTATTACTGTGCTAGGCAGCTCTGTAGCAGGGAACCCTCACCACGGCTCTTCCATCTCTCATTATTTGTAGTATTATTATTATTATTATTATTATGAATATAGTTATTGTCATGTTTATGTCCTCTGGAGCCAACATGAATTGGGTTACTTTTCAAGATGTTGTATGTCTTCAGTGTTTAGTTTGATTTCATGTCACATTAGAGGAAAAAAACTAAAGATTAAATAGTTCACACATTCAAACTTAGCTGAAGTTGTAAAGAGTTGTCTGCTCCTGATGAATTATTTCATAACTAAAAGAATAGTTCAACATTTTGGGGGAAAATTCTTAATCGCTTTTTTCTGAGAGTGAGATGAGAAGATGGATATCAATCTAATGTCTGTGTAGTAAGTGCAGAGCTGGTGTGTGGACATGGTTAGCTTAGCTTAGCTTTAACACTGGAAGTAGAGGTTAACAGCTAGCCTGGCTCCGTTGAAAAATACGCGTCCAAACACTAAAGCTGACTAACGTAAATTTTCCAAAAGTGTCCAGGGCCTTTAATTACTTAATGCAGAGGGTAACAAGCCTTTATTTGAAGCAGGCTTGTATTAGAGATGGGCCTTTATTTCTAATTCCGTATAGTATATTTGGTCATATTTTGTTATGAAGCCTCCTTGTTTTCTGATCTGCTCCTTTTTACCCTGTTAAAATTGTGTTACTACATTATACTGTTGTAGAAACTCAACACTTTTCACCTTTATCCATTTCAAATTAAAAGCCCTTTAGCATTTCAGTGGTCAAAATCCCTTCATTTCCTAACAAGGCTTTTAAATTAAATGACTCCTATACTGTACTTCAAATGTAGTTATTGCTATCTTGTGGCGCTGGTACGTTACTACAAAATACAGTTTGGCTGAGACATTAACACACATACACCCTGAAACAGGACAATAACACTTTAGAAGTGTTGAAAATAGCATGATTATAGTGTTGAATTTACTAAATTAAAGCGATGGAAATGTATATTATGCTTAGATGGCATGCACGTTATATAACCGGCACCAGGAGTTTATCCACCCTTGTTTTTTCCCCCAGCCTGTATTTGGGTTCAGCCTTTACTTGTTCTAACACAACCCGGCCATTATTGGTCTACCGACTTTTATTTGAGAAAATATGGTAATTTTTTTTTATTCATCTGCTAGCTAATTAACATTGGCTCCATCAGTTGGTTTCAAAAACTTTCTCTGGACTTTTTCATGTTTCCACTTAACTCATATGAAGATGACAAATGTGCAAAAGGGTCTTAAATATGCATTTGATGGCTTCAACATGATGACAATTAAGTGCTCTGTAATGATTGAAAAAAGACAGGCTAAAGCTACATGTCCAAGGCAACAAGTCAGTTTTCTCACCAGTTGATGAAACATGCAGACAACAAATAAAAGAGCAACATTGCAGGAGCAATTAAAAAGACACGATCCTCCAGAGTCTATAAATGCTGGGTGTTGCATAAGCTTACTGGACAATGGCTGATTCAGGGGAAGGGTTTAGCAGACAGTCAATTAGTGAGCTTTAGAGGTGTTGGTAGGTGTATAGCTGTTTCCCCCTACTTCCAGTCTTAGTGCTAAGCTAAGCTATGCCCTGACTCCAGCTCCATATTTACCAGACAGACATGAGACTGATCCATCTTCTCAGCTCACTCAGAAAGGAAGCTAATCAGTGAATTTCCCAAAATGTTAAGCTATTCATACCTTATGATCATTTTTTGTTGATGTTTTTAAGCTAACCTGGCAGCCCTCAGGAAGCCGAGACAAACAGTATTTTTAGCAGGGAGCTCATTTCTCCTGTCTTTCCATATGATGTAAATGCATTGTTATGGAGTGTAATTGAACCACTCAGCTGTCCTGAGCATATCAACCCTCAGGCAGGCTGGAGGAGTCAGTCCATTCAGCTGAGATGGTTTTCCATGATGAAAACACCGAGGCCTGTTGTCACTTATACTGTGTTTTTCGGTTATATCACGTTTGATTCCTCTTACCAAATTGTCTATGGTTTCTAAGGCTCATTGAGTGTTGTTCTTTTCTTTGCATCAACACTGTTTGACTCTGTAAAAGTGCCATGAATTATAAAAGAGAATTTTAAGAAAGTCAACAGGATGCATATTTCATGAAATATAAAAAAAAGCAATACCACAACCAATAATGTGTTTTTGCTGTGTGTTTCGTCACAAACTGCTGTGAGACATTTTCAGACAGTGACACAAACTCAGCTCAGCATTCACACCTGGAATCCAAATACAGCAAACATGTTCTGTAGCCTCACTACTGAAAACGATGGGCTAGAATTAGACTTTTTAATCAGACTCATTGTTGAAGCTTCTGATCCCACAACAAACAATATTGAGCAACTGTATCAGTTACTGGCCTGAAGGCTGGAAAGGAACACGAAGACCTGCTTTGATGTATCATTTGTTACAAAAGTTACCAAAGCTTCTCTGCTTACAGCTTAGAACTTTTCAAAATGGAAGGTGTGTGCTCGAGGACTGAGGCATTAATCTTTAATCCACTGAGATACAAAAACAACCTGAGAGTTATGTTCTCTCACACACTTGCTTTCTCAGATGAGCACCTGAAGTGATCAATCAGTGATGAAACCTATCAGGTGTAAATCCAGTCTCTGCTGTGCAGTGTTTCAAGTTATATAACAGATAGATAAGAAGAGTGATACAGGGAACACGAACATAAGATGGGAAAATTATATCATTTAGCTAAAGCATCTTTTTCTAAATGAACCTAGTTTTGCAATAATGTATTTATATTTGATGATGTGCTGTATTTCACATCAGCCTTTCTTGACCTAATTTTTTCCTCACTTTAGGTACTTTGTAGATGTACCAGTAGATGTACAACTTGAAAGCCTGGTAACAGCATGCTGGCACAACTAGAGGGAATCTACATATGTGCACGTATACAGTGTATGTGGGACCTTTAGTTCAATTCACTGATGCTTTATCTTTAAAGGAAAAGTCTAAAATGAGGTCCTTTCATTGCTAAAGTGAGATGATGCAATCAATATCACCCTCATATCTGTGCATTAAGCATGGAGCTAGAGCTGAGAGGCGATAAGCTTAGCTTAGCATAAAGACATGGGAAGTAGTGGGAAAACGCTAGTCTGGCTCCAGAGTTACAAAATACACCGACCAACACCTAATTCACACATTATACCTCGTTAACATTTTGCATCTCATTTATTTAACCAGTATACAAACAGAAAGTTACATGCTGGAGCCATTTCTGTGTGAACAACAGCCAGGTGCGGTGACTGGCCGGAGTCATGTTGTCACAGTGTGGTTGCCAGGCAACCAGCAAAGATACTGCACAGAAGGGCTGGGCAGAGGGATAAACCTTTTCATGAAGGAATCGTTCCAGCACGTAACTCTCCTAAAACCACAAGTAGTTTTTACATGTCTGTTTTTCTAGGTATTAAACAAACAAGATACGTGTTAGTTAGCGAGCTGTTTCCCCCTGCTTCCAGTCTTTATGCTAAGCTAGACTAACCACGCCCTCACTCAGATTCTGTACTTAACGTACAAACATGAGATTGATATCGATCTAAACATGTCACTCATAAAGAAAGTGAAGAAGCGTTATTTCCCAAAATGCTGACTGACTTTAACCAGAGAGCAGGAATATACCACTGCAATCAGCTACTGCAGGGAAATCTGTAAACTCGTGGCTCGCTGTGGCACATACTGTATACACCATGTGCATTATTCTTAGAGAGGCGTTTAAGCCTGGTTTTAATTATTTACTTGTCATAGTGGCTTTTTCAGTTCTTCATTCTTTGATTAATTTACCAGTGACCTATAACCAGCCGAACACAGCTGTTAGTATTGGTTATTGAGGCCAGTATGCACTTTCCTTTGCTCCTTTTTTTTTAAATGTTCCCATTTGACAATGATATGAAGGAGGCTTTCATTTGTGTGCCAAGTTAGCGAACACAGAGAAAATATATTATTAATGTAGTTTCTTGCCCTGTGGGATGTTTGGATGGATTTTCATATATTCTGCAGAGCTCTCACTAATGCTTCTAGTTTGGCTGTCAAGATGAATTGTTTGTACGTTTTTGTTTTTTTAAAATCACATGATCCATTTAGGAGGTGAACAATTGCACGGAGGGTCGGCGCTGACACGCAGTCTAGTCATTCATTCTGATCTCAGACCTCTAATCTCTGTCATTCTCATCACAAATCTGAAAACTCAAATAGAAGTTACAGAGTTAAGTAGACAGTGGGTGAAGCTCACTAATTATAGTGTGGTGACAGTGAGATGCCTCCACTGAAAATGGTACTCATTAAAGTGGAGATATTGTTTGACATTTAATGTGCCAAATAAAAACTGAGCGTTCATTAAATTGCCCTCATATTGCCAATGTTTTGTCATCCAAATGTTAACCGTAAAAGGGTAACTGGTATTTTTAAACCTGGGCCCTATTTTAGATATTTTGGGGTCTAAATGACTTGATGATGTCTAAATTGGTCCAGTAGATCGCCTCAGCCTGCAGCCGTGAAACGGGCTGCAATGGCTGCCGTAATCTTTATGGGCAACTGTGCCCGTCAAAATTTTGTCTTTTTGTTTAACCAGGTGTACAGGTGTAGTTGTCCTGTTGATTGCATGATGTGTCCTTTAAAAAGAGACCTCATATGTCATGTCATATATCCTCTGATGAAGGCTTCCCACTGAAATGGTCAGTAGGTTAGTCAGTCCATAGGTTCTAAATGAACCTCATTTTTTGCAATCTCCTACACTGCAAATAATGTCAGGAAATATTTCCCTTTGTTGCAAATAAACATATTAGAATTATTATATTAAGTGTTTTCTAGATTTTTAGAGTTACCAGTTATTTAGGTTAGTTTCTTCAGTTTATATTAGAAACATTACAATAAGTATAGGTGTTATGTTAGCTAATGTTACTTGTGTTTTTTTCATTACAATGAAATGATGTAACATGAATAAACATGACTAAATGTAACGTGAATAAAACTTTAATACATGATCCCATGCTACTTCATGACGTCATCAAACTACGTCTTTTGTTATTGTTTTGATTGAGAGACCCCTAGTGGCAGAAATTACATACTGTGCATTTAAGACAAGACAGTACAAAGTTTTCTGCTGAGATCTGGGTATCCCATTGGATTTTGTTGTAGCAATATCACCGTTTTCCCAGATCTCAACAATTAGTTTGGTAAATACGTTGACATAACCAATAGAAATCATGTTCCAAACTATACAAAAAAAAAAAGTTCTGATAAACAAGAATAACTTTAAGCTGTGGACACATTGCCATTTGGGGCTGCAAACAATGTGCTTTAAATAATGCAGCAGGGTGTGATCACACCTGCAAGTTGTTTTCTTTGGTCTGAAACATAGCTAGATCTTACAAGGACTCATATGAAGCTTGTTTATTGGACAGCATTGTAAGGCATTGGCAGCCATGTTGCAGGAATTTTTATACCAGCCAAGTCCAAACTGGGACATGTGACAAGTCACATGTCCCAAACAAAGCCATTAAATGTTTAGCTGAAGAGTTTGGCTCAACTGAAACAGGACTTCAATAGTGCAAACAGAGCATAGTCCATGTTTGCAGAGATAATCCACACACTTACAGTACTTAGTGAGGATGAAGTCCAGCTCTCTTGCAGTAACTATGACATCCTTCTTCAAAATCCTTGTTCAAAGTCCAATTTCAAATCTAGTTGGATTTTATAAATTATATTTTGAGCCAGTTGTGGAGAGAAAATAGTTTGGTTAAACAGTCAAACTCAGATGGGAATTAGGGTAGAGAGATTAACTGCAATTGAACTGCGTTATCAGTGCATTTTCTATGATTATGCTCCTCAGAAAAAAATGCATCTAGCTAATAATCACATAATGTGTAATAATCAGAGCGATAGTTACAGCCTATATGCTGAGGATCACACCAGTTTTCATCCATGGCCGCTGGTGGCTTGTGAGTCAAAAGCCAGTATGCACACACCCACACGTTGTAGCTGCCGGCATTAATGTGATCAATTTATAACATTAGAATGTTCTGGAGACCTGTGTGGCGTAAACATGCCGTTCTCCACCCCATTAGGCAGGAGAGTGGATGGTCTTCCTGGCTGAAGAGAGCCTTAGTTATTTTCATAAATAAAGAATCCCGTTAGAGAGACATGCAAATTGTTTCTTCCTCTTTATCATTTACTTTATGAATACACCTTTGAAATAGTTGCATTGGACACTCTCCATCCCTTGGCTGCACCTAGAGGTTCTGTTCTTGAAAATCACAAACCCGTACGGAACACTGTACGGAATCTACATCGCTCCTCGTAAGGTTCAACAATTGGCCGGAGCCTCCAATCCAGGTAACCTTTGAGCCTAAACCTACGCTAAGAATTTGTCATTTTAAAAAGTTCGTAATAAGCAGTAGTAGTAGCAGTGGTACTACTAACAACAGCAATAGTAGCAGATGTAGCTGCAGTAATAATAATAATCATTATTCTTTATTTATATAGCACTTACAAAGCAGTTTCAAAGTGCTTCACATAAGGATAAAATATACACATACAAATATACATACATACACATACATATGCATGATACATAGACAAAAATGTAAGCACACAACCAAAATAAAGAAAACTAAAGGCAAACAGAGTATTTATAAAAAGGCTAACCTATAGAAATGAGTTTTCAGCAGCTGCTTAAAACCAACCACAGATTCAGCAGATCTGATGGAATGGGAAAGGCTGTTCCAAAGTTTAGGAGCTACAACTGCAAAAGCACAGTCACCTCTGGATTTAAAATAGGAACGGGGAATAGCATAGGTTTGATTTTTGAATATTCCTTAGCTGAAAGAAGCAAGAATGAATGAACTTAGTAATATGAGGTTCAAAATTTCAATGTTGGGCAAAGAGAATACCAAGATTCTTAGAGGTGATCTTGATGTTGCTAGCGAGGGGGCCAATATAGTGGCTGACTTCCTTTGTAAAACTATCAGGGCCGATCACAAGAACCTCAGTTTTGTCTGAATTGAGATGGAGGAAATTTTGAGACATCCAATAACGGAAGCTAGGCAGTCATGAAGGGTGGTATGGTTATTGAGGTTATTAGGTTGAACTGAGAAGTAAAGCTGCGTGTCATCGGCATAGCAATGGTAAGAGATACCACAGGAGTTAAGCCGATGGCCCAGAGGTAGCATATATAATGAAAACAGAATAGGTCCAAGGATCGACCCTTGTGGAACCCCACACAAGAGAGGAACGGAGGAAGACACATAATTGTTAAAAACAAATTCTGATCAACCTTGTTGCCCAAGATGACTAATTCTCAAATAAGTTTGTAACCTGAAGGTTTGTTTCTGATCATCTGACTGCTTGTGTTTCTTGACTGAATGTTGGTTGAAACTATGAAAATAAGACCCAAGTTGTAATAAACCAGAATTTTTAACAACTTATTTGCAAATGTGTATTCATTCATTTGTAGAAATTCTAAAATAGTCCACTCAAACTATTAAAAATTAAGGTACAAAAGAACTACATCAAAGGAGTGATATGCATCTTTTGGATTCAGGGGCACACGTGGTCCATTTCATGTACTCAATACAAATCACAATACAAATCATGTCTCTCCGAATAGATTTTGTATTTCACAGTACCAGACTCAATGCAACACATGAAGGACACTGTGAGTTTATAGTTTCACACATTCTTACAGGACAAGATAAAAAACAACTCTCTAAATGAATTTAGGATTTAGGAAATGGTTGTCACTAAAAGTCTAATCAGTGGCTGCAGGACAGAGCTGCTCGTGTACAGCTCAGCGGTGGCCTTGGCTCTGGCCTTGGCTTTCACTCCGCTACAGCATTCACAAGTAATCTGCTATATTTTCTCTCATTGTACGTAGGCAGACATGGAATGTCTGCATCATGTCTATCTGTTTATCACGTCAGGAAATAAACAACACAAAGGGCAGTGGAGCTATGTAACAAAACAACCAATCTTTAACCTATTAGCTGAAGAACTATTTTTAGCAGTCAATGGCAAATAGGGACAGTGTGGGATTCAGGATTGCATTTTTAAGCCCTAACCTTACTATAGATTGCTGTAGAATTTCAGTTTTTCATGACGGTTATGCTGTTTTAATGTTATTATATTTTGGGAGTTTTATATTAGATTTTACATTTCAGTGTGTAGGCGTTGGTTTGAATTTAGTTTTCTATAATAGGGACTGTTTCGGAGGCTTCTCCATCCTGACAAGAACACTATTTAGGGGGAACTCTGACTCCCAATGTAACATATTCATCTCCCCTCACAGTTTATGTAGTACAGGACAGCATAGTGCAATAGAATGAAATGTTTTCTATTCCTAAGACAAACATCAGGTTCAGGAATCATCAAAATATTATTTCCTTGTGTTGGTTGCAGGAGAAAATCCATTCCCTTTTTTCTTCTTTGGTGAAAGTAAAGGGTGTAAAGGTGGTGTAGGAAGTATTCAGATCCTTTACTTAAAAGTAAAAGTACCAATACAACAATGTAAAATTACTCCATTCCAAGTAAAAATCCTGCATTCAAAATCCTACTTCTGTTGTGATTTGGCAACAGAAGTATTATCAGCAAATATTATTATCAGCAAAATGTACCTAAAGTATCAAAATAGAAAGTACTGGTTCTGCAGTAAAATGTCTGCTGTGACTGATATATGTGACATTATTAGATTGTTAATACTGTGCATCAATGTCAGGGTGGAGCCTACTTTATATAGCTAGTTTTAACTGCTTTATATAGTTAACTAGTTTTAACTACTTTACATACAGTAAGCTAGTTTTAGCTAGTTTTAACTACTTTATACACAGTTAGCTAGTTTAGTCCATTGGTTCCCAACTTTGGGGATCGGGCCCCTCCAAAGGGTTACCAGAGGAATCTGAGAGGTCATGAGATTTTTATTTATATAGTGCCAAATCACAACAGAAGTTATCTCAGGGCACTTTTCATATAGAACAGGTCTAGACCGACTCTTTATAATATAAATTATTTACAGAAACCCAACAATTCTCAACTTAAGTACAATACTTGAGCAAATGTACTTAGTTACTTTCTACCACTGATATTCTACCAAAATATCCAAGTTACATATGTCCTTAAAACTCAACTTGCAAATTCTGAAAAGTAAGTTAGGATAGAAGCAGGATAAGATTTTGTTTGTTTGTAAATGAAAAGGAAAGGTTGACTTCTGAAAACTGGCTAGGGTTGTGACACAACCAGCATTTGATTTTTAGTATTTGTTAATTAAAGTGCTACATTTTAACATTCCTATGCAGTTGCACCATCTTTAAGATCATAAGATGTTTAATTTTCAAAGCCTCTGCGACCAATGTGGGCAACTCCCACACACAAGTCAGTGGCTGTCAGTTTAGCTCCTGTACGACTGAGCCTTGGCTGAGCCAACCATGTGAAATTAAATTGACAGAATTATGTCTAGACAGCTACATTTCTTTTTTTTTCATTTTATATGAAATGTCCCCATGAGACCCATTGTCAAATTACCTCTGAATACTTAACCTCTGTTACTTGTTCACCTTTATTTCTAACATAGAAAGATTCTGTTGCAGGTAGCTTTTTATTTAGCTGGTGATTTTTGATCTGCAACAGCACCACAGGTTTTGCCACATACATGGACAACTGTGTCGTGGGCACACATCTGAAAACCCATACCAGGACATATTAAAGTTGTTAATATACAAACTATCGTTAATATACAAAGGACAATGAAAGTTGATGACTCACTACACCTTTACTGGCCCCTCCCCTCCCCATATTAGCAGTTTCATTACTCATTTGTCATCTTTGCTGTATCACATTTTGCTGCTGCCACGAATCAACTTCCCTGTGGTGTCCTTACAGCTTCACCTCATGACCACTCTACTCTTCCTCTTCCTCCATCATCTGTGATTCCTGTCTTTCCTCTCTCCTCTACCCACCTGTGTGCCCACTATCCATGCAGGTGACTGGGCGAGGCGGTGGTCTGCCCTTCCGTGAGTGTTAATGGGACCAGTATCACCATCTGTCCCATCAGGAGCCGCTTGTGCCTCCTGGACGCCATCTGTTGCCAACACATCCTTCACCATCACAGACAGGTAGGGTGGAGGGGAGGAAGGAGAGACAAGAGAGAGGGAGGAGAAAAAGACAGAAATGAAGAGAAGGTGAGATAGTAAAAAAGAATGACTGAAATTAAGGATAAAACTTCTGAGAACTGGAGACATTTCTCACTCTGTGGAGGACCATGTGATCTCTCTCTTTCATCTGGAACTGACATAAGCAGTCAGTTCACTGACCTACTTCATATATTACAACACTATTCTACTATATCAATAGACCAATCCCCACATAGGTCTGATTAAAGCACAGATATTACTCATATTCTTATTCTGCCAAGAGGCCTTCAATTTGCAGACTGGATGAAAATGTGTTTTTACCTAACCGTGATGCCCTGCTAGAGGGGCTGGACATTTGTTTTGTAGTTCATTTGCAGTTGAAATCTTGATGTAAAAAGTCAGAAAATACACTTCACAAATGTTCATCCAGCAGCACATTTTTCTTTTGCATTTCATTTATTGTTATACAATGTTAGCTGTAACTGTGCATGTAGTCCTGTGTAACTTTTGCACAATTTTTGGTTGCTTAAAACAGTAGTCAAGTTTCCATCCAAATGTAGATTTTCCAGAAAATTAGCAAAAGAAAATACTAATTAATTTCCATCCACTGCTGTTGTGTAATTATTAGGAGTTAAGGTAAACAGTTGGTGGCACTAAATCTCATTCAGTGCGATTAAACCATTGCAGAAGAAGAGGGAGCAACGAGAAAACTTCATTAATGTGATGTAGGTTGCAGTCTCCTCATTGCTCCACACACATCTGATGTTTTTCTCTTCACTGGAGGCTTGAGTGACGTTTAAGTCACATGCTTTATGTACGTCATCATTTATTCACTGTTTCTATTTGCACTTTGTCATTTGACATTTTGCTTTTATCAATACACCAACTTTTTCACATCAATATTTAAACTTGTTTTTGAATTTCTGGTGTTTCCACTCAGGTTTTTTATGTGCAAATTAAAAATTTGCATAAAAGCAGGTGGATGGAAACACACTTAGTGTCTCATCTTATTGGCAGTAGAATGCACTGCACAATCCATTTCAGCAGTAGATACACTCAATATCGTCCATCAGCTTGAAAATAGTTAAAGGTCTCCTCCAGACGTGTTTTTAAAAAAGATAAATTCTCCACTTTGAATAATAATTTGTGTCTGATAGGGTTTTTCCCCACAAAAAAAGTTCAAATAACTCATTAAAAAGTTTAAAAAAAAAAAAAAAAAACTCACTTAAACTCTCAAAACATTGCATTTAAAAATTCAGAATCTATGCAAGTATTGTTCATTTCAAAAGTTTAACTGCTGGACACAGGTTGTCTCCTACTTCACTGAAAAGTCCATTCCCAATGTTTGTGGCCTGAAGGTGTCAAGTTTCTACATCACACTTGTGTAAGTTCTGCACCTTGATTGGCTCTAGCCTAGTTGTGATATCACAAAATCCTTCTGGTACGTCCAGGTGTTAAACTGAGATTTAAGGTGAGTACAGAGAAATTTTCCCCCTTCAGCAGATGAATGTGAAAACAAACTCTGCACATCCATCATTCTGCTCAGTGAAGCTCAAACATCCAAGTGAAGGAACAGCACATTTTTGAGTAGAGGGGGCCTTTACATTTATACCGCCCAGCAAAAAGAGACCCCTGGATTGAATTTATTTTATCTATCTAAACCAAATTGAACCCTTTCACATGAGACACATGCAGCCACCTTGTGAAACAAAGCCATGATATTGTAGATACAGCCACTGTCTTGTTTTTCATTATCTTTTAGTGTTCAGTTCAACAAGGTATTTATTACATGTTCTAAACAGTTTAGATTTCAGCTTTCAACTTTGCACTAATCAGTCACTTAGTCAATTACCTGTAATAGTAACTTTCTTAGGTTTAGTTGAGTTTCTAATGGGGTTTTTACATGTGAATAACAGACTTCAGATGAGGAAGTCATTTTCTACAGCTAAGCAGTAAACTAAAGACACATTGTCATAGGCAGATGCTATTACCACCCAGGTGTCAGTAGCCAACAATGCTTTTTGTACCCGGGGTGAAATAGCCAATGTGGCTATTTACACCAGGGTGTATACAGCATGGCAGAGACAAGCACCTATGCAGGTGTCCATAGTCAACAAAGCTATTTGCACCCGGGGTGGAATAGCCCTGTCACCAAAAACCACCCGAAAATAGACAACCGTGGCCCGACGCTCAACACCCACAGCCATCAATAACAACCCTTTGTTGACGCTGCAGGTGGAAGAAGTTGGCCCCTCCAAGTGCCTAAACCTAACCAAACTGCGGAAATAGACAAGCAACGCTCATCACAAGCAGCCGATGCTGAACACCCACTGCAGTCAATAACCACCCCGGGTGTAAATAGCAGAATAGCTGCCATGTGACTATCACCTGGGTGCAAATAAACACTACGTTTGTTGCCTTGGTTCAAAAATATGGTAGTCCTTTGAGAGCAACTTGATTAATGACCTGTAGCATGTAAACATAGGTTTTAGAGTCAACAGGTCATACAGTGCATGCAAACGCAATCACTTATTTCTTGCCTTAACCTGATATTGCCTGCGAACATAATCAAGCCAGCAATTACTTTTTTCAAATCAACATAATTGGGAAAAGATACTATATAATAATATATAAACGAAATTTCTAGGAGAAAAGATTGTTTAAGAGAAGGGAGAAAGAAAGTCACAAGAGCACATTCTCTCTTGTTTAAGGCCAGACCAAAGCTAAAACTTTAACTATGAATCATCGTAGTACAAAACACTCTGCTGCAGACTGTACAATACACAACAACACAATAATCATGGAGCAAGATCACTGTGTAAACCTACCAGCAACTTGTCCACAGGCAATCAATAAGACAAAGATTACATGCAGTGCTCCATTAACGCTTCAGAACACTCCACAGTGCAGGCTGCAAACACTATCAAAGCTGAGAAGATGGGGCAAAAACACCTGTCATACAGACAGAGAAGACAACGTAGTTAGAACACAAACTCTCAACACCATTTTTTAAAAGATCCACACAAGAAAATAATTATGGCAAGTAATATTAAGTAACACTTTATAATAAGGGTACAAATCATATACTGATGTAATGCTTAACTAATGCAAGAGTCATGATGATTTAAAGGTATAATATGTAACATTTCATTAAAATATCTAAAAATGACGACCTATGTTATATATGTTGTTGAGTTGTGTACTTACATTATCCCAAATGTTTCCAACAATATTCAAACTCAGAGAAATGTAACGATGCATTTCATTTGGTCACCTGTCAATGGTGTCATATGCCCTTCACCCCCTCTAGTTGCTATAACTTCCAGGGAAACACCAAGGAACCTATAAAAAGGAAGGGTCATTACGTTATAGTGACAGCATTCAAATTTAGTGCCAGAGTTAGGTAAATATCCTTAAGCCAAACTAGGACCACCATATGCTACAATGCCTTGCAGTTTTCCTCACATTCATACTAGTCATCTAGCCAGCTAGCACACACATAAGTCATGACAACGATTAAGCTAGAGAGGCTGTAACATTTGCTATCACTCACCAACACCGCAGCATTTCCCCCCCTGTTTCCTACAGCTGTCTTATATTCAATCAGAGAACACAATGACTAGTAACATCATGACTGGCAACATGATTAACATTTTGTCTTGGCCAATCAGAAAATGACTAACATGTAATGGAAACATAACACCATGTCTTCTAGTAAATCATAAAAAGACAGACATGATTAGTTACCATTAATGCAACCATCATTATATCTTCTGGTAGTTTCAAAAACAGGACATGAATAGTATTATGAATGGAAGCACAATTCACACTATGATTTCTTCTGGTATATTCGAAAAGGACAGACATGACTAGTATAATCCTCAGTGGCAACATTGTTTTTTTCTTAGCCAAATGGTTGGCTGTGCAGCACCACAGTGTTGGAGCAGAGAGTCTAACAAAAAGGGCTTTTTCTGCTTTCCAAAAGACCCCAACAGAAGTACAAAATGGGTGAAAGTAATTAAGAGGGCAGGGTCAAATGCGTTCCAATAATGGCAGCCTACAAAAGAGTCAAAGCTGTGCGAGGTAAGTTAGAGCACTTGAACCCAAAGAAGCATTTATCTGAAAAGTCAAGCAACACTACACTAACCCATCATCCCCTCTGATAAAGGAGCACTTCTCAAGTGAACAGTTTAATAGCAGAAGTAGACTTCTCCCTGATCCCAGTCCCAAAACTGCCTAACTCTCAAGGTGAGATAAAATACCTTGGCATACATGAGTAATGAATACATACAACTTAATAACAGTGGTACATTTCTTGAAAAGTTAATTTATTTAAAATAAGTGCATTCACAAAAGAAAAAATATTCATTGTGTGTATTCCACCATCCCCAGATGCAACTGCCATAATCCTCACTACTACCAGTGACGCTGGCACTGATTCTTGAGACATGGGACAAAACACGTCCAGCAATGGTAACTGCGATTAGTTTTAAAAATGAAAACATTTTCAATTGTAGATGCTATGAGGGATTAATAATAGAATGTATTTAACACAACTATCCCCTTTAATTTCATTTAATCATATCAAATCTATGACACTTATTGTCTTCTCACTACTAAAACAGTGTCCACAGAGAAGGGTTTAATTGTCCATATGCAATAAAATGGATAAAAATGTTTTTTTAATGATTAAAAAGAGCTTGTTCCATCAAAAGCAACACTTAATAACATCTCATATCAGTGCTGTGGTTTTTCAACGACACATGCGTGTTTCATAAGGTCTCAAAGTTGTGTCACCACTTTTTGTCAACACCGTCAGTTCTTTAAATGTAATAAAATCAGGCAATATCAGGGGCAGCTGTCACTCTGCACACACCTCTGCAGAGTACATTAATGTCAGACAATCTCTGGTAAGTTTTATAGTTTTAGAATATTTTAAATCTTGTTGTTAATAATGTTAATATTTCTTGTGTCACTACCATGGTATGTCAACATCCTCTTCCAATTTCTGAGGAAATTATTTGAAATGTTTAGATCTTTTTATTCTCCTGAAGTAGGTTCTATTAACATCTAGCATCAGCAGAAAAAAACCCCAAAAGGGCTACTACATGAACTCCATTTGTTTTGTGAAAGAAATGCCTATGTGTCACCACCGTCAGATTTTCTGTCAGACAGTGGTGACGGGAAAATGACATTCAATGTGAAGTCATCATGTTTTTGTGGTTTTCAAGTTTTATTAAATATAAAAATAGTATTTAGTTTTTCTAATCATGTATAAATACTAAATATGTGACATGACAGCATATATTGCTTTTGTGGATTGATAGTCATCAACTCTAGCAGAGTAAAGGCCTTTACACACCAGAGAAGTGACGAATAAACGACACACAAATGGATAGATAGACACAGATAGATTCGCGCCAGCTCATTCTATATGACACTGACAGATACTAGAAATATGACACTAGAGCACTCATATAAAGCCTGTGTGTGCTCCAACATGTATGCTCCAGTGTCTATTGTTACTCTGGGTAGTCTGCACAGTGTGCTTCCTGTATTTGATTAATATGACTAGCCTAACCTCCTCCTCACTATCCTGCATCCAGCGATACTGCTCCACACGTTGTCCTTGAGTTCATTGTCTTTATCATTTTTGTCCTTTGTCATATAATACAGGGTGATGAGAAACACAATCAACAGGTTCGCCATTGTCATAGGAGTTGTTACGTGACGTCCGTTCCACACAACGTGATCATCAAAGCTCATTAAAATCGACCTTGTTCCAGAAAATAAATTACGCCGCTTTTTTCACAGCGTAACATTCGCATTCTGTGTGAAAGTACCCATGACAAAAACAACAGTTCGAAAAAATATATTGGAAAAAACGCCCCTGGTGTGTAAAGGCCTTTAGGGTTGAGAGAACAGGATTCAGGGAACATAAAGCTGGGGGAACATAAGGCCACTCCCCCTCCAGCATAGTATTGGCAAATATGATTAAAGATATTCAGAGTGCTCTTGTTGTGCGTTTTAGTTCAGCATGGCCAGGCAACATCTCTCATTGGAGGAACGTAGAAGGAGGAACAGAGAGTATCAGAAAAAGCGAAGAGAGAAAATCAGTAGACAGTTCATTTGTATTCTGATCATTTTTAGGATGTTTTAGTATAACTATTTTTAAAACTATTTTATATTTTATTTTGTTACCATAGCAGATGCACTGTAGATATACTGTTCTGAGATGAGATGAAACATCTCATGTCAAATCTGTGATTGTGACCTGTGCAGAGCGAGGCATTCAGGTGGTGGGTGACAATCACACTACTGTCTTTACCCTTTCTGACAAACGTATACCTTTATTCATCCCTCCAACCAGGCCATGTGGAGGGAAGCAGGTCTGAGGCCGGGACAGTGGCAATTCATCCGCAGTTTTTCCTTGCCACTATGGCCTAGCGCTTGCTCATGGTGGGCATTGTTGGGTCTCTGTAAATAATATTATGGTACGGTGTAGACCTGAAAAGTGTCCTGAGATAACTTCCGTTATGATTTGGTGCTATATAAATAAAACTGGATTGAATATTATTTCAAAAGCATGACAGTTGGGGTTAGATTAATATCTGAACCAATGTCACTATAGATGAAGCAATGATCTAATTATACCAGTTTTAAAATGCTGTCATGTAACCCAAAACAATAGCTAAAAAAAATTAAACCAAGATACCTGCTCAAAGCATATGTGAGAAATGTGATGCATTAATTTTATTTATACCCGTGTTCAGTGCCATTTAAAAAGGAAAAAAAGTGGGTGTGGGTTTTCCTATCGACATACATTAAACAATAAATCAGGTAGTGAAATTGTAATGGAGAGCACTTCCGCTTTATTGTATCTTCCTCTACTATTACTTGCTTTTAACATCAGCCATGGAGAGTAGATGGCTCCTCGTCCACCCCTTCTGTCTCTACATTCCTTATCAACTTCTCTTGGATCTTGTGAAGTTTTTAGTTTTACATAACTACATTACTCATCCATGTAATTAACTCTTGGCTTTTATACTGTGGTGTTAGTACGACATCCAGTGTTTATCTCATTGTTAAACTATATCTTTAATGGCTGTCATCCCGCTGCTGCTGTGCTTGTTCCCTTGTTAGCTAAACGAGCTAACCGCTAACGTTAGCTTCTAACATCAGATAGTTAGCTAATATTACTTGAAAATAAAGTAACACTTGTGACTAACTTAAAAACCCTTGGTTAATATCTGCAGTTAATGTTAGCTTAATTGATCATATTAGCGTAGCGGCTGAAAAGAGCGACGCCTATGATTGCCACCGTGTAATATGGGATCGTCCCATATTGAAAAATAAATGTCTCTTAATGAATCAATACAGGACGCGATTTGTCCCGTATCTTTGTGCACACCCAACTCTAATACATACACTACGGCTTCACATGCTTGGAATGAGAAATAATACAACCAAAAGAGTTGCACGAGACATAGCAGCAGAGAAATATTAAATCAGAATTCGTGGAAAAGAATGACACCTAGACTGACAGGCAAGTTGTCTGTCAGGCAACGCCATCGTTGCCCAGCTTACAGAGACTCAGACACAAGTTGTTTTAAATGACTTCGAATGCCTCCAGTAGACAGACAGTAGATTTTGCCCATTCGATGATCTGATGTTTTAATCCTTAATATAACTCTTATTGACTCCTTATTTCCTTTTCATTCATTCATTAGCACAGGACTTTAACAATGATGCATAAAAAGCTCAAATTGGTGCATAACAATTCACCAGAATGCATGAAATCAGAATCAGAATTAGAATCAGCTTTACTGGCCAGGTATGTGTACACAAGGATCTGACTCCGGTTTTTCGTTGCTCTCAATGTACATACACAGAAATAGACATACATACAGCTAAAAACAAGGACAACAAGCTTGACAAGGTAGACATAAACATTAAACTACTATGTATAGATATAAATATAAATATATAAAGAAAGTACAGTATATATATATATATATATATAAATATATATATATATTTATATATATATATATATATATATATATATATATATATATATATATATATATATATAACCATATATATATATATATATATATTTTGCTGGCTGCTGCAACGCTAAAAATTTCCCCGCTGTGGGACAATAAAGGCTTATAAAGGCTTATATATACTGTACAATGACATTTGTAGACAGTATGACAATAGTGCAAGTGTGCGTAAATTTGTGATTGACTGATGATATTTACATGTTTAATAACTGTGTATTCGAGCAATGGGAAAATATAATTTACAGGTACAGTGGAAGTTTGTCACAGGGTTATTGCACAGGGATTGTTCCTGACACTATGTGACTGATGTTAACTGTTCATCAGAGTTATGGCCTGTGGGTAGAAACTGTTCTTGTGTCTGGTTGTTTTAGCGTAGAGTGTTCTGTAGGGGAGAAGTTGGAACAGGTTGTGTCCAGGGTGTGATGGATCTGCAGTGATGGTTCCTGCCCGTTTTCTGACTCTGGATATGTATAAGTCCTGAATGGAGGGCAGGTTGGCACCAGTGATTCTTTCTGCAGTCCTGACTTTTTGTTGTAGTCTGTTCCTGTCCTGTTTGGTGGCCGATCCAAACCACACAGTGATGGATGTGCAGAGAACAGACTGGAATGAAATGAAATGAAGTGTCACTCAAAATCTCATAGGGGAGGACCCCCACACCCCCCGGTTGATTTATGTCCCCTGGGCATGGGGCTGCTGGCAAGGTGTCCTTTATTTTTCCACATTGAAGGTGGCACCCCTAGCGACGCCTGCTCTAAACGAAAACTAACCCATTTCAGTGCTTGTGATTGCATGTGCCACGATATGTCAATTCTAGCGCGAGCAGTAGCCTGACTGTCCACACTATAGGCCCGTTTCTCCATGCCGGTCAACAAGAGATTCTGCTCCTCTGCTCTTTTCTATGGGCTCATCTTTTATGCTGTTGTCTTTAAAACATGTGCTGCGGGTCATACAACTCCCTGTACTTCTCCACTTCGAAGATCAACTTTTTTCTCCTTCTCTGTCTCTCTCTCTGCTTGTGTGTTGTCTGTCTGCTAGTCTCTCAAGATCTCTGTTTAGACACAACTGACAAAAGTACGACATTTAAAAAACACAATCACAAACAGCAGTGATACTATTTCTAATAAATTTAGTGGATGGGTTTGAATTGAAACTCCAAGAGGGGCAGGAAAACCAAAAGGGTTGGCAAGCAGGATGCATATTTTATCGTCATTAATAATAGATTATCAGTGTGTTTTCGTGCCAGATTCTCAGCGGGCAGAGAAAATAGAACAGACGTCGACTATCACAGCAGAGTGCAAGCATGCGGAGTTCTGCGGTGCATCCTGTCTGAACAGCCTAATTGGTTAACATGGGTGCCCAAAGTGTCTGATCTCTCAAAACCCTGCTCTCGCACTCAAATTGTCCCTGCTTGCGCTTGGATTCGTTCTGCTTCTGCTCAAACTGGATGCTTGCACTCAGCTTCAGCCTTTCTCCTCGCACTCAGGCTGCTTCTGTGCGCTTGTGGAATGTCTGCTCTCGGATTCTGCTCTGCTCTTGCATTTTCTGTGCAACAAGCCTGTCAAAATTCCCCAACCAATAGAATGCCAGCTGTAGTGGTAACCCAGGAAATGATCACTGCCTCGTTGCGGGCGCGTTTGCTTTACTTCTTACAGCGTCCCGCAGGGGCGGTTACTCTTTAACCGGGTTCATCCTCTCCCGCCCTCCATGGCTTTATTATATGTACAGTTAATATACATACTTAATATTATATACCGCATACCAGCACCCGTACTGTTTATTTTACTATAATAGTTAGTAGCCATAGAGCACACCGACGGAAGGCCGCTGAGAGGAAAACGGTGTCACCTTCATGACTCCAAAGTCAAAGACCTCAAGTAAGTTTTTTGCTTTAATGGTGCTATTACTGGAACTAACTTTTTTGTGATATTGTCTTATTTTGCTATACTTTGTACGCTGGCAAGGATGTCATGAATCAACCACGTCAGCTCATGCTCACTGACAAACATGGCGGCGCCCATTTTGTTGTTAGTTGCCTAGCAACAGTGTTGCCATAAAGTGAAAGCCAAGGATATTGTCATGGATGTATTCTTGTGCCGCAAATATGACTTTGTCAATTCATTTTGAAGGAAGTAATAGCACCATTAAAATAAAGACTTTGGCGGTCCATGTTGGCCAGCGATCCGCTAGACGGACTCCCAACGGTGTGCTATACGGCTATTACAAGTAGCTATTATGGTAAGTCTGTTGTGATGAACCTATGATGCAGGGGGGCTTAATTCTCTTGACTTTATTATCCTAAATAATGTGAATGCAACCCTGAAACTCTGTTATACTTATTTCGGCATTGTCCTTATCCAGAAACTATGGAAAGATATTACATTAGTCATCACTGATAAGTCTCTGACTTATTCATATTTTTGGAAAATGTACTATGTGGTTTCAAGGTTTTTCGTTAAAAAAATAATACTCACAATGTATTTAATGAATTTAATTATAATATTGGAGATGTACCATATCCATGAATCAAAATATTCAAATTCAAAAGCCTAATTTATATTAATCATTAATGAAACCAAACATTACATTGACACAATCTCCTGTTCATTCAGTATGAAGGCTGTGAAAATGATTGAAATGTGCTCTTAATTTATGTTTTCATGTTAAGACATCCCCCTGGTCTGTTACCGTTAATGACCTATTTCTCTAAATAAAGTTGGGAAAAAAATGCAGCTATTAGAGTAAAATAAAAAGTACGGGCGCTGGTGTATATATTAACTGCAGGCCGGTCCAAGCCTTCATGGGGCCCTAAGCAGAATTTGATTTGGGGGCCCCCCACCGCCTCAGCGCTGCCAATACTATTCGCTGTTGTCAATGCTTGATCATTGATTTGCACACATACTGTAAATCTAACGTACCCATTATCAATTTCATTAGTTGTAGCTGTGTTGCTTACATTATACCAATGTCAGCCTGGCATGTTATTACCCTTCTATGGTTTTTAATCTTAAAAGGTAGCAAACTCACAAGAGTGGTCTGGTGTAAATTTGCACTTCAATATTCAAAGTGATACAGTACTAAGTGGCATACTAAACGTGGTGTACTGAAAAGTAACAAAATAAAACAGCAGACAATGCCTTTACTGTGTCATGATCCCAAGGACAGTGGACTGTGTGTGTTGTTGCTCTTGTTTCCTGTTTTATTTTGAAGTTTCCTGAATCTGTCTCTTGTGTGCTGGTCTGTTTTTCGCTTGTGTGTTTAGGATCACCTGTGTTTTACTGGAATCGCCTGTGTCTCGTTGGTGGTGCAGGCTGGAAGTTGCTGAGGGAGTAGATGTGACATCAACTCGGTGACCACACATGTAGAAGGACCTATAGGGAAATAAAATTAATAATTAAAATACAGAATTTTCATCTCAATATATTCTACAGTAAACTGAGCAAATAAAAAGGCTGCTGTGCTGTTAACTTACCAGCCACATCAGCTGAGGTTAAAACAGACACAGAAATACCCATAATTGATCAGACTTTGATCCTTTGTCTGCCTGCCCATCCCTGGGTCCAAGGTGTAGGCTATTTTAATGTCCTATATCATTACATTATTGTTAATTTCAGGGGGCGATTTTAATACAAAGTGTATCTGACTGACTGTGCTTGCAACAAAATGCAGTTAACGTCCTTTACAGTGTGCATGAACGTGACACCAGCTCTGACAGAGGCAGCAGGAATGGATTAAACCACTAGTATTTGCTAGCCAGCCCGTTAACATAATATTACGTATTTGTATGATTACCATTGACATAATATAATATACCAGTATCACAAAAAAAAGATCAAGCTCTCTTATGGGACAACGGGGGCCCTAAGCAGGCCCTTAGTTCGCTTACGCCTCAGGCCAGCTTTGATTAACTGTACATATAATAAAGCCGTGGAGGGCAGGTGTGGATGAATCCGGTTAAAGAGTAACCGCCCATATGGGACGCTGTAAGAAGTAAAGCGTGCGCGCCTGCAACGAGGCAGCGATCATTTCATTTGTTAACACTACAGTTGGCATTCTATTGGTTGGGGAATTTTGACAGGCTTGTTGCACAAAAAATCCAAGAGCAGAGCAGAAATCCGAGAGCAGACATTCCACAAGCGCACAGAAACAGCCTGAGTGTGAGAGCAGGGTTTTGAGGGAGAGCGCAGGAAATCTGTGCAAGCAACAATATATCTGAGTGCAAGCATCCAGTTTGAGTAGAAGCAGAGCAAATCCAAGCGCAAGCAGGGACAATTTGAGTGCGAGAGCAGGGTTTTGAGAGAGAGTATTACAAAATCTGAACATGAAATCAATAAAGCATGCTCTCAAACTGAAAGACCATGTTCTTGAATAAAGATAGGAAAAAAGCCCCATAAAAAAATACACCAGTTTTGATAAAAAGATATAAAACAATAAAAGCTACTTAAAAATAATTATGGATACTGAAAGTAAAAGTTATTTAAAAAATCTAAAATATTGCCCACCAATTACTAAAAGTCCATTAAAATAAGATCATTCAAAGTCATTCAAATTAAATTAGTCTTAAAAGCCCAGATAAAACGTCTGTCCCCCTCTGTACTTCCTGCGGTCATCTGGGCGAACGTCGTGGAGCGCCTCTCTGCCTGTAGGTCCCTGTTGCCACAGTGTAGTACTGCTGGGCCTTCTCCTGGCTGCCATAGAGAGATGCATAACACTGTCTATAATCACACACACCTGGTTACCTGAATCTCAGGCCGGAGCGTAGCACTCGCTCCCCAGGAAGAGAATGTGTCTTACTCTAATATGGGAATCCAGTCTGACTGCACCATCAGTTTAATCAGATGCTCAGGTGCAGACAATCCATAATCAACTGTAGGCACAGGCAGATCACCACAAAAATACATGCAAGGAAAATTAAGGCAAACCAACATAAATCACTGAAATGTGGTAGACATTTACTGTTTGGCCTCCTTCCAAACAAAATGTGCTTCCTGGCTTTAGTTTAGTTTAGCTGACACAATGATATAAGAACGATAAAAAATGGAGATAGATTGCAACAAATTGTATTTGCTGATAAAACCAAAAGGCCTGGTGATGATGTAGAGGAAATGGGGTGAGATATGAGAGGTTTTGTCAGTATGGTTATAATCAAATATAAAACATCCAGGAAGAAAACAATCACACCCGTTAAATAAATCATCTTAACAATTCATATTCTCCGAAATACACCATATGTCCCTGGTTGAACCCTCAAATAAACTCGAGTGTCTGCTGTTATTTGTGCCAAAAACTCAGACAATGACCAACAACTGCCTGGCAGGTAGTGTACAGTGGGTCTCTGAGCTATACAAGACTACCAGCAAAGTAGTAAAACTAAAATAAGTAAAAACAGGCAGAAGTGCTCAGTAGAGCTTGAGAAGTGGGTGATAATTCTCTGACAGTTTGTCACTACAAGTGAGCCTTAATATTACATGTAACTATAGGATTCAACGTTAATGTCAAAAACATTGGCTAATGCAGTGTTACGGCTGTATGTGTTTCCCTGTGCTGTTTGTCCCTTTTCCTCTTCTGTCCTCTCTAGCTCTGCCCAGGTGTGCTGCATCCTGACTGTTCAATGAGGTACACCTGGCCTGGGAATTACAGTGGGGCAAAAAAGTATTTAGTCAGCCACCAATTGTGCAAGTTCTCCCACTTAAAAAGATGAGAGAGGCCTGTAATTTTCATCATAGGTATACCTCAACTATGAGAGACAAAATGAGAAAAAAAAAATCCAGAACATCACATTGTCACTATGAGAGACAGAATGGGGGGAAAGAATCCAGGAAATCACATTGTAGGATTTTTAATGAACTAATTGGTAAATTCCTCGGTAAAATAAGTATTTGGTCACCTACAAACAAGCAAGATTTCTGGCTCTCACAGACCTGTAACTTCTTCTTTAAGAGGTTCCTCTGTCCTCCACTCGTTACCTGTATTAATGGCAACTGTTTGAACTCGTTATCAGTATAAAAGACACCTGTCCACAACCTCAAACAGTGAGACTCCAAACTCCACTATGGCCAAGACCAAAGAGCTGTCAAAGGACACCAGAAACAAAATTGTAGACCTGCACCAGGCTGGGAAGACTGAATCTGCAATAGGTAAGCAGCTTGGTGTGAAGAAATCAACTGTGGGAGCAATTATTAGAAAATGGAAGACATACAAGACCACTGATAATCTCCCTCGATCTGGGGCTCCATGCAAGATCTCACCCCGTGGGGTCAAAATGATCACGAGAACGGTGAGCAAAAATCACAGAACCACACGGGGGGACCTAGTGAATGACCTGCAGAGAGCTGGGACCAAAGTAACAAAGGCTACCATCAGTAACACACTACGCCGCCAGGGACTAAAATCCTGCAGTGCCAGACGTCTCCCCCTGCTTAAGCCAGTACATGTCAAGGCCCGTCTGAAGTTTGCTAGAGAGCATTTGGATGATCCAGAAGAGGATTGGGAGAATGTCAGATGAAACCAAAATAGAGCTTTTTGGTAAAAACTCAACTTGTCGTGTTTGGAGGAGAAAGAATGCTGAGTTGCATCCAAAGAACACCATACCTACTGTGAAGCATGGGGGTGGAAACATCATGCTTTGGGGCTGTTTTTCTGCAAAGGGACCAGGACGACTGATCCGTGTAAAGGAAAGAATGAATGGGGCCATGTATCGTGAGATTTTGAGTGAAAACCTCCTTCCATCAGCAAGGGCATTGAAGATGAAACGTGGCTGGGTCTTTCAGCATGACAATGATCCCAAACACACCGCCCGGGCAACGAAGGAGTGGCTTCGTAAGAAGCATTTCAAGGTCCTGGAGTGGCCTAGCCAGTCTCCAGATCTCAACCCCATAGAAAATCTTTGGAGGGAGTTGAAAGTCCGTGTTGCCCAGCGACAGCCCCAAAACATCACTGCTCTAGAGGAGATCTGCATGGAGGAATGGGCCAAAATACCAGCAACAGTGTGTGAAAACCTTGTGAAGACTTACAGAAAACGTTTGACCTCTGTCATTGCCAACAAAGGGTATATAATAAAGTATTGAGATGAACTTTTGTTATTGACCAAATACTTATTTTCCACCATAATTTGCAAATAAATTCTTTAAAAATCAGACAATGTGATTTTCTGGATTTTTTTTTTCTCATTTTGTCTCATAGTTGAGGTATACCTATGATGAAAATTACAGGCTTCTCTCATCTTTTTAAGTGGGAGAACTTGCACAATTGGTGGCTGACTAAATACTTTTTTGCCCCACTGTAAGTGTTTAAAAGCTCCTTGCCAGCATCCGAGGAATGAGGCATTTGATGTGGGGGACTGCGAGTCTTGCTGCCTCCCAGTATGGGATTTTGTGTGGCTGTTGTTTTAACTTAGTTAGTGTCTTGGTTGTTTGTCTGTCTGTTTATGTTAATAAATCCCATGGCTTTGGTTGTCTTGAAGGTGTATTCTGTTGTTGATTTGGGTCAGTGGTGGAGTGGTTGTTCGCCCCATAGGGCCACCTAAGGGGGAGGTGTAACAGCAGCTTTGAGGTGAACAAGGAAAAAAGAAAAATAACAAAGTATTAAGTTTAAGTTAAATTGATAAATACTGACATGGTACTTAATGTATTAATACATATCATATATATTATAAGAATATATGATATATAACTAGTACAACTTAACATATACTTTAACTAGTGCGCTTGGCTGTACTATTTACATGTACTTAAGTACACTTTATGGTATCAATGGTGGATGTTTTTACCATCTACTTTATATAACCTAATGTATTTTGGACAACTATTAATGTACATTTTAATATGCTACAAATGTGTTTAATATACTTTAAATATGTAAACCTGTTAGCCAGGCTTATTCAGCTTTATCCACACAGTTCCAAATTCAGTTCAGAGCCACAGGTCTTCAAGCAACATCTGGTTCAACATTGAAATGGACATATTTTGCGTTCTGTTTAATAGTATTATGTGGTGATAGACTGTAGTCTATAAGTAATTCTGCATACATTATTATAAGCGGAATTCCCAATACTTATTTAATAATTACCTTGAAAAAGAAGTGAACAAGAGACCATTTTATTTTACAGCCTGCATGGTTTCTAGGGATGGTAATGTCGATCTGTCGGTTTGGTTCAGACTGAACTATCTCAAAAGCTAGTGGATGGATTTCCTTGAAATCTGGTACAGCTATCCATGGTGCCAAGAGGATGAACCCAAAATACTCCTCACTTTTCCTCAAGTGCAGCAGGTCCGAGTTTTCACTTACCATGTAAAATATCTCAACATCAGCCAGATGAATTGGGACACAGTTTTGTACAGACAGTCGTGGTTCCCAGGAGTTGAATCTTAACAACGTTGGTGATCCTCTGACTTTAGCGCCACTATGAGGTTGACATTTGTGATTTCCCACGAAAATTCTTAACTATTGGATGGATTGGCATGAAATTTGGTTGAGACATTCATGTTCACCTCAGTACGAATTGTAATAACTTTGGTGATCACGTCACTTTTTCTCTAGCACCATCATCAGGTCAACATTTTCATTTGTTCAATACTTATTTGGCTAATGACCAATGACATTCCCAACAACCTCAGCTGTACTCCATGCTAGTTAGCAAATGTTAGCATGCTAACACACTAAACTAAGATGGTGAACATGGTTAACATTATACCTGCTCATGGAAAGCCATTTGAGCATTTATTAGATATCCTTGACATCAAACGTCAGTGCCCTATACTAGTTCAGTCTTTGTCAGTACTAGTTGGACATTTTGGCGCACTAGTTCGCCATCGTGTCGTACTAGTTGAACAAAAACTCTTACTAGTAAGTCTTTTTCAGCAACTAGTAGAACTTTTGTCCAACTACTTCGAACAGAAGCCGTACTAGTAAAGCCGGGCGCCACACTAGTAGGACAAAATTCCCAACTAGTTGGCTATGGAAAGCCTTTTGAGCATTTATTAGATATCCTTGATATCAAACGTCAGCGCCCTGTACTAGTTCGGTCTTTGTCAGTACTAGTTGGACATTTTGGCGCACTAGTTCGCTACTCGGTCGTACTAGTTCAACAAAAACTCTTACTAGTAAGGCTTTTTCAGCAACTAGTACAACTTTTGTCCAACTAGTTCGCGCAAAAGCCGTACTAGTAAGGCCGAGCGCCGCACTAGTAGGATATGGAAAGCCATTTGAGCATTTATTAGATATCCTTGATATCAAACGTCAGTGTCCTATACTAGTTTGGTCTTTGTCAGTACTAGTTGGACATTTTGGCGCACTAGTTCGCCATGCTGTCGTACTAGTTGAACAAAAACTCTTACTAGTAAGTCTTTTTCAGCAACTAGTAGAACTTTTGCCCAACTAGTTCAAACAAAAGTTGTACTAGTAAAGCCGGGCGCCGCACTAGTAGGACAAAATTCCCAACTAGTTGGCTTTTTGACGCACTAGTGGACATCTGGACCGAACTAGTTAACTATTAAGCTGCAAAAGCTGTAACTAGTTACACCAGTGGAGGCCAAATGTCCACTAGTTACACTAGTGAGGTGTTTTTGACCTTACTAGTTCAACTAGTGAGGCTCAAAGTGTTTACTAGTTGAACTAGTAAGAGCCAAAATATCCACTAGTTACACTACACTGTAAAAAACAAAAAAAAAGAAATCCTAATTTTACGGAAAATAACTCAAATTTTTTTTTATTGTTTTTAACTGTTTTTTTTTTTAAATATATGCAAAACTCTGTAAAATTATGGACATTATCTGTAAATTAACGACCCAAGTGTTATTTTAGGTATTATGCCAATAATTACAAATGTTTATTTCTCATTTTTGTACAGAAACATTACTGTATTATTTATACTGTATTTTTTCTGTTTTCTTAAATTACATTCCTTTAAACGTAAGACAGTCAGAGTGATAACTAATCCTGGCAATTAAAAAGCCTTTCTGCCAGAAAGCCTTTCTAACACGAGGTTAACATTGCAAAACAGTCGCAGATTGGTTAGGTTTAGGCACCAAAACTACTTGGTTAGGTTTTTGAAAAGATCATGGTTTGAGTTAAAATAATAAGTCTATGTTGACTGTTGGTTTTACACAATTCACCACCAATTCAAAAAAACTCAAACCAGGAAATACAACAGGGCGGCTGTAAGTTGTATGGTGGAAAGAAGACCCACAGTGATGACTCTTAACTTTGCAAGGGGTCATTTTAGTGCAACTGCATTGTTGCTGCGTAATCCTTAATCAGAGTCCAAAAAAATGTTTCTGATTCCTGGCTTCAAAATGTCATAACTTCAAATCAAAGGTTAGAATTATTAGATTATTATTAATTAGAATCATGTGTGAAAATGAGAAATAGCTTTGTAGAAGGAAAAGAAAAATACAAAAATTACTGTTCAAAACCCCAAAATAAATTACATTCAGCTCATGGCCTCCCCTAAGATGAAAATTATCCAAATATTAAATAAGATAAAGTTTAACTTTAAGATACTGTATTTTACTCAAATAAAAACTGGTAGGCAAGTAAAAGCCGGGTCTCCAGTAATGGCGGGGGGTGTGGTCGACAAACAATTAAAGGCTGGCCCTCATTATAGGCCAGCGAACAAACTGGCTGGATAAACTCCCGGTGGCTGTCATATTATGTGCATGCCAACTACGGTAAACATAATCTATATTTCCATCGCTTTAATTTAATAAATTCAACAGTATAATCATGCTATTTTCAACACTGTTGTTCTGGATTACTCATCTAAAGTGCTATTGTCCAATTTCTGTCACTGCGGGTATGTGTGTGTGTTAATGTCTCAGCCAAACAGTATGTTGTAGTAACATACAAGCGCCACAAGATGGCATTAGCTACATTTCAAGTGCCGTATGGGAACCTTTCGAGTCAATGTGTTTTCCACAACACGTTTCCTGCAAATGTTTAATAATAAAAGCCTTGTTAAGAAATGAAGGGCAAGGGTTTCTGTCCACTGAAATGCTAGAGGGCTTTTAATTTGAAACTGATACAGGAAGTGTTAAGTAACAGCGTAATGTAGTAACTTTAACAGGGCAAACGGGATCGGATCAAAACAAGGCTTCGTAAAATATGACCAATTATATTTATCAACCTTCTTCAGATAAAGGCCTGTTACCTTCTGCAGTTCATGTAAATAAAGGCCCCGGTAACTATTTGAGGAAATGCGTTAAATGAAACAACTGACATTGCCATCCTTAGAGCCACGTTCACAAAAAATACTGTCTAAATGAACTTCAAGGCCTGAAACTCTGCCACATTTTAAAGTGTGATGCAGGGGTGTCAAACTCACAGCCCGCGGGCCAGAACCGGCCCGCCAGAGGGTCCAATCCGGCTCACTGGATGACTTTGCAAAGTGTGAAAATAGCAGAGAAGTCATTCATTTCAATGTTTCAGTAAAATGCACTGCTATTCCTACTGTGCTGTCGTATTAAGAGCAGCAGGCACCAAGCCTTTCTGGCAGAAAGCCCTGAAGGCCAACATCTCCCGCGTGCCAGTAGCAGGAACTATGCTGGATATGCTAAATAGATCCCACGTGCTTAATACACTGTACGTGGCACAACGCTGTCAAGCAAAGGCTACTGTTCATGCAGGAGCCGGTGGTGGAAAATGTCTTTGTCAAAGAGGAGAAAAGTGGACACAGAGTGTCGGATTTTCCAAGAAAACGTTTCGTGCCTTTGAAGGTCCACTGTGATTTGTAAACTGTAATGCACATAATGACAGTAGACATATTGTTGAAATTGCACTTATTTTTCTTAAGACATCTCAGGCTGTTCATCATCTGTTTTGTACATGTATTGTTAATTAATTGTGAACATTTTCAGAATGTACTTCTTCACATAAAAGAAAGGGAAGAATCTGGAGGTGTTATTTATAGGTTATTATGCATGGGTTTTACTGGTCCGGCCCACTTGAGATGAAATTGGGCTGTATGTGGCCCATGAGCTAAAATGAGTTTGACACCCCTGGTGTAATGCATACTGAATATTTACCTCTGTAAGAACTCCAGTGTAGCTGCAAGTTCCACTGGATAGTCAATGTTGTGCAGGTAATACGAGGAGAACATCATCTGTAACTCTTTGGTGAAGCTGGGAAGCCGCTCGTTGACTATGACCTGGTCCACTGCAACCATGAACATCTTGGCAGTGAGTGGGCTGTTACCTGTGAACAGTGAGCAAGTAGAGTATGATTACCATGGCCAGTAAATAGCTTGCTTCAAGTATATGGATCCAATGAGGTTAAGTAAACCAGGAGGTGTTCCGTATACTGCTTAGTTGACTTCATTCTTGAACAGCGCATATTGTGTCTATACTGCAAAACAAAAACTGTAAAAATAAATGAAAACACAACAGCAAAAGAATCTGTTACGATGAAAGCATGTTTGTTTTTGCAGTGATACGGTGCATTCCTCCTGACCCATGTGTAAACAAAAATGTTAAAATAAGCAATTCAACCAACATCTGAAAACTATTTTTAGGCACAACCTACCACAGACCACAATGCAGGATGTACATGGTAGCTTGGAGGTATCCACATCAGTTGCAATGGCAGTGTCATCAACATTTACGAACATCTTGTCTTGCTGCTCTTTGAAATGTGCAAGAAGCATCAGTACAGCCACACAAGCTTCATCACCTCCTTCCAGGGTTTGGCTCAGAATAGTGCCTGCTCTGCTGGATGTCTCAGTTTGAACAAACTGAAAGTACCGCAGAATTCTTCTGAACTTGGTAGCTGTGGACTCTTCAAAGCTGTCATCAGTCTAGACACCTGTTAGTTCCCTGAAATGAAGCCTCATTCCAGTTTCCTGGAAGAGGTAAGGCCACCCCTTAAGGATCTCTTTTGTCTCCTTCAGTCCTGACATTATGTCTTTCCTCTGTGAGGGAAACATCTCCGCCATCAATCTTTCTATTTTCTTTGTATCTTTGTCTGTTTTTAACATATTCATTAGCTCCTCTTGTTTTTGCTTTTGCAATTGTTTTGTTTCACCAGCAGGAAGCTCTGGCTCAGGGTTAAGGCAGCCATATGCATCTTTACGCTCTTTCTTTGCATGGGCTGTGACTTTCAGAAAGCCTTTTCTGGGAAACAGGAGCTTGGAGTCATCTGTAGTTATCTATCCGAGACATGAACTGTTTCACAAGTGAGTCATACCCGGTGTCGACAACCTGGCCATCAATCTCATCTCGGAAGGATTTTGGGTAACGAATTACCATCTTCCTTGCTATTTCAGTGATGTGTCTCTTTCCTGGTTTCTTGCACACAGTCAGTATTTCAGCAACCACAATCCTAATAACCTCCCTTCTCTGTGCTGCAGATGGCCTCATCTCAGTATCCAATAACTTTCTTGTACTTGAGGGCATCTTACTCCAGGGTACGTCAAAGCTGTAATGCCAGCTATTATCTCCTCTGACTAAAAGTGAGGACGCACTCTCTGATGCAGTGGGTGAGGCTTGATTTGGCACAATGGTTGAGGCTGGACTCCCCATGGCTATGACCGAAGCAGGGCTCTGTGTGGCAGTGTCCTTCCGCATGGAGTGATCACTTGTGATGGAATCATCAATGTCACTAAAGAATGAATTTTCGCCAGTGCTTGACTCTTCAATTAGGCTAGTAGCTATTGAGGAGGAATCATCCTCTACTCTCATCACTGAGGGTGAACCTAAATAACACAAAGATGCATTGATATCAGTCAATATCATTCACATAGAATTCTCACTTATTCTTCTGACTAGTGAGTCAATCCTAATTTTGTTGCAATCATAATTAAAAAGGTCTCTACTGACTTTGAGAATATTTGCTTTATATAAAGACAGTCATGCTACACAACTAGAACATGTAGAACCAGTAACAGACACGGATCAATGCATTTTGTAAGTCTCTGAGAGATGTCATACATGCTGCTTAGAACTGTATACTTTATATGAAACAGAACATTTAACAGCTTCTCATGGCTATTATTTTACTTACATTTAATGCAGGCCATAAGTTTTCTGATTTCTATTGGCTTCAGGATGCTTGCAAGGTCATCTGCCTCCACATACTTCAGGTCCTCAGCTGAACTGACTCCGATGCTTTTGATCACCTCCACTACTCGCTGTATAACATCCTCTTGGCTGAATGGGGATGTGGTTAGGTCCATTCATGACTGCAAGAGATATATCAGATTGTGGATTACACATTACACCACAATTACCAAATGTTACTTTGGCTAATATACTTAATTTTCCCATAACTAGTCTATGCTGAAATGCAACTAGAACTGAAAATACGGTAATTGCGAACCTCAAAACTGATCAACAACACTGTGTTTAAGAGATATGACTTTTTGCTGCTCCAGCTGAACCCAGTTAATTTTGATATTTTCTTTACTATAGCGGTTAATTACCCGCTATACATTTAAGGATACACTAGCTCTGTTTAAGCACTCATATCTGTCTCCTGTTAGCGACTTTCCGCTAATCTCACAGTTGTTTACACGCTAGTTAGTTGCTACTTTAGCTAAGTTAGCGATGGCGTCTCTCTCTCCTTCTCCTTCTCCTGCTCTCTCTTGCTCGGTGTGTCAGATGTTTAGTTACTCCTCTGCCTCCTTTAGTGATAATGGTTCGTGTAACAAGTGTAGTTTATTCACTGTGTTGGAGGCGAGGCTCAGTGAGTTAGAGTCGCGGCTCCACACCATGGAGAGTCAGTCAGCCGTAGCTAGCCAGCCCCTAGCCAGTGCGAGCCGACCAGAGGTAGATTCTGCTAGCCGTCTCCCGGCAACTCCCGAGCAGCCGGGAAGCCAGGGAGGCTGGGTGACTGTCCGAAAGAAGCATAGTCCTAAACCAAAGCCCACGGTTCACCACCGACCCGTTCACGTTTCTAACAGGTTCTCTCCAATTCAATTCAGTTTTATTTATATAGCGCCATATCATAACAAAGTTATCTCAGGGCACTTTTTCGAATAGAGCAAGTCTAGACCGACTCTTTATATTTACAGAGACCCAACAGTTCCCACCATGAGCAAGCACTATGCGACAGTGGCAAGGAAAAACTCCCTTTTAACAGGTAGAAACCTTGAGCAGAACCAGGCTCTAGGTGGGCGGTCATCTGCTTTGACCGGTTGGGTTGAAGGGGGGGGGGGGAGCAGCAGGAAAGAGAACATACAGCAGCACAATACAGTTCCACATAGGGATGTAAGGCAATAGCTATGGTAATGGCATTGATGTTAACACCAACAGAAATAACACTAAGAGCAACATTATAATAGCAATACTAATAACAAGAGCAACAACAGCAATAGCAGCAGCGGGTGCAGAGCAGGAGCACGGGGGCAGCAGGCGGCAGCAACCACAGACCCAGACTCTACAGCTCCGGAGGCAGAAATACCTGCAGAAAGCAACAGAAGGGGAGAGAGAGAGAGAGGAGAGAAAGCACACAACTACGGGAAGAAGTTGAATTAATAACAAGCATTGATGGGATATGAGGGCGTACAGATGGAGAGGAAGAGGAGGAGAAAGGAGCTCAGTGCATCATAGGAAGTCCCCGGCAGTCTAGGCCTATAGCAGCATAACTAAGGGGTGGCTCAGGGGTCACCTGAGTCAGCCCTACTATAAGCTTTATCAAAGAGGAAAGTCTTAAGCCTACTCTTAAATGTGAGGAGGTTGTCCGCCTCCCGTACACAAACTGGGATCTGGTTCCACAGGAGAGGAGCTTGATAGCTGAAGGCTCTGGCTCCCATTCTACTTTTAGAGACTCTAGGAACCACAAGGAACCCTGCATTCTGGGAGCGCAGTGCTCTAGTGGGGTAATAGGGTACTATGAGCTCTTTAAGATATGATGGTGCCTGACCATTTAGGGCTTTGAAGGTGAGGAGAAGGATTTTTAAATTCTATTCTGGATTTTACAGGGAGCCAGTGTAGAGAAGCTAATATTGGAGAAATATGTTCTCTTTTTCTGGTTCTTGTCAGTAAACGTGCCGCAGCATTCTGAATCAGCTGGAGAGTCTTAAGGGATTTATTGGGGCAGCCTGATAATAGAGAGTTGCAATAGTCCAGCCTAGACGTAACAAATGCATGGACTAGTTTTCTGCATCTTTTTGAGATAGGATGTGCCTGATTTTTGCAATGTTACGTAAATGAATAAAGGCAGTTCTTGAAGTTTGTTTTATGTGGGAGTTAAAGGACATATCCTGATCAAAGATCCAAGACTCCAAGATTCCTTACGGTTTCGCTGGAGGCCAGGGCAATGCCATCTAGAGAAACTATATCTTTAGATAATGTGTTTCGAAGTTGTTCGGGGCCAAGTACAATAACTTCGGTTTTACCTGAGTTTAACATCAGAAAATTGCAGGTCATCCAGGTTTTTATGTCCTTAAGGCATGCTTGAAGTTTAGCTAATTGATTGGTTTCATCTGGCTTGATAGATAAATATAATTGGGTATCATCTGCATAACAATGAAAATTTATGGAGTGCTTCCTAATAATATTGCCTAAAGGAAGCATATACAAGGTAAATAGAATTGGTCCAAGCACAGAACCTTGTGGAACTCTGTGACTGACTTTGGCGTGCATAGAGGATTCATCATTAACGTGTACAAACTGATATTGATCTGATAAATAGGATTTAAACCAGCTTAGTGCAGTACCTTTAATGCCAATTAAATGTTCTAGTCTCTAATAGAATGTGATGGTCAATGGTATCGAATGCAGCACTAAGATCTAGTAAGACAAGTCCTTTGTCTGATGCAATTAGAAGGTCATTTGTAACTTTCACCAGTGCTGTCTCTGTGCTCCACTCAGCGACACACCCGCTGAGAAACCAACTCTGATTATTGGCAGCTCCATTTTGCGAAACGTGAAATTAGCAACACCAGCGACCACAGTCAAATGCATCCCAGGGGCCAGAGTGGGCGACGTTGAATCCTATTTAAAACTGCTGGCTAAGGATAAACGTAAATATGCTAAGATTGTTATTCACGTCGGCGGTAATGACAGCCGATTGCGCCAATCGGAGGTCATGAAAATTAATGTTAAGTTGGTGTGTACATATGCAAAGACAATGTCAGACTCCGTAGTTTTCTCTGGGCCCCTACCTAATCTTACTAGCGATGACATGTATAGCCGCATGTCATCATTCAACCGCTGGTTGTCGAGGTGGTGTCCAGGTAATGATGTGGGCTTTGTAGATAATTGGCGGACTTTCTGGAGAAGACCTGGTCTGATTAGGAGAGATGGCATTCATCCCACTTTGGATGGAGCCACTCTCATATCTAGAAATCTGGCCGAATTTATTAGTGGCCCAAAGCCGTGACACCTCAGAGTTCAGACCATAGACTTAATACAGTCGGTTGTCGACCACTTAAATTATTTAAATCCAAAGTTAACAGAAGAGGAGTCACACATAAAAACCTAATAAAAAGAAAAACCTCCACTGCAACAGTACAACAAAATAGGAGAATTAAATGTGGACTCTTAAACATCAGATCTCTCTCATCTAAAGCTGTTCTAGTAAACGATCTAATATCAGATCATAATATTGATTTATTTTGTCTTACTGAAACCTGGCTGTGTCACGATGAATATGTTAGCCTAAATGAATCCACTCCCCCCAGTCACATTAATACTCACATTCCTCGAGGCTCAGGTCGAGGAGGTGGAGTTGCAGCCATCTTCGACTCAAGCCTATTAATCAAACCGAAACCGAAACTAAAGTGTAACTCGTTCGAAAGCCTTGTTCTTAGCCTTTCACACCCAACCTGGAAAACACTACAGCCAATTCTATTTGTTATAGTGTACCGAGCTCCTGGACCGTACTCTGAATTTTTATCTGAATTCTCAGAGTTCATATCAGGTTTAGTCCTTAAAACAGATAAAATAATTATTGTAGGTGATTTTAATATTCATGTGGATGTAGAAAATGATAGCCTTAGTGCTGCGTTTATCTCATTATTAGATTCGATTGGCTTCTGTCAGAGTGTACATAAACCCACTCACTGTTTTAACCACACCCTCGACCTTGATCTTGTTTATGGCATTGAAATTGAACATCTAATAGTCTTTCCACAGAATTCTTTTTTATCAGACCATGTTTTATTAACTTTTGAATTCCTATTACTGGACTACACGTCATTAGGCAAACATTCCTACAATAGATGTCTATCTGATAGTGCTGTAGCTAAATTTAAGGAAGTAATTCCATCGGCATTTAATTCAGTTCCATGTCTCAATGTAACAGATGACTCCTATGCTAACTTTAGTCCCTCCCAAATTGATCATCTTGTTGATAGTGCTGCAGGCTCACTACGAATAACACTCGACTCTATCGCCCCTCTAAAAAGAAGATAATAAAACAGAGGAGGTTAGCTCCATGGTATAACCCGCAAACCCTGTCCCAACCAGGCTGCTTAAAGAAATTTTACCCTCAGTTAGCACTAATTTTTTTCTTTTTCTATTCGAAAAAGTGCCCTGAGATAACTTTGTTATGATATGGCGCTATATAAATAAAACTGAATTGAATTGAATTGAATTAATTTACTAGATATGATCAATCTGTCCTTATTAAAAGGCTATGTGCCACAGTCCTTTAAAGTAGCTGTAATTAAGCCTCTTCTTAAAAAGCCCACTCTTGATCCAGGGGTTTTGTCAAATTATAGACCTATATCTAACCCTCCTTTTCTCTCTAAGATCCTTGAGAAAGCAGTCGCCAATCAGTTGTGTGACTTTCTACACAACAACAAGCTGTTTGAGGATTTCAGTCAGGATTTAGAGTGCATCATAGCACAGAGACAGCACTGGTGAAAGTTACACTCTGTATGAGGTGCCACATGCAAGCCAGTAGAGACAGACAGCCACCTCAATTTCATGGCTCCATCCATGTGGCTTTTGCCAAGGTAACATCCATACCAGCACATTGATGGTGTTCCTGGAGAGCCTAAACGCTGGTTTCAGGTCAGCCTCAGAGAAGAATGTGCAGAGGATAGGCACGTAGTTCATTTGTGCATACCTCAGAGAAGATGTTTGATCCTGTGTTTAAAAAACAAATATTTAATATGTACTCTACTTATCAATTAACATTCTAAAAGTATTTATTTATTTATTATTAGTTATTAACTGTTTACATTGTTCATGAGTATTTCACCTAGATGTATTTAATATTATATAATGTAAAATGTATTTATTTTTTGTTCTTTTATCAGGCTCTCATTACACATTATTGGTCATTTATTCCATTATTCTTTGTGTTGCCCCTATTATGACAATATCTGTTCAATTTGTATTCCATTAATTCTATTCTGGTTATTTATATTTCATCAAAAAAATCTGCAAATGTGAGTGTGAACTTCTTTTGATATTAAGTAAGTGTGCAGAGTATATAGTAATTTAATTTACTCAAATCATCAAACTGTGTTGTGTCTCGTCGGCTTTGTTAATTTTATTTCATGTCATGTCCTAGTTGTTTTATGTTAAGTTGAAGTCACTCATGTCTAGTCTCGTCCTGCACTTCCTGTTTTATTTTGTACTAATCCTTTCCTCTCGTTTCAGACCCTGACTTCCTCCCTTTGTGTGATTTTCCCGCCGTTGTGATTGTCTACCCCGCCCCTGATTGTGTTCACCTGTTCTCCTCTACCTCATGTATAAATAGTCCGTGTCTCCCCTTGTCCTGTGCCAGTTCATCTTGTTTCTGTCCGTAAATGATTTGAGCCAAGCGGTTCTCCCATGCTTCAGGTTTTGCTACAGTTTGTTACATTCTGATCCTCCTTGTGAGCGTTTTGTTTTGTACTTTGTATTTCCTCCTTGTGAGCGTTTTTTGTTGCACTTTGCATATCCTCCTTGTGAGCGTTTTGTACTTTGTATATCCTCCTCGTGAGCGTTTTTTGTTATATAATACGTCAGTAAAAGATTTTGGAAACTTTATACTCTATCTGACGAGTCGTGCGTTTGAGTTCTGAGTTCTCCAGTTCTGTGTCAAAGTTCGTGACAAACTACCTGTTATTGATTGCACAAGGAAACTATAGTTATGTATCCTATTCATTCATGGTTCTCCCCCAGGACTTTGTAACAAGGTGGTGATGGGGGCCCATCAACAGTATCAAATGATAGTCTTGACTGATGTAATCAATTGTAAGACTGTAATTGTAATTTGGTGGATATTAACAAGGGGCTAGGCCTACAGCGTCACTGTTACACTGTTTTGGGAGAACCCTGCTATTCATGTTTTATACCTTTTAACATTTCCATCTACTGTATCGTATTTATTCTGTTTATTTTCCATTATTATTAAAGTTAGGCACTGCTTGAAACTTTCTAAGATAACTTACATAGCCAGAGGCAAACGCTAAGATAGCAAAACGCCATCCCATACTCCTCCTCATCCTCGCTCTTTTCGCCTCCAGTCTCCTCCTCAGCTCAGCAGCCTCCTCTTCTGCTTCTCGGTAAAGCATACCAACAGTAGCTGCCAACATTGCCTGGTCCATCTTTGATCTTAGTTATTTTACCCTAATACTTTATTGTCTTTCAATCAAATATGAACCACAAACAATAGCCTTTACTGGGGTTTTTTCCCGCCGTTGGCTCACAATGTACAGAAAATTCTTGGCTCGTGACACTTGCAAGCACTTTAGAAAAAATAAATAAACAGAAGCAGTATGAAAGGGGACTGTCATTGCTTTATTATTATACATAGACATTACATTATCAGCTGAGGGTTGTTTTAGGTGATAAAGCCTGGCTGTTATTTTGGAGCACTGCAGGTGGCCTCTGCGCAATACCAGCAAGCACGCATCGTCTCAAACTGTCAGCAGCGTTCTGTGTGCTTGTGACCTTGCGAGTTCATTCTTCCAAAAATGACTAGAAAGAACGTTCTCCCCAAGAACAAAAGTCTGTCCTTTGCATTCTTAGGTTTGACAAAGGCCCTGTGTTCTTCAAGCTGTCTCAGGTCTGACAACAATCTAGCAAACACTGTGTCGTGGCCAAAGGATTTAAGGTCCGTCTCTTTGCACAACAGTACTAACTGCATATTGTCAATACTGGAATGATGGAATGGCTCAAAGTCAGCAAGTGTGAAGTATACTCCAACAAGCTTATGTTTTTTCCTGGCTGACCCAAGCGGGTTGACAACTTCAAACGCATCCTGATACAAGATCAGTTGTAAGATGATTCAATTCAGTTTTATTTATATAGCGCCATATCATAACAAAGTTATCTCAGGGCACTTTTTCGAGTAGAGCAAGTCTAGACCGACTCTTTATATTTAGAGACCCAACAGTTCCCACCATGAGCAAGCACTATGCGACAGTGGCAAGGAAAAACTCCCTTTTAACAGGTAGAAACCTCGAGCAGGACCAGGCTCTAGGTGGGCGGTCATCTGCCTCGACCGGTTCGGTGGGGGGGGGGGAGCAGGAGGAAAGAGAACATACAGCAGCACAATACAGTTCCACATAGGGAAGTAAAGCAATAGCTGTGGTAATGGCATTGATGTTAACACCAACAGAAACAACACTAAGAGCAACATTATAATAGCAATACTAATAATAAGAGCAACAACAGTAATAGCAGCAGCGTGTCATGCTCCCAAGGACTTTTGTGTACACTGTGTGTTTTTGCTCTGTTTCCCGTTTTATTTTGACAGTCCTGTGTGTGTGTGTGTGTGTGTGTGTGGTTTTCTTTGTTATATATATATATATATATATATATATACCGGCCCCTTTCCTTTGTTCCTTGTTGGTTCATTTTGGTTGTGTTTCCTGGACTCAGTGTTATTCTTTGATTCTTTGTGGTTCCCTGTGTTGGATGTTCCTGGGTTTGATGTGTTTGGACGTTCTCCTCGTGTCATGGCCAGATTCCCGGGGACCCGCAGTGGCCACGGGAGAGGTGGTTGTCGGGGTTCCCAATGGCATTGGCAGCCACCCAGTGCCCCAGAGTCTCCGCTGCCCGGCACTACAGACTACAGACCGGCCAACTCCTGCTCTCCAGTCGGCGGCCCGGCCAACTCCAGATCCAGTTCCTGAGTCGGTGGTCCGTCCGACTCCGGCTCCCAGGACCTGGTTGACGAACCGGCCTACGCTGGATCCAGTCCCTGAGTCGGCGGTCCAGCTTCCTGTTCCCGAGTCGACGGTCCAGTCTACACCAGTTCCGCCTCCAGCGCCTGTTCCGGACCAGCAGCCAGAGTCCCCAGTGCCGGTCCAGCGGCCGCCGCCGCCTCTGCCTCCTGTTCCCGTCCAGCTGCAGTCTCCAGTGCCTGTTCCCGTCCAGCTGCAGCCTCCAGTGCCAGTTCCTGCGGAGCGGCTCCTTCCCCGTCACCACCGGCCTCCTGTCCGGTCTCCGGCCTCTTCCTCGCCGCCGGTCTCCGGAGCAGCTCCTTCCTCGTCGCAGCCGGCCTCCAGCGCGGCTCCTTCCTCATCGCCGGCCTCCTGTCCGGCCTCCAGAGCGCCTCCTTTGTCGCCGCCGGCATCCTGTCCGGCCTCCAGAGCGGTTCCCCATGTCTGGTTGCCCTCCAGACCATCCGCCTGAGGGGTCCTGTTCGGCCTCTGCCCTGCCCCCAGGCCGTCCGCCTGAAGGGTCTGGTCATCCTCCAGGCCGTCCTTTCCGAGCAGCTCCCTACGTCTGGTCATCCTCCTGGCCATCCGCCTGAGGAGTTCTGTCCAGCCCCTGGTCTGGTTTTTCTGGGTCCCTCCTCTGGGACCCCCTCCACCCACCCGAGTTGGTGTTCCCTGAGGGACGTCTGGGATCCATCCCTTGAGGGGGGGTACTGTCATGCTCCCAAGGACTTCTGTGTACACTGTGTGTTTTTGCTGTTTCCTGTTTTATTTTGACAGTCCTGTGTGTGTGTGTGTGGTTTTCTTTGTTCTATTTACTTCCTGTCTTTGTTCTTTCTCCCGCCAATTTTCCCCAGTCACCTGTGCCTCATTACCAATGAGCTCCCTCTCTATATATACCGGTCCCTTTCCTTTGTTCCTTGTTGGTTCATTTTGGTTGCGTTTCCCTGTGTTTCCTGGACTCGGTGTTATTCTTTGATTCTTTGTGGTTCCCTGTGTTGGATGTTCCTGGGTTTGATGTGTTTGGACGTTCTCCTCATGTCATGCTCCTGGTGATTCCCTGCGTGTCTGTTCCTGAGTTTGAGTTTTGTTTTTTTGGTTAATAAATCGGACTTCTACAGTCTCCCTGCCTCCTCGCCTGTCTGCTATTGGGTCCTCTCCCTGCTGCCTGAAATGGCAAACCTTGACACAGCGGATGCAGAGCAGGAGCACGGGGGCAGCAGGTGGCCGCAACCATAAATCCAGACTCTACAGCTCCGGAGGCAGAAATACCTGCAGAAAGCAACAGAAGGGTAGAGAGAGAGAGAAAGAGGAGAGAAAGCACACAACTACGGGAAGAAGTTGAATTAGTAACAAGCATTGATGGGATATGAGGGCATACAGATGGAGAGGAAGAGGAGAGAGGAGCTCAGTGCATCATAGGAAGTCCCCTGGCAGTCTAGGCCTATAGCAGCATAACTAAGGGGTGGCTCAGGGGTCACATGCAATTTTAGTCATCTGTATGAAGTTGAAATTCAGCAAAAGACTCGGCACAACAAGAAATGCCTAATGTTAATCATTGCGTGAAAAAAAAAATCGTTGATAAACCATAAACTAAGACGTTTACTTTAAACTACGAACACTTGCTGCACTTGCTCAAAATGTGCTCATGGTAATGTAACTTGGCTAGCGAGCTAACGAGCTAATGTTAGCTTTATGAAGCTACCGTCGATAAACATTTTTAGTCTTATATGGACTGCAGTTAGACATGTTTCTTACCTTCTTCTTCACTTGGGGGAAGTACCAAAGAATGTGAAAACAGCAAAAAAAAAAGTCTAGGCTGTCGAACGAAAGACAGCGTAGACCATGCTCTCTCTGCAGAGGATCCGCTGTACGACTGCAGCGTAGCCAGTGGATAGAAAAAAAAACAGGGCAGCGGCAGATTCAATTCCTATTGGTCTGCTTGTTGCTGGGTAAAACTTGATTACCAGTCAGCCAATTTAGAATTTGGATGACACTAAAAAAAAACAATGGCCACTGTACAATAAAAAGTTAAGAGTGGGTTAACATTTATAAATTCCAATGTATATTAATAAAAATAAGTTATGTTCATTGTTACATTAAACTGGAATAGGCTTTTATCTGCTGTTCAGAAATTTTTTAATGACTATGCTATGAAAAACCATATGATTTCCATATTCTGGAAATTGTGTAAAAAATATTATTCATACTTTTTGCTTAAACACACAATATGTAATTGTTGCCACTAGAGTTTCAATCAAAACAATAAGAAAATTAAAGCTGCAAGCAGCAATGAACCCACTTACTGCAGCTTACGTTATGGGGCTTTCAACACACTCATAAAATTATTTTTTGGTATGATTACTGGAATTAAATGGACCCTAATATTCCACTAATAATTAGAATAATCGCTCAATCAGAATAAAAATGCCTCATGTAACCACCTCAATCGGAAGAGACTAGACTGACCCAGCCCTATCGGAAGAAATTTTCAATTGGTTTGAGAGGGGTTGTGTAAACCTTTGATAATCGGTTCAATCGGAAAATGTTTGCGCCTAATAGCCATGTAAACACTTAATCCAATTGTTTTTCTCTGGTTGGAATAAATATATTCTTTCTGCGCATGTTTGCCCCATATGGGGGTAACATTATGTGACGTGAATAAGTTTCCGTGAGGGATAGAAACATGGAAGCAGCAAAACAAAACTGGTCTGTGGCTCGTACAACTTTTTTTGTTGGAGACCTTAAAAGATTTAAGGATTCCTGAGCGCCTCGATGGTTGAAAGGCTCGAAACAGTGAGTTGTTGATGAGATATTGTCCATGAACTCCAGCTCTTGTTTTGACCATGGATAACAGCACAGGGATCGCCACATAACGTTAGCTACAGTAGCTGTATGGGTCGACTCATCTTACTAACTTACCATTAGATGAGTGGACTACAGATACAGCTAATGTTACTGTAACTGTAGCTAACGTTATGTGGTGTTCAACATGCTCATAAAGTTATTTTTAGTATGATTCTTTTTGACCACGGAAACAGCACTGGGCCCGCTACATAACGTTAGCTACAGTAGCTGCATGAGTCGACTCATCTTGCTAACTTACCATTAGATGAGTCAACTACCCATACAGCTATTGTAGCTAACGTTATGTGGTGAATTCAATCGTGGGGTAGCCCAGCGCTCTATCCGTGGTCAAAACAATCATACTAAAGATAACTTTATGAGCGTGTTAAACGTTGTTGTAACATTATAACGTTACCATACACATTAGCTTGGTGGCTGGCATGAGCCACATGTCATAGTAGCACATCATAGTACACTAGATCGATATTGACATATCGTATCAATAAATTAGGTCTCTTCCTTCCTTACTCACTCTCTGATCCCGTGTTTCCCCAGAAGTTATAGAAACTAGAGGGGACCTGCCTGTCATTTACCAAAGGGTAAATGGCATATCACGCCACTGACCTTGAATAAAATTATGGATTTCTCTGGGTTTGAACATTGTTGGAAACATTTGGGACAATGTAAGTACACAACTCATCAAATTATAAGATCGTTTTTAGACCTTTTAATGCGGAAATGTTACATATTATACCTTTAAATCAAATTAGGTTAAGTCAACTTTATTTATATAGCGCTTTAAACACAACACAGTCTATCCAAAGTGCTTTATGGAGAAAATGGTGAACAGAGATGAGAAAAGCACGTCCTTACACACTCAAACTCCCCACAAACCACTCATCCACATTCACAAAGACACTCGTATGGCATGCAACCAGCTTAAAGTATTTGTTATTATGTTATCTGATCAAAATGTGCACATAGAAATCATATGGTCATGTCAATGTCCTGAGGCAGAGTGTGTGAGAGAAAAATACAGTGAGGCAAGTCATACTGAGGCATACACTATACTGAGACATTTGAAACTTACGGAGCCCCCATGGGCTCAGCAGAGAAAATAAAATAGCCTAGTGTAAATCTGTACTCAAATTTGTGTGCACGATTTGCAATCCATAACTACAGTTTTGCAATCCTTGCCCATGGCTTCTTTCTTCAGAGAACAAGGAATGGAGCATTTCGACGGCAACACATCATTATCTAGATTTAAGGGTTGATTTAATGCTATATTGTGTCATGCATTGGACATTTCACAGCTTTCATTGTGTTACGCTGTTTTTATTGTGCTTTTCACTCCAAAACCAACCTCCGTGGGCACAGATTGCAAAACTGTGGGCACGGATTATGAATCTGAGATCACAGATTATAAATCCGAGAATTTGGTTTATAAACTGTGCGCACAGATTTGTAAACCGAGAGTACAGATTTACACATGGCTCTGTGTGTTTCTCAGCTGAAACTAGAAACTAGAAAAAGCAGTACATGGAGAAAAAGGTTTAATAGTACATCACAGAGCTAACACACACATATTCAAACCTATGGACAATTTAGAGTCCTCAATTCATCGAATGTGCATGTCTTTCTACTATGGAAATCGAAATCCCTGTAAGAAACAAAAGAACATGCAGTCAACACCTTGCATCTGGCTTGCCTTGGAAATGGGTTTGCAATGGACTGACTCACTCCATGCAGTTAAATAAAACTCTGAAGACAAATGTTGTAACTTGTATGGATTAATGGCGATGTTGGCAAATGAATGTTGCTGTGGGCAAAGGCTTAACAGGGCGTGTGTAAAACAGTAAAGGGGATGAGTAAAGTTACTGAGAAACTGCTCTGTGCTGGCTGTGCCATTGTTTTCTTATGGGGAGAGCGGTGGCGCCCAACTAGGCGAAAGCAGCGCTACCCTCAGCGTGGCACACTGCTCGAAATTGCCGGCAAGCGCTGTGCTCAAAGTTCACATTATTTCAGCTTTGACCTCGGTTGACGCTGACCTTTCAAATCACAACCAATGAGCCGCTCTGGAAGCCGGAGCTGGACGGGAACAGGCACTGGAGGCTGCTGAGGCTGACAGCCAGGCAGCCAGGCTGCTGGGGCACCGGCGACTGCTAAGGCTGACAGCCAGGCTGCTGGGGCACCGGCGACTGCTGCCGGACGGGCGCAGGAAGCTGAGGCGGCAGCCGGATGGGCGCAGGAAGCTGAGGCGGCAGCCGGATAGGCGCAGGAAGCTGAGGAGGCGGCGGCAGCTGGTCAGGAACGGGCCCTGGAGGCTGAGGCGGCAGCTCGACGGGCACAGGAGGCTGAGGCGGCAGCTTGACGGGCACAGGAGGCTGAGGCTGGAGCTGGAGCGGAACCGGCGCTGGAGGCTGCGGCTGCAGCTGAACTGGTGTGGGCCGGACTGCCGACTCGGGAACAGGAGCTGACGTCGGCCAGTTCACCAACCGGGTCCGGGGAGCCGGAGTCGGATGGACCACCGACTTGGGAACTGGTGGAGGTGTTGGCTGGACGGCCGACTCGGGAACCGGAGCTGATGTCGGCTGGTTCGCCAACTGGGTCCGGGGAGCAGGAGTCAGCCGGACCACCAACTCGGGATCAGAAGCTGGCCAGTTTGTAGAACTGGGCGGCGGAGACTCTGGGGCGCTGAGCAGCGGAGACTCCGGGGTGCTGGACGACTGCCAATGGCGTCAGGAACCCCGACGAACACTTCTCCTGTGGCCACCGCGGGTCGCCGAGAAGATGGCCAGCCACGTGCCCTCGAAGGGTGAAGGAGACAGGAGACGAGCGGGCCGGTTGCTAGCAGGCTGTGACTTGAACGCAGAGGAGGCTGGTGTGACTCGCTCCAAAAGGACAGGTGAAGTCTTGAGACACCACATCCACTTGCCAAAAGCCACTCTTCTGCCCTCACCCTGCATCTGCGTGCACGGTATAGCAGCAAGTTAAACACTCTCCCAAAAAAGTAGCCAAGACAGGAATTTCTTGATGACCATTTACTGGAAGCGGTGTGAAACTGAAACGATACAAACATGTATAAGTTCCTCACTTAAACACGTACTCAGATCTGTAGACAGCCTTGAATTAGTAAACAAAGTAAATATACATCTCAGAGTAGGCGATCATATAAATAAAGCTTACACAACATGTACGATATAATTCTAGATGAATATACATACAGATTATGCCTTCTCAGGAGTGCAAACGAGAGGATGGAAACGTATTCGCTCAGATGGCTCTCTCAGCCGTAGGTCTTCAACAAGATGGAGTCTTCAAATGAAACTTTATTCAAAAAGGGGAACTCATAAACAAAGAACATGCGTGTGTCCGCCACTAGGGGATGCTAAACTGTTGTAACCGTAGGCGACAGAATAATTTGCCCGTGAGAAGGCACATGTGAGTGTGTCGCTATAGGAAAGACAGAACAGCCACCCTGTAGGCAACTTCACGGTCCCGCCTCCACAGGATAGCCAGGGCCCTCAGGAGGCCTGGGTCCTCGAAAAAAGCCTCCCTAGGTACGCCAAAGTCCTCCCAGGAAAAAGGCAGACTGGGAATGAGACTGTCTGCTGGGTCCGAGTGTGGTCGAGTCATTCTGTCACGGTGGGCCATGTAGGCAGCAGGGGAAGGACCCAATTGCAGAGAGGCAGGGAGACTGAAGGAACTCAAAGATTTATTAACTCACAAGGCTCAGGTACTGACACGCGGGGAAACACCAGGAACACTAGGAACATGACAATTCACACATCAATGACTCGACAAAGAACAAAAGGAGAGGACCGGTATATATAGGGGAGGACAAAACGAGGGAAACAGAAAGAGGTGAGTAATGAGACTCAGGTGAGGGAATGAGACACAAGGACAGGAAGTAAATAATACACAAAAGACAAGAGCTGGGAACTTCAGAATAAAACAGGAAACACAAGAGCAACAATACAGTCCACACAAGAGTCCTTTGTGGACCATGACACACATTTGATAGCTGAATTGAAAAGGACTTGATAAAACTATCAGGCTGGTAGTCGTGTTAGTAAAATATGATCTGGACAAGTCATTGTTTGTCATGTCCATCAATGCAAATAAGACCCAGGTTAGTTTGTTTTACAAGTTCTTCCTTTAACTACACAGAAATATATGATACAGCTTGTGCTTATCTTGGAGAGATGTTAAGAGATGCTATATTTGGCCCAAACCTGTAGCTTTAGTAATTTTTTTTGTTGTTTTTTTTGGAACAAGATTTACGGGGGAGAAGAGGCACCCAACAGAGAGACAAGCACATCACTAATAAGTATCAACTGCAGTGAATAAAACAAGATATTAGTCAGTTTCAACCACTATCTCTAAACCTTACATTATGATTAATATATGTAATATTAAGTAGGGATGTGATTTTCGGATTTTCCGACCTGAAAATGTGACCCATGTGAATCATGCAGAGCCGTAAAAAAATTTAAGGGAGGGTGGTGGGTTGAGTCATCTTGACAAGATCGCCCCGACGCTGTTTCGGAACGTATTATTCAGGTATGTCAGGATCAGTGTTGCCAACTCTCTCCTGAGACACGCTTTCACGTTCAATCTCACACTGCCCAAACAATTCTCATGCCAAAACACTGCGACAGCAACAGAGATGAACAGGCGAGCGTACGTACTGTCGGTTACGTACTGTAACCCCCATTCTATGAGTATGGGCTCTTCAATTACTCTCTGTTTTCAAAAAAATTAATGTTACATCTGACACTAGTTTATGTATTTAGTTGACTTAATGGTGGTCACTTAGGCCTGGCAGAGTCCATCTTTCAGGGTTGGATCTCTACATGGCTCTATGCTGACTAGTCAGCTGTGTATAGGGATTCCAAAGACACTGATTGGTCAGAAGCTGGAGATCCTGCCCTCCCTCCCTTGCGGATAGCCTGTTTTTTTTGCGAAATCCTGTGTACAAAACATACCACGCAGTAAGCATGTGCGCACACATGCGCATAAGTATTTTTTGTGAAGATGAGTTTGCAAGCCTGTGTCTGAATGCACAGACTTGCAAAATGGAGTTTACAGACAGAAAACAAAATGTACAAGTCTACAAAACTAAGCTTAAGATAAGATAAGATAAGATAAGCCTTTATTGTCCCACAGCGGGGAAATTTTTAGCGTTGCAGCAGCCAGCAAAAGTGTCATATATAGAAATACAATAAAAATAAATAGAAAAATAGTCCTATACACAGTATAGACAGAAATAAATAATAGAGTGACTGAGTGCAGTTGTAAGTATGAACAAATAGATAAGATAAAAATATTGCACATATATAATATACATGTATATGAAAAATATTTCACAGCAACATATGAAGTAGATAACATCATGAATACAATATATGTATGAAGATAATGCACAGCAGTAGATGAAGTATAGTAGTGAATAGTCTGCACACTGACAGTCAAGTGTAGATTACCGGGAGTTGTACTGATTATAGAGTCTGACAGCAGCAGGCAGAAAGGACCTACGGTACCTCTCCTTCAGACACCGCGGGTGGAGCAGCCGGTCGCTGAAGGAGCTGCCCAGTTCTGAAAGAGTGACATGTAGGGGGTGGGAAGTGTTCTCCAGTAGTGATGATAGCTTGGCCACCATTCTCCTGCCTCCCACCACCTCCACTGGGTCCAGAGGGTATCCAAGGACAGAGCTGGCCTTCTTTACCAGTCTGTCCAGTCTCTTTCTATCCCTGGAAGAGATGCCACTGGCCCAACAGGTCACCTCATACAAGACAGCTGATGCCACCACAGAGTCATAGAAAGTCCTCAGGAGCGCACCCTGCACTCCAAAAGATCTTAGTCTCCTGAGCAGAAAGAGACGGCTCTGGCCCTTCTTGAGCAGAGCGTCCGTATTGTCTGACCAGTCCAGTTTGCTGTTCAAGTGAACACCCAGATACTTGTACGATCTCACAATCTCAATGTCCGTTCCCTGGATGTTCACTGGTGTAGGTGGAGGGAGTTTGCGCCTGCCGAAGTCCACCACCAGCTCTTTGGTTTTACTCGCGTTGATCTGGAGGCGGTTCTGCTGACACCAACCCCCAAAGCCCTGGGTCAGTTCTCTGTACTCCCCATCATCCCCGTTGGTGATGAGGCCGACGATGGCAGAGTCATCAGAGAACTTCTGCAGGTGACAGTTCGAAGTGTTATGGGTGAAGTCCGCTGTGTAGAAGATGAACAGGAAAGGCGCCAGAACGGTTCCCTGTGGAGCCCCTGTGCTGCAGAGAAGTGTGTCAGACACACAGTCCTGTAACCTCACATACTGTGGTCGGTTTGTGAGGTAGTCCAGGATCCATGCTGCCAGGTGATGGTCCACCCCAGCGTGCTCCAACTTGTCCCCCAGAATCCTGGGCTGGATGGTGTTAAAAGCACTGGAGAAATCAAAAAACATGATCCTCACAGTGTTTCCAGCCTTTCCTAGGTGAGAGAGGGATGTGTGAAGTAGGAAGTAGGTAAATGACAGCGTCATCCACCCCAATGCGGGGTTGGTAGGCAAACTGCAGAGGGTCCATACATGGGCTCACCAGAGGACGCAGGTGAACAAGGACCAGTCTCTCCAGGGTCTTCATCAGGTGAGAGGTCAATGCCACTGGCCTATAGCCATTGAGGTCCTTGGGGTGTGGGGTCTTCGACACAGGAACCAGACACGATGTTTTCCACAGTTTTGGCACCCTCCCCAGCTTCAGACTCAGGTTGAACAGGTGTTCAACAATCCCACACAGCTGGTCCGCACAGGACTTCAGAAGTCTGGAGCTGATGCCATCTGGGCCCGCCGCCTTCCCCACCCTTATCTTCCTCAGTTCGTTTCTCACCTGGGATGTTGTGAGGAACAGTCCAGTTGAGCTTGTAGAGAGCATGGGGGCTGAATGGGGGGTGTTTGCGGGTGTGAAATGGGGAGATGGGCCCAGCCCAGGCTGTGGTGTGGGTGTATTAAGTGGCTGTAAGCTGAGGGCTGTGGGGAGTGATAAGTGGTGAGATGAGGGAGGGGGAGGGCTGTAGGCAGGGAGGGTAGATGGTAATGATGGTTGCAGAGGAGACGGGGCAGGGGGAGGGGTAGATGCCTGATCAAATCTGTTGAAGAATACGTTCAGGTCATCTGCCCACTTCTGATCCCCCGCAGGCCGGGGCTTGGAGTCCATATGGCCCGAGATGGTTTTAAGGCCCTTCCAAACTCCTCTGGTGTTATTTTTCTGCAGTTGACTCTCCAACTTTCTCCTGTAGCTGTTTTCCCCTCCCTGATCCTCCTCCTTAGCTCTCGCTGGACACTCTTCAACTCCTCCTTGTTACCCGATACAAAAACTCTCTTTTTTTCCTTGAGGAGAGCCTTAATATCAGGAGTAATCCAGGGTTTATTGTTGGCGAAACAACGTACAGTCCTAGTGGGGATGGTGTTCTCCACACAGAAGTTTATGTAGTCCGTCAGACAGTCTGTGAGGTTGTCAATATCCTCCCCATGAGCGTCACTAAAAATGTCCCATACAGTAGTGTCAAAACAGTCCTTTAAAGCCTCCTCTGCTCCGTTAGACCACTTCTTCACTGTGCGTGGGACAGCAGGCAGCCTGCGCACAAGAGGTCTGTAGACAGGCCTGAGATGCACAAGGTTGTGATCAGATCTGCCCAGGGGGGGGAGACTCAATGAGATGTATGCATCCTTGGTGTTGGCATAACACAAGTCCAGTATTCTGTTGTCTCTGGTATGGCACGTAACATACTGAGTGAATGTGGGTAGAGAGGAGGATGGAGGGGCATGATTAAAATCACCAGAGATGACGAGGAGGGCATTTGGGTGCTGTGTCTGCAGCCTGCTTACTGCTGAGAGCAGGACATCACAGGCTGCCTCAGCGTTAGCAGAGGGGGGGATGTAAGCTACCATCATGATGGCATGCGAGAATTTCCTCGGTAGATAGTTTGGCCTCATGCTAACAGCTAGCAGTTCAATGTTCTTGTCGCAGGTTTGCTCCTTAACAGTGATGTGCCCAGGGTTACACCATCTGTCATTAACAAACATTGCCAGCCCTCCTCCCTTCCTCTTACCGCTCTCCATCGTCCTGTCCGCCCGAAAAAGTTGGAAGCCATTAACTGACACGTCCGTATCCGGAGTTAGCGCGGTTAGCCAAGTCTCCGTGAATAGCATGATGCAACACTCCCGGTGCTCCCTCTGATGCTGGGTCAGCGCTGCCAGCTCGTCCATCTTGTTGGTGATAGATCTTACATTCCCCATGATAATCGATGGGAGGACGGGTGTGTAACGTCTTCTCCTGGCGCGGCGCTGAGCCCCCGCTCGGCTTCCCCGTCTCCTCCTCCTAAGCTCGCGGGGCACATCAGGTCTCTCCCCGGGTGGTAGCACCGCTGTGTGACGGAGAGCTAACAGCTGATCCCTGGTGTAAACAATGGAGTCACCATGGCTGCCGGCGGTAACTATGGACGCGTCTCTAAGGGCATCAGCAGTCTTGTTTCCATAAACGATAAACAAAATGTCCAAAAAACTCCAAAGATGCCAAAAAATAGCAAAATAACAAGTACTAAAAATACATAGCAAATACATACAGATATATAGCAAAAAAAGAACGAGTATACTTCACTAGCAAACTAGTAAACTCAAAAAAACTCAAACCGCGAACGGGAGCTGCTGCAACAGGCTGCCACTCACAGCGGCGCCGGAACCTAAACCTAACCTAAACCTAACATAAATGCACAAGTTTGCAAAACAAAAGATCGTAAAACACACTTCAAACTCGACAGAAACAAAATAATACTCACCAAAAACACCTATAAATAAATAGTGATAGTAAATATTTAACTATAGCGAAGAATTTGCACATATCGTGGGGCTTTGCAGTGAGTTGTGTGGGGAGGACACCTAACCAGAAACAGCCGTTATATCACATTCATTTTACCTCGCAGATTGTAAAGCACACTTCAAACTTGACTACTAATCAAAACCGCCTATAAATAGTGTATAAATAAATAGCAATAGTAAATATTCAACTATAGTGAAAAATGTGCGTGTATCACGGGGCTTTGCGGGGGTTGTGTGGAGAGGACTGGGCGGAGCGGAGGGACAGAGCCACTGCTCGCCGACAGACAGCTGCTGAGCGCTGGGGAGCTCTGGAGGAATGAACACCCGGAGTCACACCAGATTCTGCTCTGAAATGGGGCTGTTTACCAGCAAAAGGAGAGCTCAAACTTTTGGGATAAAAAAGTGGATTTACCTTCACTCTCGCTTCTCAACCTGTCTGCAGCAGAGAGCTGCGGAGGTGCCGACCTCTTTCGGTATAGTCTGTCTTGGTCCATGTTGACTGCTGACTGGAGGGGAAATGTACTTTGCTTCATGAACGTACACTCACCTTCCACTGTATTAGGTACACCTGTACAATCTAATGCAATCCAATACAACCGCTCTGCCATAAATTCTACCTTCACAGAGTTTATAATGTTCAGTTTTTGTTGACATCGTCAGAAATGTGTAAATTGAATTATATGTTCATTACTGAGGTCATAGTTAAAGGTGGTGTTGTACTGAACCACATTTTATTGACAGGTGTTTCTAATATTTTGTCCTTCCTATTTACAAACGTGGGGGTGGGGGGGCAGAATTTTAGAAACACCTCTCTGTACAATGCAACCCAGTTCAACACCACCACTAACTATGATCTCAATGCTAAAACATGTAACTGAGTGAACACCTCTATGACAGTGTCAACAAAAACTGAACATGATAAGCATCATAAAAGCAGACTTTATGGCAGAGCTCTTGTATTGGATTGCATTAGGTTGTACATGTGTATCTAATAAAGTGGCCGGTGAGTGTACAGAGAGGAGAGGGGTAAAAGAAGAGAGACTGGGGGGAAATAACAGAAAGAACCAGAGTCTCTGGTGGTGAGTGAACCAGCTCAGAATGAATGAATACCTTCAGCTGAAGGCTTTGAACTGCAGTCTGCTGTCTTGCTGTTACAATGCTGCGTGGACGTCACTCTCTCAGTGTCTTTATAAACGTGGAGGGGACTCACATGCATGCACGGCCGTCCCCGATTTCAAAACAAGGGCAGCTCGGAAAACAACCCACACAGAGGGAGTGTGACGTCATTCTCTGATCAGGACGCCATTACTCTACTATATCTTTACATAGCAAATAGTTGTTGCTGCTATATTAATGTTCAATATGTCATATATTGCACCTTTAAGGACTTCTCAGTGAATCTTAGTGTGTCCCCCCCCCCCCAGATGCACCAAGGATCCAGCTGATAACTGGCAATTTGGATTGTTCCCTATCTGCTACGTGGCACTGTCACTTCTGGTACAGATTCATTGACCTTTTGTGGTATGTTTTGGTTTTACTTATTAATACACTGTATAGTTAAGATTCTGAATTAAAAGACAACTATATGGAGCCCCCAGGGGCAGGAGAATATTGTGGAAAATATTAAACAGAACTGGAAAGTACAAGCTAAAAAACAACAGACCACAACCCCCTCAGCTCAACAGCACAATTTGTTGCTTTATCCTCCTGTTTCTAAGGTATCATGACCTCATCATGATAGTAACCCTAACAGACAAGATAGACACATGGAGATATGCCATTTTTAGTTTTTCATTTCCTCCTGGGGGGCTCTGAAGAACTGTTTGTGAATAATTGGTTGATATTGTAAATTTAAATCTGAATACATTAAATAAAGAGCTGGTCCACTGTGCCACGGCCAGGACGGAATCCGCATTGCTCCTTCTGGATCCGAGGTTCGACAATTGGTCGTAGTCTCCTTTCCAGCACCCTGGAATAAACTTTCCCGGGGAGGCTGAGCAGTGTGATACCACGGTAATTGGAGCACACCCTCCGGTCCCCCTTTTTGAAGACGGGAACCACCACCCCGGTCTGCCACTCCACAGGCACTGTCCCCGACCTCCATGCGACACTGAAGAGGCGTGTCAGCCAAGACAGCCCAACAATGTCCAGAGCCTTCAGCATTTCAGGGCGAATCTCCTCCACCCCTGGCGCCTTGCCACCAAGAATTTCTTTGACTACCTTGGAGACTTCTGCCAGGGATATGGGTGAGTCTTCCCCCGAGTCTTCAAACTCTGCCTCCTCCACTGAGGACATGTTGGTCGGCACAGTGGACCAGCTCTTTACTCTTGCAGGGCTGCTGGGGGGTTCATGGAAGTTTGCCCATCCAGTCTACATGTGTTTTGTCGACTTGGAGAAGGCTTTCGACCGTGTCCCCCGGGGGGTCCTGTGGGGGGTACTGTTCACGAGTGATGGTAAGATGGAACGTGAGATGGACAGGCGGATCGGTGCAGCATCAGCAGTAATGCGGGCGTTGTACCGGACCGTGGTGGTGAAGAGGGAGCTGAGCTGGAAGGCAAAGCTGTCGATTTACCAGTCGATCTACGTTCCAACCCTCACCTATGGTCATGAGCTTTGGGTAGTGACCGAAAGAATGAGATCGCGGATACAAGCGGCCGAAATGAGTTTCCTCCGTAGGGTGGCTGGGCTCACCCTTAGAGACAGGGAAAGGAGCTCGGACATCCGGAGGGAGCTCGGAGTAGAGCCGCTGCTCCTTCGCATCGAAAGGAGCCAGTTGAGGTGATTCGGGCATCTGACTAGGATGCCTCCTGGACGCCTCCCTTTGGAGGTGTTCCGGGCACGTCCAACTGGTAGGAGGCCCCGGGGCAGACCCAGAACACGCTGGAGGGATTATATATCTCATCTGGCCTGGGAACGCCTTGGGGTCCCCCAAGAGGAGCTGGAAAGCGTTGCCGAGGAGAGGGACGTCTGGATAACCCTGCTTAACCTGCTGCCACCGCGACCCGGCCCCGGATAAGCGGAAGAAAATGGATGGATGGATGGATGGACATTAAATAAAATTGTTTTATAATCAATAGTGGTGTGTACTTTAGTTGTAATTAAATTTCCCACCCCACTTTAATTGAAACAGTGATAATCTTGTAGACGTATCAATTTATTTTGTATTTCTTCAGTATGTTTTCAGAGGATATTTCACAGTGATCTTTCAGCTTATATTTTTTGAGAGTTTGAAGAAACTTCTATTTAAACATTAAATCTAAACACAAACACTGCAAGTCCAAATTTAAACTGTTATTTTACAATCTTGAGCATGTGTTAACAGTTTATTAAAGGTGTTTGATCGTAATAATTCAGAAAAAATCTGTAAAATAACAGTGTTTCTCTGCAAAACCTCTAATGAAAATTTCTGTAAATGTATTTTTTTTTTGCACTTTATTTGAATTACAATATTTTACTTTGATTTTACGTTTTTTGTTTGGCAGCCGCAGCTGCCGGTCATTTGACCGTTTTTTTTTACGAGTATAGTTGGGTCTTTTTAGCCTTACTAGTTCAACTAGTGAAGCTCAAAATGTTTACTAGTTGAACTAGTAAGAACCGAAATGTCCACTAGTACTGACAAAGACCTAACTAGTATAGGACACTGACGTTTGATATCAGGGATATCTAATAAATGCTCAGATGGCTTTCCATACCTGCTAAACATCACCTTGCTAGCATTGTCATTGTGAGCATAGCTGATGTTAACATTTAGCTTAAAGCACTAAAGTGGCCAAGTACAGCCTCACAGAGCTGCTAGCATGGCTGTAGACTCTTATGCTGTGTCTCAAATCGCGTACTTCCATACTTACACTTAATATTTTGAATGCATAAGTGCGTTCACACTGACAAGTATGGCAAAATGCAGTGTACTATGAGTACCCAGATGATGTACTCATAATAGTCAGAAAGTTGAGTGTGGAACACTGCACACTTCAACGGGCGCCATCTTGGCGACCTAGCGGAAGGGGAGGACTACCAACGTATGAAGATGGCGACCGTGGTTGCGATTGTTACAGCTAAAAGTAAAATTATGTTAATTTTTCATTCATTTTTAATATAATTGAATTAAAGTCAAGTGAGCAAACAAGCTGGCAGATATTTCTGCGTGCGGCAATCGCGATAAAATGTTGGCTCCGCCCCGGTTGCAATCTGCCATTAAAAAGAAGAAGAAGACGCGGTCAAAGGTTGCGATCATCGTTTCTGGTGAGCGCGCAACAGCAGTATTCGATTTGAGACACTACCCTGTCAAAATGAACGCACTACACAAGTCAGTACATAGTGTACACAGTATACTGCATGTAAGTGTACTAACGGAAGTACGCAATTTGAGACACAGCTTTAGTCTTGTTATAGCCGGCATACATTGGTAATACACTGTAATTACAGTGACAAAGGGGTGAACAAAGGACCACTTTGCTGCAGCCAAAATTCTCTGTTACTAAATAAAACAAACAGAAAATAGTCATGTAATTTGTTGAATTTGTGAATAGCTCGCCACAATATTTCTTCTACTGTATGCATCCAATAAAACTCAGTAAGGTTTGTTTGTGAGTGAAAGTATATGTATTTGCCTCCTGTGATATAATAATATGACAGGACATAAAAGCTCTTCTAGGTTCTCCTCTGACATCAGTATGGATCATCAGATGGATCCCACATTGGATCCCCAAACTACTACTACTGTTCCCCAGTATTCTATCATCATTTTAAAAACATAAACATAACTATAAAATAGCTACAGATACAGAGGTACATGCTTCTTCCCAACAATAATGTATACTATATTTATGATGATAAGTATTCCATATTTAAATGCTTTTTACATTGCAATATCCCAAAGTATTTTTGTAAATATCTCATTTAAAAATTAATGATACTTCATTGCAATATCAACAGTGTTACCCTGTTTTCCCAGTTTGTCCTGTACCCAGTAATAATAATAATATACTCCTCGTCTTCTTCCACTTACACTAAATATTTTATTGATACCCTGTATACACTAAATAATTACACTGTAATCCAAAGTGTTGCCTAAATACCTGTATTTAGTTACAATTAATACCTGTATTTAGTTACAATTAATCAGAACTGGTGTCTCAAAATAGCAGAGTCAAGTGCAGTGAAGTATATTTTAAACTGTACTACTTGCATATCATTAGTACACAGTATATAGAAATAGCACAGTACAGTACAGAAATCAATTCAATTCAATTGAACTAAGATCTAGTAAGACAAGTACAGAGACAAGTCCTTTGTCTGATGCAATTAGAAGGTCATTTGTAACTTTCACCAGTGCTGTCTCTGTGCTATGATGCACCCTAAATCCTGACTGAAAATCCTCAAACAGCTTGTTGTTGTGTAGAAAGTCACACAACTGATTGGCGACTGCTTTCTCAAGGACCTTAGAGAGAAAAGGAGGGTTAGATATAGGTCTATAATTTGACAAAATCCCTGGATCAAGAATGGGCTTTTTAAGAAGAGGCTTAATTACAGCTACTTTAAAGGACTGTGGCACATAGCCTTTAAATAAGGACAGATTGATCATATCTAGTACATAAGTGCTAACTAAGGGTAACATTACTTTAAGCAGCCTAGTTGGGACGGGGTCTAAGAGACACGTTGATGGCTTAGATGAGGAAATCATGGAAGCTAGTTGATTACGGTCGATGGGAGAAAAGCAGTCTAAATGTACAGGTTTTACAGTTGTTTCTAAGGTTCCTGTGTTTGAAGATAAGTCAGTACCAACTGAGGGCAGGAGGTGCTGAATTTTGTCTCTAATAGTTAGAATTGTATCATTAAAGAAGCTCATAAAGTCATTACTACTGAGGTCTATAGGAATACATGGCTCAACAGAGCTGTGACTCTGTCAGCCTGGCTACAGTGCTGAACAGAAACCTGGGGTTGTTCTTATTTTCCTCTATTAATGATGAGTAGTAGGCTGCTCTGGCATTACAGAGGGCCTTCCTATAAATTTTAAGACTAACTTGCCAGGCTAAACGTGATTCTTCCAGATTGGTGGAACGCCATTTCCTTTCAAGTTTTCGTGATGTTTGTTTTAATTTGTGGGTTTGCGGGTTATACCATGGAGCTAACCTCCTCTGTTTTATTCACAGCACACTTTCTTTTTTTTTTTTTTACATCAAAATGTTATACAGACTTAAAATATTTTAATTACATTCCTGAAAATGTGATTTGAGTACGTAGGCCTAAAACAGCAGATTTTAAGTATAGAAATCAAAGTATGTTTTTGAGTACATTCAGTATGTATTGTTAATATGCATAATCAGAATATGTCAACAATATATCTGAAAATATAATTTGTGGCAATTCAAGATATATTTCAGGTATGTCTTAAGTACAACAAAGTGCATTTACATACATTTACAGGGACTTTGTTGTATTTATCATATATGTGTGGTTGAATGTGATGTAGTGTGAGTGTATGTGTTTAATCAACTGCATACACTGATCTGAGATTATGCACAGATAGATTGTAAACCCAAAACAATGACTGGTTGTGGCTAGCTGTCTTAAAACCTGCAGCAGAATTCCTCAGTCACTGTGGCCCCCACATGATACTGGCTCCAAAAAATCTTTAGGTATTTCCCACCTCAGGGAATTCCTCCTGTGAGGTCTGTATTACAAGTCTAAATGAGTCATAAATCCTATCCCAAAGGCTCGTCGAAATGCAGCCAAGGAATGCAACCTTCTTTTGCCAGAATTTGACTGACACAAACAATGTACTTCCCTCACAACCTACAATCTGTTCCGCTCCACTTAATTGTATATTTAATGATGCATTCAGGTGGTCCTCATCAGCTCGTTAAGTCTGGAAATATGTGACCATGTTGTCTTTATAAGCTATCTATCACTGGTAAATGTATCGCTTAAACTGGATCAATGAAAAGGTTACTGCAGGCTGTAAGTAATGGAAGGTATAAACTCAGCTATTTGATTATGTTAACAGGGTGGATGTGTTGTTCATCAGAGGGTATCACAGTTGAAAGGAAGCTATTGTCCAGTGAGGGAACACAAACTTTTATCACATCCTTTCAGAAGCCTCTGAGTGAAATCACCAATGCTATGTAATGTTTTTCTCCAGCCTGTTGTTATATACAAGCCTCATTACCTTATCTGCATATTTCCTGTCATTTGGATAGTACTGTGGTGTGGTTTCCTTTCTAAAGAGAATTTCTCTTCCACTACAGTCATGTCTGAAACCATGGATGTATGCAATATGTTTGTATATGGACCCAGGTGTACTATATTATCCCCTGTCATGACTCAGGAAATGCAGGATTGGACCCAAGTGCAGCAAGTTCAATGATTTATTTATGATAATAGCTTACAGGCAGGCAAGGCAAGACAGAAACATGGTAACTAGGATGAACTGACAAAGGAACCAAGGATCTGGGCTGGTATATGTAGTGAGTGACTGATAAGGGAAGTGAGAGATTGCATGCATCATGAATTGAAAACATTTTCTAGCCACTTACTGTAGGTTCATAAAGATCTATTGAACACATTTGGGTAAGGTCAGAACTGCAGAAATTCAAGTGAGACAATACATTTTTCATCAACGATTAAAAACTATACCAATACTGTACTATAACGATATTGTGAAAGTCGAATGGACAAATTAACTAATTACTGTTTTAATGCAAAGTCTTATTCAGTGACCTGCATGTATCTGCAGAATCACACTGTAGCTCCTGATCAGTAAAACTGTTTCCTCCACCTCTCTTGTTCAGTTGATTTAGCTGTTTGACCTGTTGCACTACTGTTGATAAGAAACATCTTGCATACAGTAATGTTCTGTCTCTGACAGTGATGCTATCTGAAGAAACAGATTTATAGAGTTCATCTACAATCCACTGAGAATTAGACAAGAAGCAGCAACAAAACAGCTGTGACAAACTAGGAAAACATGCAGGCAGCCCCCTGACATATAACAAGGTAAGCTAGCGTAACATTATAACAACAATGTTACTTTCAGCTGGCTGTCTTTAGTGTTGCTATCAGAAGGGATGAGTTAATTCCAGGATTAATGTTGACGGTCAGCCATCTAAATCTTCCTCTAGATGTTGGCTGAAGAAATGTCACCACGCTATCCGACGTCTTAGCTTCTCCTCTCAAGCTAAACTCAGACAGCAAAGTATTTTAGTGAACAAGTGAGTGAATCCAGCTTCTGAATGATCAGCTGCTCTGCAGTGGAGAGAACTGTGGTAATGCAAGGTGAGCAGGAACGACAGTGTGACATCGTGTCTACACAGGAAGTGTAGCATGAGCAGCAGCATGTTTGCAGAGCAGCTGCAGCAGCTTCAGTGGTCCGCGCGTGTCTACACAGGATGCATTAAAGCACAGTATTGAGTGTCATCCATGTTTTGACAGCATACAGAACCCAGCACACAATCACAGTAGTCCCGCATGTAAAACGAAAGAAAATAGACTTGAAGTGTAAAAACTAATATACATTTTAGTCAAAACTGAATCAAAGTCAGGTGCCAAAATGAACACTGTCCTTTAATCAAGTATGCACAGTATATGTGTGTACATACAGTATATAATATATCTGGGATCTTGAATTGCATGCCATCGTTGCCCAAACCTGCAGGTTTTCATATCTATCAAGCATGAGGAGGAATCTACCACTGCAATCAGCTGCTGTAGGGTTTTGGCTGGAAACTTGCTGACTCATGGCTCTGTGTGGCACATAAATGCCATGTGCATTGTTTTGCATTTCACATTCTTTAATAAACTGCCAACAAAAGCTCAGATGAGAGAAAATAAGGCTGAAATCCCAAAGTCCCAAAAAGTAACACATGATCGGAGTAGTAGCTGGCTGCAGGAACGTGGGTGGAGGGGCTTCCTCTTATCAGCCTCCCACAAGGCTGGTCTGTGTGGGAAGCAAAACAAAACCTTGCTGCTGGATACTCTCATTACCAACACTGATCCTATCCACTTTTGTTTATTTGCTTTCGGATTCAAAAAGGAACACGTTGTACTGTACCGGCACTTTCCGGGCCAAATAGACAAAGATGTTTCCACTTCAAAATAACAGAGCCATGGTTACTGCTGGGTCTTTCCATGTGCTGTCGGCCATAGACTGGCCACCAGGAGCTCTGTCATTGTGATAATTAGCTGAATGGAAAAACTGCTGGTGGAAAAAAATGTCAAACTCCCTGTAAATGAAGGAGAAGCTGTTTCCTTACTCTGGCATTGTTATAGCTGAATAATTGAAAAGCTAAAAAATTATTTAGTATCAAAATTGTGTGTCTGCTGTCATGGCAACAGCTGCTCAATCCTCCTGTCTTCCCTTTTCTGTCTCTAGCTCTTCTGATTAATGTTTGTGTTGTGCATACTAACCTCTCATGTCATTCCAGACCTTCACACCTGTCCACCAGCCGTCACTATTTAATTTCCCAACTTATCTCATCAGCTGACCCAGTCACCTGCCCACCCAGCTGCTCCTCATTCCCAATCAGCATCAGTATACTGTACAAAGAGGACAACCACTCTCACTCTCTGCCACATCTGCTCTTTTGTCTCAGAGTTTTAGTAGATATTCAGTTGCACCTCTTCTGATAACCTGCCCATTGCTTTTCACTACTGCCTTCCCATCATAGTAAGATCCAGAGTTACAGTGCACAGCAGTTTTCCTCCCTAAATCTGCTGCTTTCTCTTAGTAATACTATATTACAGGACAGATTGCTTGTGAAATACTCAGCTGTTTAATAGTCATGGTACTCCAGATTTAAAATGCATCCATGAACCATACCCATTGGTTCTGTTCAGGGATGTGGAGGGCTGGAGTTAGCACACACTGAATGAGAGACACCATGGACAGGTCACCAGTCTTTGGACTATATTCTTATTGACTCACATAAGAATTATAATCATGTAACAGCAGCCTCTCAGAAATTTAAATTAACTAATTCATCAATTTATCACTGAAATTAATCCAACAATATTGAAAAAATATAATATATAATTTAATTATATAATTAATGATGCAAAAAATACAGGGCCTTCAATAGGCCCTCTGGCGAAGGGACTGCCACTGGTGAGCCTGTTTTATCATTCACTATATTCACTATATTTCTATGTTTGTAATTTGTGGAGTCCCAGTCATTCATACATCGTGTTACTTGTTGAAATTTGGCCACATATTTACACATTGTCTTACCTGTCTCAGTGCTTATTTACAGATTTTCTACACATTCAGAAGTCTGAGTATCTGTTGAGGCACAACACAACTAATTATACTCTATTCGCCTCATAGTTTTCATATCTTTAATTGAATGTATAATGTGAATTTTCATATCTTAAATGTGACCTACAGAGTCACGTTCCTTGTATGTGAACTTTCTTTGCCAATTAAACAGATCAGACTCCAGCACACATACTCACAGTGTGCCAACAAAGCTGATTATTGATGAAACAGGCCAGTATGTGATGAATAATTTCAAAGTAACTGAGAACATATTAAACTTTCATTGATGTACACTGTAGCTCTGCACACTGCAGTGGCATGCGGATATATCTTAACTTCAGCATTGCTCTTGAGGTCCGAGGCGCCAAAAACAATCTTTTTACATCAAAGGCAAATATTAAATATTTTAGTTTGATGTTGGTTTTTGGAATGTTTTAAAGATTCCTTTGCAGATAAAAAATGTGATACAATAATTGATCATTTCTGCTATTCCTTTCCTGTCAGCCTTAACTGTGTCTGTTGAATGGAAGAGAATTTATTAGGCAAGAACATTTCCATGCAAAGTACACACTAGTGCCCCTGATGTGAGTCATTTCTCTACTGAGGTGCAGGTATTATCAGTGTCAGACTTTCTGTTATGATCCCAATTTGGTCTAGGGGAGAAGGGAGTAACATTACTGGATGCAGAATATGAGGAGTCATATTAATCACATAGAAGCTTAAAAGTGAACTTCAGAGAGAGTCAAGGCCAAAATTATAGATGATTATTTTATTAACTGAAATCTAAAAGAAAAATCAGGAAAGCCATGTTCCTTGAGCCCCTCTACCTTGGTGATGGGGACGTAAGTGGAGAAAGGTGCCTTTAAATTCCTAGGTTCTGCTTCCGCCCCCTCTTGTTATTTCCTGATGGCAGGAAAACGAAGCCACACGGGATCGTGTTAATGTCATCTGGACACCTTCTTGATGATCTCCAGAAGCTCCCGTAGAGAACTGCATAACGCCAGCAGGGCAATTTTGGTGGAGAGGGGGTGCACCCAATGAGCTGCCGCCGAACTCCAGCTCCTGCATCGAAGGGAGGGGGCCACGGGCGACCCACATGGAGATCCACGGATGGAGGGGGTGGGTCAGACGACTCCACACCATCCTTGCCTTGCCGACGGAGTACTCCGGCACCAGCAAGGCACATCCTCAGCCGCAGCAGCAAAAGCCTCTGCCAATGTTTCCCACAGGATTTTGTGAGACTGTGGTGGGTGGACATCAGACCCACTAGAGGGGAAATTCTTGTACATTTTAAAGTTAAATGCATAAGTCTGCACTTTGAGAGCAAAATTAAGAGGCTAGATCTATGAAGAACTTTATGCTCTTGTAAACAATTGTGTGCTTTAGTAAACAGTTAAATCATAAACACATTGGTTGTATAGATATGAACAGTATAGCACTGAAAAAACTAGTCTACGCACACCATAAAACAGCACTTTGTTATTTCTGTAAATTGTCTATTTATTACCAAAGCATTAACCAGTAATATCATTAAGATGGAAAAAATATGAATGTGTTGCGTTGCATGTCGATTAAAGTAGTGCTCCTAAATTTTGTGCTGGTACTAGTGGGAAAAGGTAGTCCGGAGCCCTGAATTAGTCAAACATGGATTCAGCTCACTAGTTAACAGGTGACCTACAATTTTCTGCACTAGTTAACTAGTGAAGGCCAAAATGCGGACTGTTTAACTAGTTAAAGCCTCTTTTCACCTTACTAGTTAACTAGTGAGGCTCAAAATGTTTACTAAAACTAGTGACATACATTTTGACTTAACTAGTCAACCAGTGAGGTCCAAAATGTTCACTAGTCACACTAGTTGCACAAAATTCAATTCAATTCAAATTTATTTGTATAGAAGCATATCATACAAAAGCAGTTCAGAGTGCTTTACATAAAAACAGAATAAAATGCTAATGAGGAGGTGGGGAAGAAGCGTGTATTGAGGCTTCCCGCCCTAATATTGTGTAGGTCTCCCTTTTGCCGCCAAAACAGCCCTGACCCGTCGAGGCATGGACTCCACTAGACCTCTGAAGGTGTGCTGTGGCATCTGGCACCAAGACGTTAGCAGCAGATCCTGTAAGTCCTGTAAGTTGCGAGGTGGGGCCTCCATGGATCGGACTTGTTTGTCCAGTACATCCCACAGATGCTCGATTGGATTGAGATCTGGGGAATTTGGAGGCCAAGTCAACACCTTGAACTCGTTATCGTGTTCCTCAAACCATTCCTGAACCATTTTTGCAGTGTGGCAGGGTACATTATCCTGCTGAAAGAGGCCACTGCCATTAGGGAACACCGTTTCCATGAAGGGGGGTACTTGGTCTGCAATAGTGTTTAGGTAAGTGGTACGTGTCACATCCACATGAATGGCAGGACCCAAGGTTTCCCAGCAGAACATTGCCCAAAGCATCACACTGCCTCCGCCGGCTTGCCTTCTTCCCATAGTGCATCCTGGTGCCATGTCTTCCCCAGGTAAGCGATGCACACGCACCCGGCCATCCACATGATGTAAAAGAAAACGTGATTCATCAGACCAGGCCACCTTCTTCCGTTGCTCTGTGGTCCAGTTCTGATGCTCACGTGCCCATTGTAGGCGCTTTCGGCGGTGGACAGAGGTCAGCATGGGCACCCTGACCGGTCTGTGGCTACGCAGCCCCATACGCAACAAACTGCGATGCACTGTGTGTTCTGATACCTTTCTATCAGAACCAGCATTAACTTTTTCAGCAATTTGAGCTACCGTAGCTCTTCTGTTGGATCGGACCACACGGGCCAGCCTTCGCTCCCCACATGCATCAGTGAGCCTTGGCCGCCAGTTCACCGGTTTTCCTTCCTTGGACCACTTTTGGTAGGTACTGACCACTGCAGACCGGGAACACCCCACAAGAGCTGCAGTTTTGGAGATGCTCTGACCCAGTTGTCTAGCCATCTCAATTTGGCTCTTGTCAAAGTCGCTCACATCCTTACGCTTGCCCATTTTTCCTGCTTCCAGCACATCAACCTCAAGGACAAAATGTTCACTTGCAGCCTAAAACATCCCACCCACTGACAGGTGCTATTTTAATGAGATAATCAATGTTCTTCACTTCACCTGTCAGTGGTCATAATGTTATGGCTGATCAGTGTAGTTCTTGCATGTGGTACAAATTTGTCTACATTGATTTTATTTTTTGTGATACATGTTTGGTAATATAAATTTGTTTGCAATTTCTGTTTTGCAAAATCCATGTTCAGTCATTGAAATAACCAGTTTTATACTTACACTGGTGACTTTGTTGTGTTATACAGTAAAACAAACCCATTATCCCCACATGAGGACATCATTTTTTTCAAAAACTACTTCCTGTTCAAAGACGATGCTTAGTATTCATACTTATCAGGTCCTACTAATCCCAAATAGTTAAAAATGCATACAGAATCGACAATGTTAACAGCGAACAACAAAATAGACAGTGTTACCTTTACCTCAGACAAAACTTTAAATGCTTCACCAAACCACAAATTATCGATATTCAAGTTAATTGTCTCATTTATTTAACGCTGACGTTAACCTAATGCACGATAAACTTTTCACAGACTCAAAAACAACTAACGTTGATGTTAACAACATTCATGTCAAGATAGGGAGATAGGTCTATGAAAACATTTTACACACATCTCAAAGTTCAAGTTGGGTTACTTACTGCCACCGCGTGGAATCTTCTCCAATCTATTCTCCATAGATTTTGTAGAGGTCACTCTGTCAGTCTGTATCTGTTCGCCACCTTTCCAAGTGATGCTTACTGAACTAGCGCTACCAAGTTGTACGACTACGTCCAGTTCCACCCATTTGGCTAAATCCTGGGCTATTATTATTTTTGTTTTATTTATTTTTTTTGGGGGGGGGTCACCATGTTAGAGGTGTGAATCACCTGGTTTTGTAATGAATATTGCATTCAGTCCTTTTAGTTTATTAATGTTTTACAGTAGTGTGATTCACGTGGTACAAAGAAGGGCTAAAGAAGGGCTTTAGCTGGCTAAGCTAACTAGGCCTCTCTGCATCCTAGTCAGAGTCATATGCCGAAATTTGTTAGTTACTGTAGACACATCCTAATTTTACATTGTAGTACACCCTCACCAATTCCCTCCCATGCGAAGGGATTATCAGATGTAAAAGGGGTATGCCATGACAATCCTGTAAGAAAATTAGAATTGAGTAGGTGGGCTACACAAGTTCTATATAATATTTTGTATAATATCCATAGAGAGAGGATGTCAGTGTAGATCTGTTGTGGCAGGAAGGTCTGGATGAGATTTAGGCTCCTTTCATCTTCAGTATGAACAAAATACTGACAGCAGTATTTTAGAGGTGTGGTTTATCTGCAAAATGCCTCATATAGACACAAAACAACCATATTTGACATTTTTATTTCAGGGTGTAGATCATTTATTTCATCTAGCATTTAGCAAAGTTATACACTTAGATTTAGCACATGCATGAATGCCAACGCATTCATGTTTTCAAGCTGCAGTGTAATAGCTACTTATACTGTAGTTTGAGTGGATTCATGCATTTAAAGTGTGTGATGCAAGGGCTTCTGAGCATTCCAAAGCCTACAAACATGTGTTAAACCACCTGTTAAAGCCCTATTCAGCGATGCTCTGAGCTTACTGATCGCCTTGGGTCAGCGAACCTCGTGGTCCAGTGCTTAGACCCCATCATACTTGCTTGCAAGTCTAGATTTACCTATTTATTTGTATAATTTTATTGTGACTCATGTTTAGGAAGCACCTGCATACATGCACACTTGTATCCCGTACGAGGGTCATTGTAGTTTTAATCATATTCATGGTATGACAGTTGCATTGAATATAAGTAACCTGGTTATTTATGATTTGTGTGCAGCAGTGAAGCACAAGGTCATTAACTGAGACTTCTGGCGTCAGTCATAACGGCGAGTGTAAGTCCCTCCTCTCAGCATTGGGTGTGTAGTGCAGTGTGAGCAGTGGTTTTATTTAACAAGTACGTGCACACATTGAATGTCAGTGTGACAGACTTTTGAAAGGAGATTGGGTCAGGAATTAAGCCTATTACAAAATGTCTTCCTCCTCTTTGTGCCCCTCCAGCTAGTGGCTTCCTATGTATAGACAATCACCTAGCTCGCCCGTGCCTAAAAAATGAGCTGGAGATGTCAATCATTTTAAAGCAGTTTTATTTGTAATTAACATGTGTACACTGTAAAACATCATACATGAATTTAGTGGAATGAACTAATATTTTATCATTAGCTTAATCTAAACGTATACATTTTATTGTTAAGTTAATTCAATTTAAATGTCATTTAAATTTTTAAAACTTACACTCCTTTTTCTGACTGGAAGTCTTTTTTACATTCTTTTTAAATGAATGTACTGTTGAGAGCTCACTCAGCTGGTTTTTCGGATAATGATAAAATCAATGCAAACCACACACTAACACTTTAAACTTTGTTCTTGAGAGATGTGATTTGGTTCTTAATGTAGGATTTTATGGCCAACCAATTTCTGTTTTTGAGTGCAACTTTTTCCAGTTTAAGACACTTATCACAGTCGCAGAACACGACATGAAGTGATGAAGGACATCATGTGCTTCTTGACAGCCACGATCTCCTCTTTCTCCCACATCCTTCTCTTGAAAGGTTAGTGACCTGTAAAACAATTAACACAAATATATATTTCTGTGTTTCTCTATGGAAGTGCTATGGAAATGTTATTTGATGAAAAAAAGTTAATACACGCAAATTGTAAGGCTGCAAAATATGCAACAAAGGGTGAAATAAAGACTAGAGGCCAGAGATACTGTGTTTATCAGAGTTTGACAGCGGGAGGGAGCATATTATGCTGCATACTACATATTATGATACTTACTTACTTGTTACTTAGACTCATAACAAGCTGTTCAGAATGTATTAATTCCCCTCTGTACTCCAACACAAAGTCTCCCTTTTGGAAATGGGCCTTGGCAAATATCCTGCAACCTAGTGCACACATACAGATACCATTACACTGTTGAAAGATTTACAGTTATATTTTTTAATATCCCAAGAAGCTGCATAAGTAGGAGCTATTCCTTTCATAACACATCAATAACAACATGACAGGATATCATTAATAAAAGCTGCACATCACAGTAGTGCATGGCACACTACATTGGGCAAAGGACTCGTAAACTGGGCTGAGGTAGTGGCAAATATTCAGTCAGGACACCACACCAGAACTAATGTTGTAGTAGTAACAAAATGCACTGCCTTATTTTATGCAATTTTTCTGTTTTTTTCTTTATTAAACCCTTGAGTACTACTAAGAGGTCACAAAACATCAAAACCAAAGTGTAATGAAAACACAAACACCATACCTTTTAAAAGAGTTGATATATTTCACTTCCAACTCTGCTGTGTTGTCTAGGGCCTTGGCAAAATTTGTGGATGAATCAGAAAAATAAACCATTCCCATCACCAAAGCTAAATTCGGAAAAGAGCAGATTTAGAAAAACAGTCTAATTTACTTAATGACTGGCAGCCAATTTATACACTACCTAGAAATGATGGACTCGCTTTTGCAAGGTGCTTATTTAAATAGCCTTTGTGTCATTAAAATGTCTGCTTCACTGTCCAGATCAGACTTTCAACATGAACTTTATGCACAACCCTCACCAAAATGATGTTTTCTAGATAGATGGCATGTTAAACCTGAAACTGAGGTTCAGAGAATTAAAAAACCCTTCCTTGTGTCACATTAATCACACTGTTTGTGTTTTATTGATTCAAATAACAATTAAACTAACCAGACAAACCACAGACAGGTGCCTGCTGCAGTTACCAGATTAACGAGGAACTGTCCATTTTTCCAACAGCCCATTTTTCCGAAACCCCAATAGTCTGAAAAATTGGACCAAAAGCCCATTTGTCCGACAGCCTGTTATCCCAAAAAGACCCATAGCTCCGAAAATACACACTCTCCCTGCAGTTGTTAGTTCAGTGATGCTGAATCAGCATTCAGGAGTGAGTCTGTCTATACACCCATATGTTGGCCCTGCCAATACCACCTTTTGTAGGTAATGAAAGTGTTTTTTTCCTCTGAAAATTTCATTCTCCAATAGGCTACATTTTATCAACGTTTCCATCAGTGTGTTATCTTGCTGTTTTTTTTTTAGATCAGTCTCATCGACTCTGGTGACGGGGGCGCGCACCAACTGAGGTAAAACTCATTATTTTATTCCTACTATTTTTTTTTAAATATTGTAAATCTGTCTGCGACAGTAAAATTGCGTGAAATGTCGTTTGGTGTAAGATTGGAAAGAGCCTATCCTCCGCCGAGCACCATTGGCATGGACAGTCACTGAACTAACAACTGCAGGGAGAGTGTGTATTTTCGGAGCTAACGGAGCAATAGGCATTTGTTTTTTGGGATATCGGGCTGTCAGACAAATGGGCTTTCGGTCCAATGGGACATTTTTCGGATCATTGGGTTTCGGAATAATGGGCCGTCGGAACAATGGCATGGCACTGATTAATGCTAGCCAATCAGCTTAGTTAGCTACCAGTTAGCATAACGTACCTATTCATCGTAAAATAAGTATAGTATAGTAAAATAAGCAATGCACAAAAACCTGTTGCTTTATAACGTGCACTGTGATAACTCACTTAAGCTACCTGGCTCATGTCCAGGTGTGCTTTTACCAGTCAAAAAATATTTCTTTGATTTTGACCACATGCTGCATTTAAATCATATCAAATTGGGTCAGTACACTGAAATAAATCCTTATTTTATGTAAGCATAACTTTTTAACCTTTAACCTTTTTATTAACACCACTGCCATGTGCAGACACCGAAATACAGAAGTCGAGTGCTTCTTTCCCCATTCTCTCCACTTAGTGTTGAGTTAAGAAACGCTTGTTTGTATAGTGAGCACGTCCTGTAAGTGCGGTCATGCTGTCATACCTTGGACTACCATGTCCGCCCGCCACGCATGTCACCATACATCTATCCAGGCGACCCAATCTGTCCGTTTCATACAGACATGGCTATTCATTCACAAATACACTATTATCATTTGTATTTATTTATTTACATTTTTTTTTACATTTTATTATTATTATTTATTTTAGACGTGATGGGTTTTTTTTCTGTGAAGTTAGGATGATTAACCAATGCTTGTCTGGCTTATCTGAAGCCTAGCTTAGCAGCTAGTCAGTGTAGTTACCATAAGCATGGCAACACTTTTAGCTTAGTGTTAGCATCTCCGACGTACACATACAGACAGAAAGGTTCGACAGTGTGTTACTGGTCAACTATTCAAAAGTTTAGGGTCTTGAAAAATGTGTGAACATTATGGATATAACTACTGCATTTATAATAAACCTATGATTAGCCATTATTCAGTGCTGATACTAATAGCCTGTCTTTGCAGTTCATTTGTTCAATTATCTTAAAATTAGCTTAGTGTTAGCAAATCAAAGAGTTAGCCTCCATTGAGGTTGTGCTGCTTGCACATGCTTTTAGCCCAATGTGTGCTCTGAAATTGAGAAGTGCGTGATGAGGCTGTACCATCCCTCTGCCACTAGGGGCCGGTACTGAGTTACCTCTCCTAAACATACCTATACACAGACTGTTGGTATACGTTAATTGTAGGGTGAACCCTGAAAACTTCACAGGGCATTATTTTGACCGTCTCTTCACTGAATCTTAGGTTATTTTGAATGGATAAGAAAGTGATCTAGAATAGGCTAGGATATAAACACAGATAAAGTAATGTACAGTATGCTGTTGTTTAAACTTGTTTTTCCATACATTATCACTTTATTCAATAACTAAAGGATAATTTATTTAACTCAATCTGTTGTATTTAGGTGTTTTTTCCACAGAGGTGTAGATTGCTGTACGAGACTGAAGTTTCAACAAAAGTCTTTGGCAAACTTACCTCTCGGCATAAAAGTATAAAGTATAAATATCACTTCATTACTAATTCAAAGATGATTTATTATTAACTACTTAAATGATAGAGAACAATTTGTATCCATTAATGGTTGCATATCTAAGAAGTTAAAAATACTTTTTGGGGTACCCCAGGGTTCTATCCTCTGCCCCTTATTATTTTGATATACATTAATGACTTGGCTATGACCTTTAAAAATCGTATCTCTATATTATTTGCAGATGACACCAATCTTAAAGCCTCACACGATGACTTCAAAACACTGATAGTGTGTAAATGATGAAATGTCTGCTGTTTTTAAATGGTTTCAGTTGAATAAGCTTACTCTCAATATTAGTAAATGTAATGAGAAGAGAAGAAAGGTTAGACTTGTACTTTGCTTTAAGATCGACAAGTCATAACCAAAAAATACCAAGGAACACTGCAAAAATTAAAAATCCTTTAATAAATGGGTTTACCACCTACGCATTTCAACTCAGAGTAGCACTTTCTCTCTTCTTTTGGTCTCATGATATGTCCTTGCATCCAAAGAGGACCTGTTTTTTGATACCTGCATTTGTAAAGTAGTACTCCTTTGCAAATTTATTGGCATTTGCTCTCTCTATATTAGTAAATGTATCCTTATGCTCTTTTGTAACAAAAACAAATCTTACTCCAAAGATAAATCTAAAATATTTATAAATGGAACGGAAATTGCCAAGTGCCATACACACAATTCTTAGGAATTATTGTATATGAAAGATTTAATTGGAAAAACCACATTGAACATATATGCAAGAGGTCCATGAAGATGCTTGGCATATTGAGAAAAGTTTGTTCTTTGGTCCATCCTTCTTATTTAACTCTTTATTATAGTCTACCTTTTCCCTATATTATACTGCTATATTGTTTGGGCTGCTATATATCCATCATATCTTACAAAATTACTTGTTCAGTTCAAGAGGTTTTTGAGAATGATTTCACCATAGATATAAAGCAGTTTTATAACTATGGATTTCACATTCTAACAGACAAGATCCATTGGCATCTGTTATTAATATACAGTACACTGCTGTCTATAGATAAGGTAAATGTTTTTCAAACATCAAATCAATCAATCAATCAAAGTTTATTTATATAGCACCTTTCAAACAAATTGAATGCAATTCAAAGTGCTTTACAAGCGATTGACGAAACATAAGAAGTTAAAATGGACATTAGAGACTAATGCACACCAGAACAACCAGATAAACATAAAAGATAATACAAGCAAATAATACAATAGAATACTACACAAAATAAATATATAATAAAATAGTAAAGATGTTAAAAAATAAAATAGAATGAAATAAGTAGTAATAATCAGTAAAATGATGATAAAAATAGAAATAAAATAAAATAATAATGATGATAAGTAAAATAAGCATAAATAATAAAACCATAGAATTATAAAACACTACATAAAAGCCAGACTAAATAGATGGGTTTTTAGTTTACGTTTAAAAAGCTCAATATTTTCAGCTCCTCTCAGATCCTCTGGAAGGCTGTTCCATTAGCTCGGAGCATAATGGCTGAAAGCAGCATCACCAAATGTTTTTGTTCTGCTTTGTGGAACAATGAAAAGAGAAGAACTGGAGTGTGTGTGTATATATATATATATATATATATATATATATATATATATATATATATATATTTCATTTTTGACGAGTAACAATGTAATTTTTTTATTTGTTTGAATAAGGGAAAGGACTCTGAATAAGTCTTTTAGGTTTCCTTCCTTTCCTGCACTGTAATTATTGTCTTTTCTATTGAATGTATTTGTTTCCTCATTATTGTGCAAATAAACTAAACTAAACTTATCTTACTCCCTTATCTTATCTTACTATTTTCAATTATTATTATTATTATTACTCCTTTTTATTTATTTTTTTTCAACAGATACTAAATGTTCCTGCAGAACATCCAGGATTTCCTTGACGACAAAGAAGAAATGCCCAACCAGGTCAGAAGGGTGACTGACCACCAGTGGTGGAAGAAGCACTCAGATCCTTTACTGAAATAAAAGCACATATACAACAATGTAAAAATACTCCACTACTCCACTACAACTTAAGTAAACTTAAGTAAAAGTATTATCAGCATTACTGATCAACATTGATTAACATGATCGTTAATACTGATGCATAGAGCAGCATTTTACTTTTGTAGCTGCTCGAGGTGAGCTAGTTTTAACTACTTAATATACAATTAGCTAGTTTAAAGTTGGGGTAGGCAGAATCTGTGCAACCTAGACAAAACCTTCCGTCTCTCTCTCTGCTGCCTCATATCACTCTGCTAAGCCCCTCCCACCAAACCCACAACTTTGACAGGCAGCAGAAGGAGCCGGTTCCCCAGTGAAACTGTATCCCTCGTAGGGCTCGCTCTCCACGGCGTGAGCCTCACCGAGACCGCGGTCCCTCCCGCCGTGACTTGTTTTCTCAAAGACTCCCCTCCAGCGGCCGCAGAGCAGAGCGCCCAGCAGCGGGAAGAGAGGCTAGTTAGGCTAGTTTTAACTAGTTTATAGGCCTACAGTTAGCTAGTTTTAACTACTTTATATACAGTTAGCTAGTTTTAACTACTTTATATAAAGTTAGCTAGTTTCAACTACTTTATATACAGTTAGCTAGTTTCAACTACTTTATATACAGTTAGCTAGTTTCAACTACTTTACAGTTAGCTAGTTTTAACTACTTTATATACAGTTAGCTAGTTTCAACTACTTTACAGTTAGCTAGTTTTAACTACTTTATATACAGTTAGCTAGTTTCAACTACTTTATATACAGTTAGCTAGTTTTAACTACTTTATATACAGTTAGCTAGTTTCAACTACTTTATATAGTTAGCTAGTTTCAACTACTTTATATACAGTTAGCTAGTTTCAACTACTTTATATAGTTAGCTAGTTTCAACTACTTCATATACAGTTAGCTAGTTTTAACTACTTTATATACAGTTAGCTAGTTTCAACTACTTTATATACAGTTAGCTAGTTTCAACTACTTTATATAGTTAGCTAGTTTCAACTATACAGTATACAGTTAGCTAGTTTCAACTACTT